>CM060909.1:498072712-498672712 GCA_030737875.1 Allium sativum
TTTTTTCCTTTTAGTTTGTCAAAGAAAAATATATTTCATTTGATGTGGATTGTCAAATGATCAGTTTATTATCTTCCTTTTTTTTCATGTTGTAATATAAACAAACATTAATGCGATCAGATTTTGATCAGGACAAGTTGGCATTGCTCGATGTGTTAAACACGAATCCTACCAATTTGGTTTATTGGAATGAACCCTTGGAATCGAACGATTGACATCCGACTTGTAGGACGCTACCAACTAATTGCCAACTATCAGAACACTAATTTCCTTCTTTGTACCATCTCATGCTTATTCATCTCCCATCACCGAAAAACAATTCCTCGTTTTTCATGCTTATATCCACCTGATATATTTTCCTTACATTTTTTTATTTTGGTTTTCTTAGATTGCCAACACTTGGATCTTCCGTTTGGTCTACTTGTTATATTGTAGACTAGGCAAGTGAACGGGCGTTTGTATTTATCGACATTTGTCTTTTCAACATTGAACCTCGCAAAGATTGGGTGGGTTATTTTCATGATGAAATCACCAAGGTCTTCACTACGTAGATGGGCATCAATAACAACCCTAAGTGGATTAAAAAACAAACTTGAAGACCTAAAACATGATTTGAATCCTTAAATCGACTATTGCAGATTGAAGATGGGTCATTGGATGTAGAGAAGAACACCGTTGAAGGAGATGATGAGTGATGAGATACGATTGCTAAAACATACAAGAAGTTCAAAGGCCGCTTGTCTCCAAAATCTAGCGAGATAAACATGATGTTTGGAAGTTGCATTGTAACTCCCTCCTGCAAGTTTATAGTTCAGCAGACTCCACATTCGATGTACAGTTCAACACCCAAACATATGCCAACCTTCTCGGGGATGGTGTTGCCAAGAACAACACTCATGGAGCTTATTCACAGCTATATCACTCTACTGCTACTTCCGCTCCTCGTAAACGTCAAGCAAGCGTAGCTTCTTCGCATGACGTGAGGATGACGCAAACTACTGTTGTATGAATGGCAATATCTCAAGATGTTGGTCATTTTTTCAAGACTGGAAATCACATACACTTTGAATATTAGAAAGTATATTACTAACAAGCCTAAACAAGTTAAATGACTTGTATATATCTACTAAAGAATGTAGGAGAAAGATACAATAAAATTGTCTTGTCATTGCGCTTTTTCTACCGTTTCATAAATGAAATAATATGGTTTTACTTAACTGTGTTGGTTTTAAATAATCAAAATGTAACAAAAATAATTATACATAACAAAATAATTAAGCTCCCTTTTCTAGAGGCCCATTTCATAATATAAGAATATATTCTCATTTTGTTGTACATTCTCCTTTCGTGCTCTTTGGTATTAAACACCTTTGTATCAGAAGAATGCACCTTATAATGGTCATGATCTGTAATATAAAGTCATATCAAGAGAAAATAAGTATTAGTTAAGAAAATATCTTATCACGTATTTTTAGAATAACATATCTGTGAAGATAATATTTTTATTTGATATCTTTTATTCTAGGAAAGACTTGGAAGAATATTTCTATAAATTATTTAGTTTATGTTTAATTTTAGTTAAACCGCCTTTATGTCATTATTGTTGAATTAGTTGATTCAAATATTATTTGAAGAGGAATGTAATTGATTGATTAATTGATCAATTAATAAGTTGTGTGCCTTTAGGGTTTGTGCCCTGGAGAGGAAAATTAGGAATTAGGGCTGAGAGAAGCTATTCCTATTGGTGCCTCCAGATTGATCCAAGGGTTTGCCATCGTTCTTCATTGTTCTCTTTCTCCAACAATAGTTGGAGCCATTTAGATATTCTTTGTCGTTCTCAATAAGGTTATTGATTCAATTGTAGTTCTTTTACTTTTGGTTTTTGATTCATTTAGTGTAAACTAAATTTATTTTTGTGAATCAATAAAGAGGGTAGTTGGGTGGAATATCTTGTGTTTGTGCATGTAATTTCATATCTGTGTTGTTTTTCCATAGAAATCATCTTTAAGTATTTGGGTGAATAAAATCCTGGCCGCTACCGCAAAAGGCACAATTTTCCTAATAGTTCATATCAGAGTTCAAATCATCGCATAGCTTGGAGTATTTTGGATTAAAGATTGTAGATGTCGGAGATGATGTTGCTTTCGTAGATGGATATTTTTGATCGTAGATATTGGGGGATTTGGAAGGTGGTTGTTCCATGCCTCAATGGTCTTCTTGATGGAGACGAGAAGAAACCGTTTGATATGGATGAGGGAAGATGGAAGAAGACGAAGAGAAGGTGTGGTCGTAACCCGTTCAAATCGACTGGGTGTGATTGTAGCTCGTAAATCAACTGGGTGTGATTGTTTCCCTGAAAACAATTGACTTTTTGTACTCTAGAAACATGCGGGGTGTACCTCGTTGCCTTGAAATAGAAGGTTGTATTGATTGAGAGTAGGTGGTCCTTGAAAGGGCTAGCGATGACATGTTTGGTGAGTGTGGGAGGTAGGTGAAATTTGAATCAAGGTGGAGTGTTGAATTTGTTGATTCAAATATTATTTAAAGAGGAATGTAATTAATTACTTGATTTGATTGACTGATCATAGAAGGAAAGAAATACAAGATAATATTCTGGAAATATTTTGAAGGGACAATTTGAATATTTGCATAAGTCTTATATTCTCCTATGTATGCAGCCTTCTTGGTTAGATCAAATACAAGAAACCATGTAAAAATATCTGGAGAGGCTGTGTGCCTTCAGGGATTATGCCCTGGAGAGGAATATTAGGAACTAGGGCTAAGAGAAGCTATTCCTATTGGTGCCTCCAGATTGATCCAAGGGTTTGCCATCGTTCTTCATTGTTCTCCTTCTCCAACAATAGTTATAGTCATTTAGATATTCTTTTCCTTTCTCAACAAGGTTGTTGATTCAATTGTAGTTTGTTTACATTTGGTTTTTGATCCATTCAATGTAAACAAATTTTATTTTTGTGAATCAATAAAGAGGGTGGTTTGGTGGAATATCTTGTGTTTGTGCGTGTAATTTCATATCTATGTTGTTTTTCCATAGAAATCATCTTTAAGTAATTGAGTGAATAAGATCTTGATCGTTTCCGCAAAAGGCGCAACTTTCCTAACAATTATTAGTGGAAATTTGATTAACTACTTATTTTCAGAATTGATATGTGAAAACCCAAAAAAAATATGTTTTAAATATACCCTTATTTTTTACTTTGAAAAAGGTTGATAGTGTCTTAAAATTAAATCTGAATAATATTCGTATGTTTCTATAATCAAAATAGTTTCTTTTAATTTTTCTTTGAAGAAACTATATATGTTTGAAGATAAATTTACAAATATTTGTATAATGAAAACTGAAAATATTTACATCTTCTTTGCAAATATTTGCAAAATGGAAGCATTCTCCATAAAATTCCTAAAACTTAAATACTTGAGGTTTTTAATTACATGTTTTTTCGGTGTAGGGTGACTATGTATTTTGAACTTTAAAGAAAGCATTTTACATATCTTCCTTATTATTTATTAGTGGTTACTTAAATTGGCTCAATACTACTAAAGCTACTTCAACACTAAATAAAGTTAAATCCTAAAATTTACCTTAAAAATAGTCTTAAAATTTAAAGATGGTTTAGAAATAAACATGAATGATTTTGCGTAATTGGACAACTTAGAAATATAATGAAGTCTAATCTACATATATAATTATTTTCAATCATGTAAACCACTAATGTATGAGAAAATGAGATGATGTAAGTAAAAATGTATTATTAAATTTCAGACTAGGTGCTGATGAATTAAGATATTTAACTAGATTTAGAATCCATAGGTAAACTAATACTTTGGTAACCATGTCAATATTCTATGTAAACTAATACTTTTTGTTATAATTGGTTTTCCATCCTTTTATGTCTAGTTATTGAAATAATAACAAAGGTAATAATGATTGAGTATTTTTGATTGAAATAGCAGTAAAGATTATTTACTATGTTAAAAAAATAATACCAATTTTGAGTAGGGATGATAATAGAGCGATTCTAAGTCCAACTCGGTTGATCTGCCCATTGGCCCACTTACAGCCGCCCCCATTGGATCTTCGGGATGGGTATACTCGCGACCCGCTTTTGAGAGGCCTGGTTCTAAGGTTGTAGCACTGACCTGCCCTAACCCGACCTGCATTATCGAAACATCATAAAACCGTTTTATTATTGTAATGATTATTTCTTAATATTTTCAGGTATAAGTGGTTTTGACATACATATTATATAACTTTGATCAATAAGCTACAAAATTTTCATAGTACTAAGTTTCATCAATAATAATTATACAATAACCAATGCATGTGTTTTGAACTTCCATCGTATGAATTGTTGTTATTATAATCTCTTATCTTTGTAAACATATTGCATGTTATTTGTATTTTTTGAAAGTGGGTACTTTATTTACAAATATGGGTAGTATATAGCATACTACATGACAAGTGGATTAAATCCTGCCAAGTGAGATTCGAACTCATGACATCTCGCATCATGTCGAAATGACACCGGTGTTTGTCTGTTATTTGTGTTTGATTGTAAATATTACTACACAATTACATCGGATCTTGGAGGCGGGTCGGTTTTACCCTAACCCATATAGATTTCAAGTTTGGGGCTAAATTCTAAACCCGCACCAGGTCCATAGAACAGGTCTAGGGCGGGATTCAAAAATCTCATTGGGGGCATGCAAACTTGCCCTAACTCGTCCTACTTTCATTCCTAACTTTGAGCACTGTTAGATTTAATTTGGATTATATAATTAAGTAAAAGTGGAAATTATGCTGAAAGACCTCTCGGTCTAAGGCAATAAGTTTAAAGGTTAACACATCCGAATAATTATTTTAAAAGACAATTTTATAGAAATATGATAAATTCATATATCATTTTTTCAATAAATTCTAAATGATAAGTTTTATTTATCATTTTTCTATAAATTATCCTTGAGACTGATTATTCAAAAATGTTGTCTTAAAATTCATTACCTTAAAGTGGGAAGAACTTTGAGTGAAAATCCTCTAAATAAAATGGAAAAATTGGATGTAATTAATGTCATAACCAAATTAGTCAGATTCAACATATCTCTGATGGACATAGTGAGCAGAATTTTTTTGATTCAATTGTTTGAAGAGAGATGAAGTGGTTAGTTACCCTTTCTAAAAATAAAAAATTTCTAAAATGATGGGTGTGAGTATGTAAGTGAAGTTTTATGAGGTGAAAGAATGAATGAACGTGAGAAGTGCTTTTTGGCAACATTGATCGGTATTTATAGTGATCCATAACACTTTTTATTATAACAAATAGTAAATACATTATTACCAGAGTAGACGAATTGTCTAGCTACTACAATCGGTTTTTAAGGTGGACAGTCCACCACTAACGGATTTTTATAGTAGACCGTTCACTGATACTTGCCTAGCTTATAGTACAGGAGTTAATTAAGGATATTAGACTACTCTTAACATGCTTCATGCAGGAAGAAAAATAACAACAGTAACATAAACATACAAGTCAGAGCTTAACATAGTTTCCTACTCCATACTTGAGTGATACATAGTAAATAAAAAGGATATCATTAAAGTACATACAACTGAATAGCTCGGCAGCACACAACAGTGACACTATACAAGCAGGCAGGACAAGTCATTATCCCAAGCTTGCATAGGTACTTTGACATTTCAGGAGAAGATTCAAGGCAGCATATCAACACAATGTTGCAAAGGACCACTGCAAAATCTTCAAAGAAGAGATTGCATATTTTTGAACTCATTTGACTTGAAACTTGAAACCCAGTAACACCACTTACAACATCATCAGAAAACTACAAGCAACATATTCTCCAATCCAAAAATACAAGGACTTATCAAACTGACATAAAGAATTTGTAACACCCCGTATTTCTGTTAATACTAATATTCACAAATTAAAAGAATTAATATTGAGAATTTGCACGAAATAGCCTTAAAAGGCATATAACAAATTTGAGATATGTGAATTGCCTTAAAGGGCGAAAAATGGAATTAAGACATTAATTGGAAAATTAATGTGTAGAAATGGTCATAAGTTAATTATGGATTAATTTGAATTCATGAATAGGTGCGTGTGTGTATATATATATATATATTTATATATATGGGCAGTTAATGTAAACATGAATAGAAGTTTATTAATTTGCTGAGTGTTTGCTGAGTCACATCTGACTCATTGCTGAGTCAATAAGATAAACCCCATCTTGTCTGAATGGTTGCGGTTATTTCTAGGTTAAATCTAATGGCCTAAATGAATCCTAACATCTATAAATAAGTGGGTAGACTCTAACCCTAAATCACTTGAAAAATTGGAGAGCTACCGACATGCCGTTGCCATGGAGTTCAGCATAGCCGTCACAAACTAAAGAAGAAGAAGGCCTAATCTACAAACTAAATCTACTTAAATCAAATCAAAAGCTTTCTCTCTCTTTCTATTTCTCTTCTTTAAAATAGTGAGTATGATGAATCTCACAATATTATTATAAAATAATTTGATTAAGTTATGAATGGATCACAAGAAAGTGATATGAATTGTTATGTATTTGTAAATTATGTTGTGGATCTCTTGTTATGCTATTATGTTATCATATATATGTTGTTATGTTGTAGTGATTATGTTGTAAATAATCCTATGCTATGTCATATGTGATTAATCATGCTATGCTATGTTATAAATCATGTTATGCCATGTCGTAAATCATGCTATGCTATGTTGTAAATCATATCATGCTACGTTGCAAATTATGATATGCTATGTTGTAAATCTTATATATGTTGTAGATCTCATATTATCACATATGTTGAAATACTTATGTTATATGATAATGATGTCATGTTAAGTTGTGTTAAATCATACAAGTTGTAAAATCATGATGTTAGTATTTATGCGAATTGGATCATGTTTAAAGTTTATGTTTTTTATAATAGATCTTGATTATAGGAATTTGCCTATTGAGTTAGGTGTACCCATATACATGAATCTACAAATTAATTGGATCTTGAATATGAGAATTTGCCTATTAAGTTAGGTGTACCCATATACATGAATCTATGATTAAATGAATTTTGATTTTTGGGAATTTGCCTATTGAGTTAGGTGTACCCATATAAAACCATATTGTTAATGATGTTGATTCACACATGTCCTATACAAGTTTATGAAATTTGATCAAAATCATATTATGTGAATTATGAATAAGTTGACACCCTTAGATCCATGACATGTATAACCTTATGCAAGTTGTAATGTATGCAAGTTTTACCCCTTGTTATGATTTATTTAGTCACATATATATGTTGTTGTTGTGAATATTTTCTTTTATGCTATGAGTTAGACTAATCGGGTCTAGCATACATTTTGCGAATAAACGTTCAAACGTGGGGTAGGGGTAATATTAGGAAATTAATAAATTGGGGTGCAATTGATATGATTTTGCATGCCTTAAATGGATGTCCATAATTGAGTCAATTATGGACATTGTTAAATTTGGAATTAATTAATAATTCAAGTAGGGAATTATTAAAATTGGGGAAAGTGGATTATTAATAATAATCAATGCTTAGGACACGAGGTTGGACCCGTTTGTGACGTAAACCTGCCCGGACCCGCCCGGCAAATCCAGTAGTCACAAATGTTGGCCCAATGTGAGAGGTCCTAGGCCCAAACTAAAGCATAACAGTTGTAAAGACACAAGGTTAGACTCTTTTATGGTGTAAGACTGCCCGGACCCGCCCGGCAAATCCAGCTGCCATAAATGCCAGTCTAATGTGAGAGGTCTTTATGAGGTTATGGCCTTAATGAATTAAGAAATACTTAGCCATATAATCATGTAAGGTGGGACATGGGGGTTAAGTAGGTGCCTTGGGTGGCATGAGGAATCTAGTGGTTGCCTTTAGAGGCATTTGAAATACGATTAGACTTAACCAAATACACATGTAAATGAACATGACTAAGTGAGTTAAGTGGATGGACTAATGGGACAAGCTTAGGTGGAATGCTTGTGGGAAATAATGGGGGCCCATTTCAACCAGTATCCCAAAACGTATCTTTGTGGGCTCGACCCAAGTCGAGGACGGGACACGCATACTGGGTTTGACTATAAGAGGCCAAAACAGGGAGCGGTGGCAACGCAAGTCCAACGGGTTTCATATGCGTGTGTGGACCCGGGCTGGTAGGTAAGACGTTGTTGCATCGTGTAGGTATAAGCCGTGCATCTCCGTTATATCGGGTTGCCACTTTAGGGGAATGATACACCCCACTGTGGGGCCAGCACGGGTATCTACGAGTAGGGAGCCGATCGAAAAATGGAAAGTGGGGTACACCTAGTGGAGATAGGGGCAGGCGGCACCTATGTAGTCAGCTAGGAGTACGTAAAGCCATTAAGAAAGTTTCTAAGTGAAGCTAAGTGGAATCAATTTTTAGGGTGACTGGTGTGGTGCAGTATAGTGTTTATCCTTTAGTATTTAGGAGCGCCTATAACGTTTCCTTTAGCGATTGTCTATGTCCTTAATCTGCTCTTTCATAGACATTTCCTTGTTTTCCAGCTTATGCCTTAGTCCAGTTATTTTGATAATAGTATTGTAGAATTATCATACTCGCCAGACTTTATGTCTGACCCCCCCTCTTTTTCATCTTTTTCTCCCTTCAGGTCCTCAGGTTGGGCCAAGTTCCAGTGGAGTCTGATTGGATTGCTTATCTCTTGGAAAGCTTGGACTGCTGAAGTAAAGTCCAGCTTGTTATCTTTCTTTTTAATGGCTATTTATGTAATGAGATTATGTACTTGTTTTATCAAGATAGATATTGTACTTGACTTTGATTATGGTGTTATGATGTAATCAAACATGTTTTGACTTCTGCTGCAATTGAAATAAAGTTTTTAAATTTCCAAGTACTATTTTATATCTGTCTTGTTGAAATTTTACTGTTCTATATTCACCTAAAACCTCCATTGAAGTTAATGCATTCCCTTTGTGAGTGACATTAATGGACGTGGGGTGTTACAGAATTCACGAAGGAAGCAAAGCTTCAGAAAGTGACATATTAAACAACAAGAAGCCTCAAACAACGACCATCAAGGTCATTGCGTTTAACCACAACACCATTGCTTAACTACCATGACCCTATGTGACAAGAGAGGCTAAAAAAAGAGGACACTCCACGCAAAATTAGCAAAAAGATAGAGCAAAGCTTCACGAGGCTTGCTGATCAAGACTAAGGGAATCCAGTGAAGTACTACACACACTCATCCCTAAGACTGCCACACATACCAAGAAAAAATTGGAACTAACAACAAAAACAAAAACTCAAAAACAACACTATGCAATATGAAAGCCTCAAGACAATGAACTCACAACAAACCCAGAGAAACCCCCTCAAAAACGACGCTAGAACAAACCATGAGTTATTGTATTAAATGATTATAAATAGTATCGTTCTTAAATATGTATGCATAAAATTGTGACTAATTGTTTGTACTCTTTTGATGAACAAGATTGATCTTCTCCATGAGTTATTATAGTAGGATTTTGGAGTCATCTTTTAGAATTTTCTTTATCGTGACTTAAATAAGTCATTATATATGAGTTATTTTTTAAGATTTTGAAACTGAAATTAGCTTTGTTGATATTTTAAATTGAATAAAATGATTTGGATAAATTAATCTGTATTACACAATTTTTTTTGCATATCTCTTGTTTAAAAATCTAATTGTGTAGGGATTCTATGAGTAACCATAGTAATCGATGTAAATTCAAACCTTATAATCTTTTCGAAGACAAATATATGGATTATGGAGAAAACATCAATTAAGAAATTGAATGTAAGGAGTTAGGGAATATGGAAGGAGGATGAAAAATTATCTATGTCTTAGTAATCAACACTTTCCTTGGGAGATAAAAAGGATAAGGTCAAAACATATAGCAAAGATAAAATGGGAAATAATTGATAAGAAAACAATAGTGCTATTTGACGAATAAGTCATCCATATTGTTGTTAAGGAAATATTAGCATATGGTATTTCAAAAGAGAGAATTTATGAACAAATAAATATTCTCTCATTTTAATAAACCTAAAGCATTTGGAACGCCATTCAGTCAAAGGAAAATTGAACAATATTTTGGCTATTGTAACTCAATCGACAATTATAGATTATAATTCGATGATGGTACAGAAGGTCCAACGCTAAGAAATTCGATGTCTGAGAGTTGGAAACATAAGTGACTATACCAAACAACTCAATCTATGATGGAGTTATTTCTATATATTTTCCCGTTTGTAACCTACTTTTAACACCCCGCATTTTAAGTAATAAAATTTGAAAATAATTAACGAGTAATGTGCATTTGAAATTCGAAAATAAACGCATGTTGTAAAATGAGCAATAAATAAAAAGTTTGCAATATGCAAACTAAATGTGCAATGGTATAAATAGAATTAAATAAAAAGAAACATTACAGAAGAAGGAATGGAAGTTAATTAATACCACATTACAAATTAATAAATAAAATGTAACGTTAAAGTTTAAAAATGGAAAACTAGTTAATGGTAACACATATGTATATCTGTGGAGGCATATGTTTATTTCATATATATATATATATATATATATATATTATATACACACACACATTCCGGTTAGTATGCTAACCGTATCTATGTACCGTTATTTTAACAGTTAATAAAAGCGTACGAATTTTCAATATATAAATATATATATACATGTCAAAATATTTGAAATTGAAAGATAGTGCGCATCACGGGTGACATTAATAGGAACATAATGAGAATAACATTAAAATTGCAACATTCCTTTTAATTTACAATGCATATCATAAATGACATTAAAAGAGAAATAATGGACATAACGTCAAAAAATGGAAGTATGTAACTAATTCTCGAATGTGAACATTATATAGATATATTTAAAAATATAGATATATTTAGACATAAATTACAAAAGTAACGCGCAAAATAAATGCACATCATAAATGGTATGAAACCATATAATAGAAGGAAGTTTAAATGACAATAATTTCCACGGGCATGCATGTATTGATAACACACGTTTAATACTGAAATTTAATGCAAGTTCAAAATAGTAGAAAATCAAATAAAAGTGGAAATAAAAATAATGTTAGAAATTTTATGTAAGTATATACACACAACAAATCACATATTTAAATTCAAAATTTAAACGTGTGTCAAAACAGGGAGCAAAATTTGGAAATCAATGAAAATGGTTAAGGAATATAATGTTAATAATAACGTTTAAGCACAAGCATAAATCAAGGAGAAAAACCCGGTATAATCGTGGGTCGACCCATATCAGTAGTGGGTCGACCCAGTGGTCGACACACTTCTGAGCTGTGTCAACCCAAGGATTGACCCAGCTGAAGCATGGGTTGACCAATTTTAGGCTAAGACAACGTAGGTTTATTTTTTTAATGACTTGGATTTAATGTTTGCGAATTGGACAGATGTGGTCCTTTTGGGCAGTTATAAATAAACATGCAGGGCCTAGCTTTTAACTTATATTTTCGGAGAGGGCACTAGGGCTCTGCCATTTCCTTCATCCTACAAACGCTTCTGAAATAAATTATATTTTAAATGGGGATTGTTAAAGGGACTCCACATTTGGTTAAGGGGAGGACCAAATTTTATTTATTGTATAATTGTTATAGGGAGGACAAAATAAATTAGCCTCCCCTTAAACATATAAATTAAAATTCCGATATTAACCCCATATAATCCTCATTAATGTAAACCATAAAACCTAAAACTTAATTAATGCTTACAATTTAATGTTGCACATAAAATAAAAAGGTCAATTCTATTCATACACCAATATCTAAACATACACCATAAAATAAAATACACTACCATTCACCAAAAATTACTTTATATACACCGTCTTTTTTATAATACTAGCCTTATTTTTTTTTCTTTACTTCCCTCTCTAAATCTTTAAAGTTATTATAGAAAATAGAAAATTTATAGCACTAAATAAAGTTTAAATTCTGTAAAATGTTTTTTAATTTTTTGAATGTACGATAACCAATTTATTATGCTACAAAAGATTCTTACTTTTAGCAAAAGTGGCCCTGCTTTTGAATCAAATGACTATACATTTAAATAGTTACTTGTAAAAGTTCACGTAATTCAAAATTTATGCTTCATGTTTAAAAATACGTTATGCTCTTCAAATTGTTTTAAATAGATTTAATTAAATATATTGTTAGTTACAATGTTTTAGTTTGATGAGTTATAATTAAAAAAGTAAAAATGTAATAAAGAAGAAGGGTAATTTAGTAATATATATTTATAGAAAAATAGTATAAAGTAATTTTCGGTGTATGAACAGAATTTGCCAAATAAAAAATGGCATAGTTAATATAATAGAGACATAAGAAAGTTTTATGGGTGATCAAAAGACATCAGGTAATTAATTGTAATTTCATATTGGAATTGGAATGGTTAATTTGAAATAAATGCAAAAACTAAAATTTTGATCTAATATGTTGTATCGAATTTGTGTAATTGAGATGTTTAGTAATTCACTCGTTCGTTACTTGTGTTGAATTTAGTAAGTTGGGTTTTAACATAAATGATGAGCCAGGGGTAATTAGGTCTCATTTTCTTTTTCTTTTAGTGTGGTGCTAAGGGCACCCCAATATGTTCTTCCTAATACCGCAACTAAAAAATACCACAAGAATTAGTATTACACTCTTCTTAATACCACATTTAAAAAGTAGGGGCTACCACACTGTTTTACCATATTTATATTTCGCTCGATATTCATTCGTCCTCATTTCTAAAACCGATCAACGAGTTAAACCCTAGATCTATAACCAATCAACGAATTCGACGCCGCAATGCCGAGGAACATGTACAAAATCCGTGAATAAGGTTTGAATTAAGCAAACTAGAAGAGAAAATGAAAGAATAGGGTTTCCAGATCACCAAACAATTGGGAGATTACCGTACGCACTTGAATTTTCCCGCCAGAGATGCAAAGAAGACAACGATTACAAGAGGTTAGCGTTTTTAGATTAGCTTAGTACGTGATTAGTTTGACAAATAATATTGAGCGAGAGATTATAATAGAGGTAACGTGGTATTAGGAAGCTTACAAAATTTAATGAGTTTTATTTTTCTAATTGCAGTATTAGGAAGAACATATTGGGGTGCCCTTAGCATCGCACTTCTTTTATAATAAACTAGACCCTCCCTTCACAAAGAAAAAAATAAGCTGGAGTCCCCTTAAAATTATCCTCCCCTTAACCACATATGGAGTGCCATTAACAATCCCCTTTTAAATTTATATTTCTGATTCAAGAATTGGAAGGGAATATAGTAGATTTAAGGCGTTGATGCTCAGATCCCCTGTCCGGATAAATCTGTAAATCGGAATTGAAAACAAAACAAAAAAGTAAACGCAGATCCAAATCAGATATAAAACTTAGAGGGCAAATCTCAAGTGAGTGGATTTAATTTATATTTTCTTGTAATAGTATATGATATCGTTTGATTCTTGTAAAACTTATAATATGTTCTCTTCTTGTTTTCCCCTTTCAGCATTGGAATCTATAGTCTTATGTTGAATTTTTGTTATGCGCAAAATATAAATATCAGTTAAATGTTGATATATATATATATATATACACACACACACACACGACCGAATTGTACGTCTAATTTATACGACTGATAATCCTTTTTGTTTGCGCGCGTCGGAAAAAATAATTTAATGGGAATTATTGATAACAAAAGAGGATCTGGTAATTGTGGGCATAACATAATCATATCATGAATAGTAAATTTGCAATTAAATGGTAATTCTAAAAATTTCTATGTCAGTTGAAAAGATTACCTTTCAAATTATGAATGGAATGAATATAGAGATTGTTGGTATAGAAAAAGGGATATAAACCTAAATTAACTGTAATTATGTATAAAAAAAGTTAAAACAGGAATTAATGTATAGCAACTAAAATTTGAAAGTCAAAAATAGCCTAAATTGATTGGTTAGGGAAAAAAAATTCCATAATTCGGTTTGAAAAAGAAGTGGAAAACATAATTGCAAGTTTAAAAATAAATAAAAGCATGGATTAGTGCGAAATAGGATTTAGCCGTATTGAACACTATTCAATAGCCCAGAAATAATTAAAAGAGATGTATTGCAATTATGAGTTTCTATGGAAATAATTACCTTAAGTTATTAAAGTAATATTTTGTGCAATAACCAATCAATTCAGAATAAGTCTAATTTCCTAAAAAAGTAAGTTGTAGAGACATAAAGAAGAAAGAGTAATATAATTGAAAGATGTTACGAAAGAAAGAAGGAATAAGCCAGGTTTATTATAACCCTACAACCTTAACTTATATTTGCATAAATATGAAAATTGGGAAATCATAATAAGTAGACATGGTTTGTTTTCAAGTATGAACATGACATGAATTGGTATAAAGAACCGGTAGGTTTTAATATGGATATATTGACTTAAATGGATTAACTTACAAGCCTAAAAGGCGTTAGGATTTAATATAAACATATTGATTTACAAAGTGCAAGTTACAAGCCTGGAATTTAGCGGTAGCCTTGAGACTAGGTAATGAAATTGATGAATTAATATTGTCCATACTAAATAAATTAATGAATATTGTAAATCAACGAAAAGGAAAGTAAGTGGAACGCATAATAGTAAATTAGACATAGGGTCCAATTAATATAAAGATTTGCGTTTGGACTAGTCGTAAGGATGAAGTGTCGAACAACGAAAATCATCGTAGGTGTTGGGAGGCACGGCCGGACATGTCCAACTTATTCAACGGGACTAGAAGGAAGTCCAAAACTTCCTAAAGAGGGATGGTCTATATGGTTCCATCCGGGGAGTATGTCTTGGCTGCATCTATGGTGTAACATCCCGCATTTTTGAATAATAAAGATTAACAAAATTGTCCAATTAATTATGGAACAATGTCCATATGAGATTCAAATTAGAGAAACCACGAATATTAGATATGAATCATATTTTGAATAGGAGATTTATCAGGTGAGTGGATTGAAATTATATTTTTCATATAATGGTGTATGATATTGTTTGATTTTGTAAAGTTAATACAATATTCTATCAGTCTCTTTTCCCTCTTCCACGATTGGATTTTGCAGTTTTAAATGATTAGTGGTTATGCGTGGAATAATTGAATTGTGGTTATGCTTAAATTAACTGAATTGTAGTTATGCGCAAAATACTTGAATTGTGGTTAAGCACAAATTAACCGAATGGTTGTTATGTGCAAATTAAATGGAATTATAAACAAAAGGGAAAATTTTGATGATTTGGGGCTAAATGAATATATTATGTCAAAATTGTAATAAAAAGGTGAAACTTGATGATTTGGTGCTAAATTAATGAATTATGCCAAAATTGTAATAAAAGAGAAATTTGAAAGTAGGAAGACCTGATAAGGCTAACTAAATAAATGTGACACAGATTGAAATTGCATAATTAAGGTTATGTGCAGTAAATTCATAGAAAAAAAGATAAATTTGAGAATTTTCAAATATTTGTAAGGAACCACCTTTCAAATTTAAAATGGAGTTAATAAAGAAATTAGGAAAATGATAAAAGATAGGAAATAATAATATAATTTATAAAAAATGGGAAATTAGTAATGGATTGAATCGGTTGCTTGTGGAAAAAGAATCATTTCCATAATTAAATTCTTGTTAAATACGAAGAGCGTAATTGCAAGAAAAAGAGAATAATGTGAGTTAGTACGAAATAGGGATGTTGTTCTATTACACACTAAGCAATAACATAAAAATAATCTACTAAAGAGGAATATCTTGCAATTATGGGTCTTGGTTAATTTATATTATGGAAATAAATTTTAGCACATTTCTAACAACCAACTAGATAAGGGTGTGAATTATTTCCTGTAAATGTGTAAACTTGCAAAGAGGTAAGTAGAATATTGTCATAACTCTAAGAGTTATGTTAATAATAATAAACCCGTGAAATATGTAATGAACGAGGAACGTAACATATTATAACAAATTATATAAGATGGGAATGTAATATAATAGGTAGACTAGTCATAGGGACAAATCGGATTATAACATACAGGGTATAATTAAAAGATGAAAGGGTCCGTCTATTGACACCCCGCTATTTGCTCTTCACCCCCCATTAAATAGAAAATAAAATGCACACCCCACCTATTTCTCTTCCCACCCCGCTTATTCCAAAAATGCCCTTACTACATTTTTATTCTTATTGTTTTTTCTTTACTTTACTTCTTATATTAAACTTGCAGTTTGTTTGTGCATCTCTTTTTTAATGTCTTGATCGAATTAATTGACGTTTAACATCGTTGATTGCCTATTTTTGGTTGTGGTTTTATTAACACTCCACCCGGGCTAATTTATTTAAATTAACACTTTCTACAGCGATAATTTAGTTATTTGTTATTCATGCATTTACAATTCCTGTACATTGTTGATCTATTCGGTCTAAAAATACATAACTATATACACCGTTGACTTTAAAATTTTCAAAATTGTAATCATCGTTTGTAATTCCCGTCTTTGATTTTTTTGAAATCAAGTACAACGCTGATTTTTAATTTTAAGTAATTTAGCCTGAAACATTGCTGATTTTTTATTATTTTTAATCATTACATTAGACAAGTTATTTATTTTATCATCAAGGGTATAACTGGAAATAAATGTTTAAAATTTTAACTGGGGGGTGAAGAGAAAATATCGGGGTGGAAATAGCCGGACCCAAGATGAAATGGAAAGTAAAAGGCTTAATATAAATGAACTTAAATTACGGGAAATAAATTTAATAAGTAAACCCATAATTATAGTTGTGGTAATGTTATGAGAAGATGTTATAATTAAATAGAAAAGAGTAGAGTAGGCTTATTATTATTAAACTTATAATCGAGTAATTAAGTTTAATGAATATAATAACAAGTGGTGATTCGTTCTGGTAGCGAAGTCTGATTAGGAAAAATAAGCGACCAAGTAAAGCTAATAAATAAATAACTTGAATGCAGAATAAACGAGCAAGTGTTAAGTTGATTAGCAATGTGGTAGGTTAAACAAGCGCGTAGTTGAATATTAGATATTGGGTCTAATAACGTAATGACGAGATGCGCTTGAACCAGTCTGCCCGTATTTGGAATGAAGATCCCAATGAGGCAGATTATCGCGGGTGTCTGGAGACACAAGAGGTGCACGTCCAACTTGTTATTTGACGGGACTGGAAGGAAGTATGAGACTTCTAAAGGATGTGGATGGGTTCTCTAAGATGGCCCTTTGGGGAAACAAAAATGAAGCCGTCTGCCCAGAGGCAGGTCTGTAGTTCCATCTAAGAGTATGTCTTGGTTGCAATTATTATGTGGTAGCAATAAGGTTGGGTGGATGAGTTTAGGACGATCCGGTGGCCGCTTCGTAGGGAGGATTAGTGGTTAGGATCCAACAAAGGATGGTAGGTCGTCGAATACCTGTAATCGTCAATCGGAGCATGTGCGTGAAATACTGGAGCTAAACCAAGAGGCTAATGATCTTTTACTTTCGGGTCATTGGATAATGGACCAAATATTTATTTAGATTGGATATTAGGACAATCTTTTAGCTCTCTGAATAGTCTTTCATTAGTAGGGGTAGGTTAGGATCTTGAAGATCCAGCAAAGAGACATGCCAATATTTAGATATTTGTGTATTGGCCTAACGGAGCAGTCCTTTGTAGATATATAGATGACCCTGACTGATTTTCGTGGGGGAATTCACATATTAGGTCGCCCTTGTGGCATAGCGATAAAGGCTTACTTGCTTTTGCAGCGTGGCCTAATATGCTTTCATGGTGTAACGTTGGAGACTTGGTATGCCTATTTAGCATAGTCTAGTACATTTTCGTACCGTGGAGACGGGGGTTTGGTACGTTTTCATAGTACGACGATGGGGACCACTCGAGGATGATACTATGGGGAGTATCTTGATATGTCGGGCATTCTTCTACATATATATGATTTACTATATAAATATACTGGGAAGTAGATGAATATGATTTATGTGAAAAAATCAAAAGTATATTGTGAAATAAACCCGAATAACCTAATAAATATGAACCAGTAGTAGAGCGGTATATGTAGTGTTATTTTTAGAAAGTATAATTTGTCCATTCACCAAAACTTTGTTCTGACCCCCTCCTCATATCAAATTTTCAGGTTAGACAGATGGTTGAAATTATCCAGTTGAGAGACAATTGTTAGATAGTGTCATTATATTGGTAAGTATTTACTTACTAATATATTTTATTCTCTTCTGCTGTGAGATTTCTATTATGAGCTATGAAATATTAACCTTTGGCGTTCTGCAGGACACTAGACAAACTAACTCGAGGTTCAGTTGATTAAGAATTTTGAAAAAAAAATCCGGTCTATTGAAATTCGGGCTATTACATCTAGTATCAAAGTTCAGGTTTAAAATTTCTATATCGATAGTGAATGAACGTATGTATTTTTAAAATGTAAATATTGAATATATATACCAATATCCATAGAGGAATTGTAGCAACCCACAATTTTGACAATAAATTAGTCATTTAATTTGATTCTCAAAAATCAGAATTTCTACAAATGATGGAATTTGACCATGTAACGTTAACCGTTGCGTTCGTCTTGGAATCTGGTGAACTTTCATGCTTGGAGTTTCGCTAACGGAGTCCGTATGAAAAAGTTACGGACACAATATGAAAAACGGACTAAAATAATAAAACATAATAAATAATATATTTATTTCCTTTTGTAACCTGCCTTCATTGGGCAAGCTGGCTGAAGGGCGATCAACAGCTTGGTAGAGGGGTGTCGACCGCTTCGAGCCTGCACAACCCATGACAACTAGGTTTTGATGGTTATATATATTTTTATATAAAAGGATGGATGTTTAATTAATCAAATCTAATCGTTCATGGCCAATTCTACTCCTATAAATAAAGGGGTAAGGCCTTATTCTTTTCCACACAAATATGAAGGCAGCAGTGAAGCTCTTCCATTTCCCTTTCTCTTTAAATTAATTTCTAAATCAAAAATAGGTTCATATACAATCAATCAAACATAAATCAAATGGATATGAAAGGGATTATCAAATTCAAGTGGAAAAGGGTTTGAATAGATGTCTAAGCTATTCTTCATCTGATTCTCCCCTCTTTTCCTATTTTCTTGCAAATCTACAAATTTGAAAGTATCCCCTTTTCAGAATAACTGTAGATTTGAAAGAATTTAAGAATTGTAGGCCTACAAGTTATTTAGATTTCATATTTGGATTCTTTCAGGTGAGTGGTAAATTTATATACAAAGTTACAATAACTTATTATCTCATTTGCGTTAGATCTTTAATCTATGCCTAACATTTATCAGATATGTTTATAATATTGTAAAATTTTAAAATGATGCTTATCAGATCTGTATATGAATGTTGTCTAAAACCTGAAAATATAGATTTGTGGTATTGAATAATATTATATTTTGTAGGCTTACTTGATTGATTATATCATTGTCTACAATTATGTTTGAAATTATATTGTGGTTATTGCAAAACATTGTAGATCCGATAATTAGTCCCATAAAACACTGTTAAGATGTAGCTTTATTCAAGATCTGTTGTTTCAATGTTAAACGATAAATTATTTAATTTTGATTGAAAAGATATAAATCTGTTTATGCTCAATTTTGTTGGTGTTTCGACCTAATTATTGCAAATATGCGTTTTTCCTCTTTTAAAATAAAAGGACATTGTCTAAAACCAATAAGAAACATGTTAAATATTGAAAAAAGAAAAATATAAATATATGTATTTGTGCGTAATTTACATCAACTATTCCAAAACATACATAATACATATTTCTTGTGGTTTGAAATGTGTTTATTCCAATATGCAGGCATAGTTTACAATAACTGAAGTTGGTAGTCTTTTTTTTGTAAGATTTAGAACCTTATTTCAAGTTTGAATTAAAAAAAGGAATGTTTGGTTATTAGTTGAACCAAATATTAAACTTAACGATAATAATAAAAGAAAATAACTACGTTAACTGCACGAATATATATATATATATATATATATATATATATATACATGTTATCCGTCTGAATCTTCGTAAATGATGAAATACACATTATAATGAATGGTTGAATGTTTAAATGGTCTTCATTTATAGAATTATACATGTAAATGTAATCCATATTAAATTGCATATATTTGTGGTGACCTTGTAGCAATTAGTGTAATTGATTGCTATAAATTGTGCCATAAATAAATAAATAGCTATTGTAATGGACATAGATTGGGGAAAGCAAATTTGATTAGGCAGTTAAGCATAATGGTTACAATTTATAAATTGGCTAGGATTAATGTTGCAAACCCCAATTAGAAAATCAAACTATAACTGCACTATGACACGAGGTTAAACTCAACTTGTGGTAGAAGTCTGCCCTGAATTTCCCGACAAATCCAACACCCACAAGTGGTTGGCTTAATTTGAGGGGACTGGTGCATATGTATATATATATATTATATATATAAATACACGCACACAACAGACAATAAATAAATTAATTAGTAGTGTCTATTGAGGTACAACAAATAGATATCTCAGGACTGATAAGTAAGGAGAGCCAATGCCTTAGGAAAATATGACCGTTATGGTCATAAATGGCATTAACCCTATGAAATAGAAACAAATGAAATAAAAAAAAGGATTAATGGGTATTGATTGCTGATTTAAATACTAAGTCAATAAGGAAAATAATTAATTAAATATCCTACGCTAAGAAGGATATAACTTTCCTTACTTACACTAGTTAATCTAGAGCTTATAATTAAAAGTTAGAGTTGGACTTAGTAGGTTACTGATGCGAGGTCAGTTCACTACGCCATAGATGACCTACTGCAATGGAAATACAAGGAGTCGCTAACTACAATGTGACCATAAATATGCTGATTTTTGTCTGTTGCAACACACACTTCAAGGTGTTAGCATATATATATATATATATATATATATATATATATATATATATATCAACACGATGTTGCAGTAGCCGCGTGAATAAAATTATTAATCCGTGTGAATAGATCCAACAGTCCACGTTAACAATCCGCGTCAATTTGATTTTCCTTCACTGCCTTAGCTCCTTTGCCCCAAATTTTCATTTTCCCACTGGAACATATTTCTTGCTATTTTCATTTGACAGAAAAATATAGCTGGCTTCCATTTTAATGGCCAATCGAAAACTAGGGTTTTGCCATCTTCAACAAATCGCAACTTCGTCTTCTTTAATTCGAGATGATCCTCTGATTTCTTGAATTACAACTTCTCCTCTCGTCGTCAATTTCTTGAATGCTACTGGTGCTCCGATAATCTTCGATTATGGTCTTGTTGAGATGAAATCAATCTCTGAAATTAGTACGTCGTTTCCCCCTTTTTTATTTTGATTATTATTTAGTTGTTCGATTTCTATCTCACCTTTGCTTGTGATGAATTCGTGTGAATTTTGCAACGACCCACTTTTTAGTACAGTTTAAGCCGACATTTATCACACCATGTCAACTCAAATTATACAAAAAAGCAGATAGTTATTAGAAATAAATTAGAGGGTGAGATAAGAAAGAAAGAAATATAGAATAGAAGAATAAGAAGAAGAACTAACACAACACAGATTCTCACATCGCAGCGGAGTAAAATATAATATAGAAATAAATATTTATTGAGAGCTTGAAATAAAACTTACAATCATCAGAGTACATCACACATATGGACAGTTATAATAATCTATCATCATATACAATCACACAGCGGAATATATAATAACATACGTCTGAACTCTTCCAGTTCGTCTCTTCACTGCATCCAATAACCTGAACCTGTACAACCCGGTCTAACCCGAGCATTACAAACACCGGGTCAGTCTGGTGAACCAGAGTGAGAAAAAAAAAACACTAAGTTTAAAGGCATCACACAACTTGATTTTAACGTTAAAATCTTTTCGAAAGAAAAGGATAATTGTAAGACCAAATCCACACATAAATACGGACTGTTTTTACCTTACGATAACCCAAAACACTTTTGAAAACAATATTATTCTGATATTATGATAGTGTCTAAATACAAACAAATAGAATCTAGCGGAACGCTTGCATCTACCGCTCAACATATATAGTATACAATCAAAACCGCGGGTGCTTATTGGAGAATGGATTTCCTGGCAAGATATGGGACCACCTTCCCGACAATGTACCTTCGAAGATGAATACATTGGGGTTCAACAAGAATGTCTTGCAACCCTGGCTAAACATGACCGACCCCTCACTTGCTCTTGACAGTACCGAATATATCATTACCATGGTTGGGAGCCAGCCAACCGAACCGATAGCATACATACAAAAATAAAACGGGACTACTAAAGGCATTTGATTTCTCCAGATCAGGAAATGATATACCATTTTGATGGGTGCGACCCACATAACCATGCGACCAACCCGCTTTTATGCCATTCCCGGTTTATGAGGCTAGAGGTCATAATCTTTTCAGAACATCTGGTCACCATTCACTTTGAATGCCACATTGTCATATCCTCCAGATAATCACTAATTGACGTCAACAAAAAATACCCTAGTTGGGAGCTAACCAACTATAGTACGTCTGAAGAAATCAATGTACGTGACCCCATTGGAAATACTCTGTTAGACATTCGTCTATATAAGTCATCCCGGAGAAGGATGAACCGAAGGCACTCTCCTACTGCATCCAATATAGGAATCACCCTACGGATCAATAGCGAGAAGTCCTAGCAATCTGTAGATTCCAATCACGACAGAATCACAGTCAAATATATATCTCTAGGAATCCACCAGAGAAATTCAACAGTAGTTCCTCCACTCATGAAGATTTACGGTCTTCAATTGCTCCATCTCGATTAGCATCTTCCACATATTCGTATTTATTGGTCGGAATGGTTTTCGAATATAAATTCGATCCCGGTCTTTCCGTACCAACACACGTTGGGTCTGATTTTGATAGTCGGTTATTTAAATATCAAAATAAATAATTAAAAATAAAACCAAATAGATCCATTGGTTTAGTACACAGCGTAACTTGGCCTTTAAAGATAATATATTGGTTGTAATACCAAAAATAATATATTAGTTTAATATATTAATATTCTCAAATTCTTTATTTTAATACTTCGGAAAATATCTTAAATCATATTCAATTTCCTTCAACTCTCATTTCAAAATATTACTAAAACATTATTTATTATCCAACATTTGGAAATTGATCCAAATTTGTTATTCTTAAGACAACCTTTACGAAATCTCCTTTTCGTTTCGTTATTTGAATACCACAATCGTCACTTATCCTTTTAGAATAACACATTCTAAATCTCATCTCTTTGTTTTGAAAATATCGTTATATTTTCACAAAATCTTCTTTTATTATTCCTTTACTATAGAAATATCATTTCATATTCTCAAGCCCTTATTAATTTTCTTTACTTTGGAATTCCAATATATGTACATTCCCAACTTCTTCAAATAACGTTACATTATTATTTCACAAGATAATTCACTTCTAATATTTCCATCATTACAACTAATACATCCTCCGATAATCCTGAAGTCATTCAAGTTGGGGTATTTTAATTACCTCTTAGACCTTGATTAACAACATTCTTATCTTAAGATAAATACGAGTTGTAATTCAAAAACCCATATTCAATCTAATATCGACCAATACCAATTCATTATTTTATTAAAAATACGGTTTTATGAAAGCTTCTTACTTTTGAAATCTCCCAATTTAAATATACTATTATTAACTAAATTCATTGATTTAGTAAATGATAAATAAAACATCGACATTTAAATTTTGGCTTCTTTAAGTATTTATTTTAATTATCCAGATTTTATTACACATTGCATTACCTAAACTTTTCCCAAATTCAGTTGCAAGAATACCTTTACCTAAACCTTTTAATTATTTACTTTTACTTTGGAAAAATCTTATTTCAAAACCTATCCATTACACTTAATGTCATCATTAGGTAACGTTAATTTAAAATTAACGCTTTAATTTCATGTCTCTCTTCATAAAAATATTTATACAATTTTGGTTTAATATAACCCTTTTCATCCCGATTCATCTTTCTTAATTTAACCATTTATTTTAAACTTATCGTATGCGCTTAAAATCCTTTTATATGTCCATTCACCAAATTCGGTTTGAATATAAACCGTTCATAGGCTTCCTTAGAAACTCAATTATATTTCCCTACCACTTCGATTACTTAAATGAACTTCATTTAAGAAATAACTCCTAAATTTATGTTAACTGGAATAAATGTTAAATTTCCCTTTTAAAAATCTTATTAAGTTAAACGACTATTCGTTAAATTATTCCATTAGATTAATCAGCATAAACTAACATAATTTAATAATCAATTTCCATTAAGTTGGCTTGGTAAAATTTAAAACATGATTAACTCATTGATCAACTCTAATTTGTCTTTTCATTTAAATTAATTAATAATATAATTAATTTAAATTATCCTATTTACTTCGATTATGATTAAATAAATAATAAATCGATTAATATAATCCCATTTATTATTACTTAAAAACAATTAATCCCAATTATTAATCATTACATTAATCCTTGCTCACCTACTTATCCTTCTTGTTAATATAAGAATTTGTTTTATAATATCATCTAACAATTTAGATGAGGCACATGCTTCGCACACGGTATATTTTTGGTACAAAATGGTATTTGTGGTTAAAACAATCAATATATGCATGTGTGTCGCACATGGTATATTTTTCTTTTTATAAACTTCATTTAAAATAATATATTTAAAATTATATATTTAGTTATAAAATAAATTTTATAACTTCATTTCAAATGATTCACCTAACGGTAAATCAATCTTTATAAAACGATTATAATTTAGGCCATCTATTGTCAATTTCTCAACCAATATTTCTCATTGGTTAATATCAAGGGTTCAGCAGTAATCAATAATCAATCCATCATCCAATCAGGTTATTAAATAGTACATGTAATATAACATGAAAATAAATAATAAATTTGAGGAATCCAGTTGGATTCCCCCAACATGTTCTTCCCTATATCCAATACGACAATTTTATAATAAACATAAATAAAGTGGTAACGGTTAACTAACAACCATTCAAGCATCCAATTTAATTCTAAACGTTTATATTATTATAAACATAACCAACAAGGCAAGTTACCTTCATTGGGAATAATCGTTAAAATATAGCGATTGGTTTTGATTAAATTAAACAAATGTTTAATTTAAATCGGTTATATAAGAATATCCAATATATATGCAAACAATTTTCAAATTATTCAACCAATAGCAAACAAAGCACACAAATATTTAAACCCGTTATATATAAATATAAATGGGATAACCGAGTGAGTTTAACTCACCTTGATTTAATTTGTTGTTGAAAAGGTTTGGCGTAATTAAATAAAACGGACGTTTAATTTAATCTGAACTTCAGCTACTTCCAACTCCGTCCAAATCATCTTTATAATATTGCGCTCGTCGATATGGTTCCAATGTTCCTTAATTGGTCAGATTCTGTACACATATGAAAATGTGATACATATTGTAAGCATACGATTTAATCTAACTAGTTTAGTTCTTAATTATATAATTTACTAAAATTAATTATTTTGTTTAAGTTAACCCATGCGGACTATATTTTCTTAGTTATGAAACTAATTTACTAACCGATTTAATTAGTCGGAATTAACTACCTTCTGTATATCATTCTGGCTCCATTTGAAACATGCCCATTTCACACCATATATTAATTCCTTTCACTTGCCACCTCTCACCGCAACTTCCATGTTCCACGCAACTTCTGTTACATGCCCTTCCCTTCTTTCTTCCTCCCATTTCTTCAGTTCATTTTATACAATACCCTTTTTTTTAAATGATGGCCCAAAAGACAACGCCAATAGCCCGTGTCCCTCTAGTACCCAAACCCGAATGCACAGAAGATCATCTTCTTGTTTGCTATTCTTCTACCATAATGAAGCTTCCTTCCGCAGTTCCGCCATTTACATTTGTTTTTTTCTTTAATAGTGCGCTCCCTTTCCATTTTTTTCGTTACCCAAGCTCCGTTATTCCCTGTACATCCAATCCATGCAACAAAGAATTTAAGGAATCAAGCAACGCATGAGAACCCAATCCCATACTGAAGCTTCGTCCTTTCTTCTTCGTTCTTTGATTTTTTTTTAACTTTCGCACCTTCTGCATGCAAAGCTTCAAACAGACCCATACATCCCCACCCTCCACCGTGCTGCCTTGTCTCCTCCTCCTCCAAATAATTTGAGGCTCCATTGTGTAAATCATGGTGCACGAAAAATATGATACCACCGAAAACTACATACATCTTCAATTAAACTCCACCCAAGTACTCCTCCACCAGGCTCAACTTGCCGACATCATGTACCCTCGCTCCAACACCTCAGACCTCGAACCCTCCGACCAAGTTCTGACCTTCCCACGGTGGCTCCAGGTCCCACAAACCTATGACAGCAGTTTCTACACTCCACCATCCAGTCTCCGACAAGCTAAGCCCGCAACAATCTACTCCATACACTGTTCATTCATCTGCATCCTCTACCGTCGAAGCACCCGCTCCGACCTACCACCACCTGATCCAGCCTTTGCTATCCCCCAACACAGCTCCACTACTTTGTTCACTCAGGTAATGGAAGGGCATTTCATGTTTTGGCTAAGCACGAGCTATGGTTTAACTTTCTAAAGAGAGAGTTTTTATTTATTATGGAGGCATTGCTTTTATTCGGAAGCAAGGCTTCATTTTGCTGAAACCAGAGGAAGAAGGCACACTTTATATAAACATTAGAACCGTGGTGGCCAAGTAAATCACTGTTTAAGTAGGAAGTAGCTAGGCTTGTGTGTCCTATTTAGCTTGGGGTTTAAGTATTAGGGTAGGGTAGCTGTGTGCTAGAAAATAGTATAGTTGGAAACATGTGCGTGTACTTTGTTTGCTTTTCTCTTAAGCTTTTAATTTAATTTGTTTTGATTAACAAAGGGACAGTGCATGGTTCAGTATACAGGATGGCAGAAAAAGAAGAATAGGGTATGGTATATGGTTTCATTAATACACATATGGTAGGCTGGTGCATGTGCGTTTCCTTATGGTAGGTTAGTATGTTTCCAAAATTTTCTTTTAGGGTAGAAGTGATTTTATTTTATTTATTTCGGTTATTAAATTTAATTTCGATTGCTATTTATGTTGCACGTTAAATATACACATCATTATCCAAAATTCCCAAACGCGGTGAAAATGGACACACTGCTACGTCTTGACGTTACAGTTCCAATGAAATTAATTTCATCGAAAACCGACTTCATTTGCATAAAGACGTTATTTTAATTCACCGGTTCACCTTTAAATTTCGCCTACCGACAAAACAACTCCGATTGGCTCCAAACTGGAAAACTAGCAATAATTGACCATACATATTCCAATAAAATTTGTGTTGTCGAAAACGGAGATTGTTTTGGAAAATAATTATTTTTAATGCTTACATAATATCGACAAAATATTATAAATTAAATCCAAAACAATTAAATTAAATAATAACAAATTATTATTATTATCGAATATATCCAAATAAAATAACATACCACTTCCAATATAATCAGTATGGCTTTATAACTCGATGTTAACATTTTCAAATTGAACGGTATTCAAATATATAGAAATTCCTTATTAAATAAATTAAATAAACATTATAATTTATAAACAAATTCTATAACGACTATTTTAAAATTTTATTTGGACATAACTAACAATATATAACATGAAATCTGGATTTTTCTCTTTCATATGAAAATTATAATCAACAAGATTCCAATGTTTCTTGCTTCACAGAAATCCGACTTAAAACAGATCCTGTATATTCAATTAAAGTTTAAAACTCAATATTACGAATTGCTACGGCATTTCGAGCTCGATTTATATTATATATAAATTAAACGTTTAAACTTTGTTTTAAATAACGAATTCAATATTAAAGTCCATTAATATTCCAAATAAAATATTTAAAATAATTTAAATATTCGACTACCAAAAATGCGGGAAATTACAAATTTTTAGGGGTTTGAATCCCTAAATAATCTCTAATTTCAACATTAGATTTGGTTGTGATTTGTTGATCCAATTTTTTTAAGTTTAAATATTCAAACTTTTGGGAGTTAGATTTCGAGATGAATTACTCGACTTTGAATTGGTCCCTTCATGCCAAATATGGAAGCTTGGATTTATTGCTGATTAATGGAAGATGAAAGTTTATATGTTGATTAATGGAAGATGAATTTTGGGCAAATCAATACATTTCCAGATTCAAAGATAAACTCTGGGAGTGTTCCAATATATTTTTTATGGAATTTGCAACTTTGGTTTCAAGCGTAAGTATTCGTTCCTGTATGATATAGCCAAGGAAGATAAGTTTTCTATGGGATTTGCAACTTTTATTTACTACCCACCCTTGTGTTTGAGCTGCTGCTAACATGTATATGCTATTGTGCACTTGTATATGTTGTTGGCTTGTATATCCTTGTGAGTTCATTGAGTTGCTACGCACTTGTATGTGCTGAACTTATTTGTGTGATGCCACTGTCCATGTTTGTTCATCATGTCACTTTGATTCTGCACTGGTTATTGTTGTTTGCCTTGCTCTGTCTTGGACATTGTGCTGCCTGGTCTTGAACCATTGCTACACCATTATTGTGCATACTTGTAATGTATATACATATATTTAATATATGTATATGCATATTATATATATATATATATGTGAACTGTATATTCCACTTCTTGAACTATTTTGAATACATACCATACCAAGTCTAGAAAGATGATGAGAAACACACCAGAAATATGAAGCAAACTAAAATTAAAAAATAAATGTGTATTTACTTGTATTTAATTTTATTTTTGTTCAAGTTTATTGTGTGTGTTTCTATAATTGATAGGTGTGTTGGTGGATGTTTCAAAGAAGTCTTGGTCTTCCGAAATCAGATGAATCGGGTGACGCCCGGAACCAGGTAGGTCGATCCCCGTCGGGACTGCAGTGGTCCGAACCCCCGCCGGCATAGCGCCTGGACCCGCTGACGGCTTGCCTTCAGCTCGGCATATATTTGTTAGTTTCTATATAAACTGAAACATCATATGTAATGAGTGAACTGAGTGATGCAGTGAGCAATATTTGTGTATATGAATAATCAGTGTTGTAGTAAATCATTGATTTGTAAATAATTGGAGTCAGATATTTGCACTAGTTCAGCTGTTGAAATGGGACATTTTATTTAATAAAACACTGTTTGAATTCAAATTCTATGCATTAATATTCTATTAAATAAATATTTAATCCTGTTAGAGATGAAATATCTATAGCAACATTTTAGGAATGTAGAAGTATTGCCATTGGATGGCAAAAGTGTTACTATAGATAATGTGGGGCCCACTTTTAATTAAAATTAGTATCGATGGAAACACCAAGAAAGTATTGTCATTGGATCGTAAAGATGTTCCCTTTGACACTAAGGCAATGCAGCAAAATGCAATATCGAGAAAGTGTTTCCTTTGATCTTTTTTTGCCTATAACAACATTTTTTTGGCACTTCCTGCATCACTTTCTAGTGTTGCAGTAGGCCATCTATGGCATAGTGGTTGCTTTATTCGACAGAAGTCCGCACTTTCCAGTAGTCAAATATGTGCCTAACTGATGTGAGATGTCATTAACCATAAGAACCTGTGACAATAGTTAGTCTGTGTAGCATTGATTATTTACAAAATAAGGTTTACTCCATGAGTGAGGTCTTAAGTGGCCAAAAGGGGTCATCCTCCCATCCGTAAGGGGAAACTAAACCGGGAATAATTTATAAGTGTAGACTGCTTTGGGATTAAGGTCTTAAGTGGTGAGATCCACCTACACAAAGGTATTAAGCGATCGCATAGCCCACCTCCCATACATAGAAGCATTAAAGGCTAATTGGGTACGAATTTGATAACCTTCACGAGTAGTTCACTTCCTTGGTTCGTAAGTGGCTTGAGTGGGATGGATCCTCTAGTTGTGGGTCTTAAATGGTAAATGATTCCTACCTAAACTTGGAGATTAAATGTCTGGTATCATTGTGCTAGAAATCGAATTCGACGAAATATATCCGCCGTTGTCACATTGCATGTCTCTCTGTTGTTAAATCCAGTGTCATCTCATTCTGCATCAGACCACATATTAACCCATTGTCTGATAGTAACATCTAAAAACATAGTTTTGTGTTGTCTGATATGGTGTTCTTATTTTATAGATAGTTGTGATGAATATTATATATTGTCTGAAAGTAAATAAAATAACCGTTTTACACTGTCTTAACGAAATGCGCATTTCCACTAATTTTCACAACCGTTTTCTTACAACAGATAAATGTTTTTTTAAAAGCAATTAACATAACTCAAATCAGTTTTTGTATGTGTTGTTCCTTCTCAAATGAAATGACAAAAAGTAACTCAATTAACGCAAAGCAATTCAGATAACACAGCAGTTAAGATAACATAGAGCAATTCAGATAACACAACATATAGACAATTAATTAATATCAACATCGACACTTAATCCAAATACATCCGACAAGCATCAGTTCAACATGAACTACACAAACTAGGCAACTGAACCTAGTGTACACAAAATTCAATAAAACCAAGAATGGTAAAGCCGACCAACAAGGGTTCAATTGGTAGTCACATATAGAATTCAGACGCTATGATTATACAAAGTTGTAGACATGTGTTGCCCATTCTACCCGCATGATGTCGGTATCTTTTTGTGAAAAATTACCATTTACACTCTTCTCCCACTGCAACCAATAGGAAATGCCGAGGTTAACTTTACCCGGCATGTATCTCGATATATGCCTATATACAAGTATGGTAGTGTAGGAGCTTTAAACAGCCTAACACAAGTGTTCAATGAAAGCCCAATTTTACCCACATGTAAGTGCAATATTGTACAGGAGAAAAATGCACAATGACATGGAGCACCAATAAAGGACACAACATGACTTCAATAATGGCGGTGACACAGCATAACAATGGACACAACAAGGGTGTAGTGTACTGGAAGTATATTTTTCAAAGTACAAGGCTTCAGTATGCAAGAGAGAGAGAGAGACACACACACACACACACACACACATATATATATATATATGTATGTATATATATATATATTGCATTAGCAGCCCAAAATTGATTTTGTCTCCCATGATGTCTTTTATGTAGTGCATAACCCACAATCCACCCGTATAATGCCCTCTCTGTTTTGGAGCTCCCTGAAGCATGCATAGATATCAATCAATCATGTTGAGGAAAAAGTCATGGCCATAACAGTTTCAGTTCAAACTTTATTTTTTTGAGTATATATATGTAGGTCAGCAATTTTAAATCGCGTTTTCGGACCAGCAAACGTCAAAATTTTGGAAAACATTACAAATGAAAGTTCTAAACTTTCTGGAATGAGTAAAATCATCAGAAACCGACAAATCATTTGAAAGTTATGTTAAGTTTAGTTCAACTCAGATTTTCCCGAAGTGTAAATGCAGGTTAGCTTTGCCAAATCAAAATTTTAGCCTAATAAACCTCAAAACGTTACAAGATACTTTAAATTAAAATTATGGATTAGGTTCTCAACTTTTGGGAATGTCTAAAATCAGACAAATCAATCAAAATTTATAATTAAATGAATTTCTACAATGTATGCATATAAAAATAAAATAAACCACCTATAAAATACTTGGAAGAAGGTGGGTTTCTCTGTTTAGTTTCGCACATCAATTCAAGTTTCTCTAATGACCAATAGAAATATCTATAATGAACACACACATTTATTTAACTAATCAACCCACTTCAAAAAAGGAAATAAACAATGAACACACCTGTTTCAAATTGCTTAAATACTGCGCAAGGCTGAAGCTTCTAAACAAATTACTAAGTGGATGCACAATTAAATTCGAAAAGAACAAACTTGAAGATAAAAACTGATAAAGCAAGCTAAAGTTCAAAATATTTACTTGAATTCTAGACAGAAGTTCAACTTGTTCTAAGAATAGTCCTTATTGCATTTTTTTTTTGCTCAAAGCTTCTGCAAATTCATCATTCTTCATTGGTTCATGTAGAGTATCAGGGCCAAGCTCATAGATGGAAGGTACAACTGTTGGCTGCAAGAATATATTTTATTAGTGATAGGATGCAAGTATTTAGAATTCCTTCTTTGTTGGCAGCCAGATTTTATTAGTGATAGGATGCAAGTATTTATGATAAATAAGTAACAATAGGGTGCAAATTTTTACGATAAAAAGCATGAAGTCGGAATAATATCATTACAAGATTTACTGCACTATTTCTAAAAATATTGTGTCTAATATCTGGTTTTATTCACAAAGAAGGAATTGTCTTTTATGCAGGCACAACTTGAACAAATATTTAACTATTATAGTTTATAATGCTAGAAAATTGAATCTCACCTTAAGAAAACCAAGTAAAACAGAAACTCGGGTATCATCTAGCTTTGGAGAGGACCCTGCAGTCTGAAAACAAAATTCAGATAATCTATGGAAGTATTACACACTCAGAGCGTATGGAGAAATGATCAAGGATTTTTGTAGCATATTTATGGTCTATTAGCATGTGCAAGGGTCTTTGGTTGATTCCAAAATGTTGGCCTATTAGCAGAAATTTATGCCCTGGAGCAGCAATAATATTTGACTGTAATTAAAAGAAGCATCTGGTCACCATTTTCATTATCAGATATATAAACATAAACAAGTTGTTATAGAACTTCACATGTTGCAAGAAATAGGCCTGTTTGGACAAAAGTGGCTATTCTTTGGACAAAATTAGTAATACACGTGCAGTGCGCACCAACAATTATGCATGCTACTTTAAGACCAATGTCATTTTGCTACAGGCATTTACATAGTGAAGCATAGTGCGCACCAATAAGCATGCAGGCTACCTTAAGACCAGTTTCAATTTGCTACAAGCATTTACACAGCCAAGCAACTACATATACACGTGTGTCGTACACATACACATATACAGATAAACTTCTTTTTGATATATTTGACCATTAATAAGGAAATTGACCATTAATAAAGAATTGAGGTCAGCATGCATGGGTCAGGGTCACTATGTCAGTCCAAGACAGCAAAGGGAAGTGCCCAAGATTTCAGGTTATAAGAACACAACAAAATTTTCTCAGTCATGGCCAGGCTTGCAATTATACCACATTGTCACCAAATGTAATAGGGTAAATACGCAGTGGAGAACTTAGGTATGACACATTAAAATGCCCAAATACATGGTGATGTCCCTAATAACTTATGGACAACATCAATGTTTATTACTTAGTGAAGGACTGAATCAAACATAAATGAAATTGTCACCTATTATATAACTTGTATTTCATGTGAATCAATAAACTTGAAATTAAAGTTAATCATGAGTGAAATCTCACCTTACAGCCATGCTTCCAAATTGAAGTGACAACCCATATAAAAGTTATGAACAATCGCTACCACATATATCATTTTGAAGCAAACCACATAGACCAACATTTTCACAAGGACATGTTTACCAAAAAGATAATAATGAATATTTCAATTACTGATTAAGCTCTAACTGCAAATTATAGATGCCTTCATTTGTTAATCAATAATATACCATCATATCATAATATAACATAATGATTTATTAACAACATGTAATCAAACGTAAAAGTACAAAACGTTATTGCTTTTTGATAGCTACCTTTGATAGCAGATTTTGGCTGTTCTGATCGACCTTGTTTTCGATTACGTTTCACGATGTATTATTGTATACATTATATAAGATGGTTACCTATATAAACATTGAATAATATTCACTTTCTAACTTTTTAAACACTATAGCGCTAATTAAATTATATTACTATGTAATTGTAAAAATAAAATAAAAATTCTTTTTGACATTAGTATTGTACTTGTTCAACTACAAAATTTCTTATTTAAGAAGAAGATTGCACCGGTCAGAGAGTCTAAAGAGCATAAGAATACATGGAATTTCTTCCAATATGAATATCAGCTCAAACATAACTAAAACAAAAAATGACATAAACATATAACACATGGAAGAGGGAATGAAACTCACCTCTTCGGAAACTTGCTCCACATCTTTTGATGACCTGACGCAGTTAACAAGCACCTAAAATAGAATTTTGAGGCAAGCAAATTTGTAGCATAAAATAGTTTGTAGAATCCATCACGTTGCATACTTTACAATTACAAAATGCATGACATACTGTAAAAGAAAATGAAAAATTGCTAAACATTATTGAGACCATAATTATATACATGAATTATCTTGATTCAACATGGGTCCACAATAGAAATCTCATCTAAAAACTTTTCTTCATCATCTAGAACACTCACACACCGTACATCTTAGTAAAAGATAAGATTCAAGCAACAAACCGATAAGCCGAGCCTCCATTGTAGATTTAATTGTACAAAATATCAGTAATGTAAAATTTCTACTAAGTTGACCATCCATTGCACTATTGATGTCTAATGTTATTAAATCTGCATAAAAATCTTTTTAAACCAACCCATAGTGAAGTACATCTCTAGCCAGAACCTTCTCAAGTATTATTCCTAAGCTCAAGGTGATGTAATCAATCTCCGTAAAGCTTCTGCATACATAACAATCAATTGTTTTGTATTTAGACATTTGAAACTTTATATAAGAACTGATTCCAAAGGATAACATGTATCATTCATTCCAAATTTCTGTAGCCACCATTGATGGGAGATGTAAAAAGAAAGAAAATTACGAAATACATGTTCTAAACTAACCTAAGATCAAAGGTATGATAAGTTACTATAGTAAAACACACGTAAGCACATTTCATTCACATATTAATTCTTGAGTAGTGTCTTTATATTTCTCTACAAAAGAATTCCAATCCAAGTATCAATGTTAATTTACAAAATCAGCTAGAATTTAACAATGCACAAATGTTGCAGCAGAATTTTCGGGTAGTATATGAATTGCGGAAGCATAGTCATGTACTTGTATATCTAATGGCACATGCAAAATAAGTAATTTTTAGTACAAATCACTTTTTATTCAATACAAACCGACAACAGACTGTAGAGTCGAAACCACTAAATTAAAAAAAAAATCGATGAATAGCCAAACCAACAAGATGAAGAACAATAAAAGAGTACAAGTGCAGTAAGCACAATAGCCAAATTTCCTAACAATAGAACAACTAATAAAAACCGATAAAATCACCAAATTGTCATCATAATTTCATAAACAAAAGGCAAGAGAATTGGGGTTTACCTTACTATCGCATAGATTAGGGTTTCGCTGCTGAATCGTCAAGATTAAGGTTCGATTGGGTTTTGAGATAAAGAGATTATCAGGAGAAAGAAAGTGAAAAATAAGAAGAAGACGAAGAAGAAGAAGAAGAAGAAGAGGAAGAGGAAAACTAAAACCATAAGTGGAAAATTAAAGTATAATATGGATCTGAACATGTAATATTTTCACAACCCCGACAAACAATGAAAACGACAAAACATAGAGGTGGAAACGGACCGAAAATTAATTTTTTTGGCAAGTTCTTCAAACAAAAGATAAATATGGTCTGAATACAAAATTAAAATATGAAAAGGAAAAGTCAAACTATTGACCAGTATTTGGAGGGAGAGAAAATTTCTTTGGATTAAAATCTGAATTTTTTATAACTCTAATCAAAGTACATAAAAGTATGGTCTGAAAGCTTATCTAAAATATGAGAGGGAAACAAAACGTTGACCAACATTATGGAGGGAAACACATTTGTGTGAAGCCAAATCTATTTTTTTATAACTACATGCAAAAAACATATAAACTGTTGTTTGAATGTCATGCATGAAATCTTCATAACATAATGATTTCATGGGATTTGCTAGACAACAGATGATTTCTCGTTATGTTGTGCAAAAAAGTGGGATAATAAAGAATCTATCTTATGTTGTGTGATCGTTGTTGTCCGATTCAATTTGTGGCCTAGTATATGGTCATTCCATAGTGCTACCTATCTACGGGAAGTATTAAGCATCTAAGGAGATTATCCAATATGGTCAGCTACATGGTACAACGAGATTCACCAATAGGAAGGTCATAAATGGCGAGATGTCGTCTGCCTATTCTATTGGTCTTAAGCGATGAGATATCATCTCTCACCTTATATGGGGCATGGGTTGATATGCGTGAATGATAGAAGCCTTAATTAGTGTGACCTAGTAACTAGTGTCCTCAAGTTTATAATAACGTAGAGTAAATCATCGAGACGTATCAAATTACCGACATGTCTGCCTAGAGTCTTAATTGATCGAGAGAATCCACCCTATCTATCATTGATAGTGAGGCATTAAGTGGCTAAGTATACACACATGAGTAAATAAACTCTGTAACTAGGAGTTCACTTCTCGGTTTTATAATTAGTTTAAAGGCTACACAAATGTATGCATAAACGTTCTATCTCGGTATCGATATCGTTGGGAATAATACCTTAGGGAGGGTAGCTAGAGTCGTATGTAAATGTCTACAAGGTTAGGTAAGGATTAATAGCCTTAGTAGGCACATATATTTGGTTGAACCAAACAGGATACATCTATGTGTTGTAATCTGTGTTGCACTTTTCTTGTTTACCAGAACTTGTTGTTCTGACCCCTCCTTATTACAACCTCCTAGGTTTTCAAGAGAAGGTCGGGTTCTCACAGGCGTCTAAGTTTGTCTTTTGGTTCTCTTTCTCTCTCGTGCTCGATACTGGCACGGTTACTTACTTTTATGAGGTAGTTACTTGAGTTAATACTAGTCAATCCTATTATGTTTCGGGTGGGAGTTATTTTATCGTACTCTGATTATGGTCATGCTCATTTATTTGCAAGTACTAGATTTACACGCTCCATGCTTGGATGTGTTTGAGTTTCGATTTTTGTCAAAATTTGGGCTTAGAAAAGTGTGGAGTGTTACAGGAACCCCTTAATTAAGTAAAGTAACAGATGAAAAAAAATTTGGGGTATTCATTGTGTATGCTAACGAAATGGTTATGCAAGTTTGAGGATTATAGGCCCATGTGTTAATGTCCAATTGTTATTTCAAATTAGTGGATTAAGAAGTAGGGCCTTGTAAGTTGAAAAAAAATTGAATTAGAAATTATATATATATATATATATTCACATTGGCGCTAAAGTGGCGCTAGTCTTATTCTTCAGTTCAGACATAGTTTGATAGTAAATTATGTGAAAAAGAAATTTAAGACAAATAAATGTAATTTCACTTAAATAATTTGGAAAAGAAATTTAAGACAAATAAATGTAATTTCACTTAAATAATTTGGAAAATGCAAAGATTAGAAACCACTTTGTACATAGCCCCACAGTTAGGACTTTCAAAAGGAACATAAAAAATGTAAATGTAGAAAAAGTTTTATAGTTTCTAGATTTAAGAGTTTACAATTTTAGAAATTCACTGCTTTGCAATATTAAGAGTTGTATTAAACTAATTTTTGAGAAAAATTATGCAAACTTGTTTTCAAAAAGTATTGAATGCGTAAGCAAGTAGTGGGGTTGAGTGATATTAGTGGTTAAGAGAAAGCATGAATATAAACGAATTAGCCCTATGTGGTGCATATGTGACCTTGAGTGAAAAAAAATACAAAAGTTCTCATAAAGGATGAATTGTGACATGCTTTAACTTGTTAGAATAATAAGAATTCTAAGATAAGTTTTTATGAACCAATAAGTTTGTAAGTAAACATGTTTTGTTAAAGTGGCGAGGAAATATACTGCGAAAGAGGTGTAAAAAATATAAGTGAAACACCATATTTTATGCTACCTATTTCAATTTTTTTTCTTTTGAAATTTCCTTGTTACTTTCAACATAACACAAAAGTCGTCTTTAAAAAAGAATCATAGAAATTAATCTTATTTAATTAAAATAAATTACTGAGAATGGCCCCATTAGAGTGCATGGACAATCAGTAAAGGTCCGAGGAAATTTTGAAAATATGTTTCAAGTGGTTACTATTTAATAGAAAGAAGTAAAAAGTAAATTTAAAACTTGTATTGTTTAAGGAAAGTGGATAATGAGGAGATGAATAGGAAAAAGCAAGGTTAGATTTTTACAAGTACATTTCTGACATGGTTAGTATTTAATAAAAATCCTTTTTTAGCACCCCATAAGGAAATAATAAAGTTTTCTTTTGGTATAGATTTGCATTTCTACATAATGTTCTAAATAGAATAGTTTTGTGGGATATTTTTTTCCTAGGTGTTTGTGTGATCGCTAGATAAGAACTAAAATATAGGATATTCTGAATAAAATGAAAATGAAAATGAATGCAAAAGATGAACAACTAAAAGAAAAACGAACAAAATTTACAAAACAATGAAGATGAAAACTGTAACAAATAAGAACAATGAAAGAAAATAAATTCTTCTTAAGTAAGTTTGGAAAACTGAAGAAAAATTCTCTTTGTGTAAATTGTGCTTAGAATAGAAAATAGGAATTTTTGTATGATTAATAATTAAAGTTTCTAGTTATGAGGCAAAAGGTACGTAAAAGTGGATGGAATATATGGAATTTTGCATTTTCTACCTTTTCTAAAATGAGAAATCGAATTCGAAAAATTTGATTTTTTTTTTAAATTCGCAAATTTAAAGTTGTTTGGTACGGTTTGGATGCGAAAATTGAATGAATAGCATTCTTACTTTGTAAGAGCGTGGGAAAAATTGGATGAAAAAATATTTTTGATTTTTAAAATATTGCATTTATATAGAAATTGCTAGTATATTTAGGATATATGCATCATATTTTCAAAAGGTTTTAAAAAAAAATGCATTCATATAAGAGGTGGCGCTTAGGCATTCATTGCATTTATATATTTTTATATTGTGCTACACTTTGTACAAATGGTTGCAAAATTGAATGTACACATTATAGTTGCAAATTCTACGAGGAATTACATAATTCTACCCTTACCAAATTTCGGAGACGAACTCTCCTAAGAGTGAAAGAATGTAACACTCTGCATTTTTAAATAATAAAAATTAACAAAATTGTCAAAATATTATCGAAGAATGTGCATTTGAAATTTTAAAACGAACGCATACTATAAATTTGGCAATAAATAAAAAGTTGCCACTATGTGAACTAAATGTGCAATAGTACATATATATAATTAAATTAAAAGAAATGAAAGAAAGAATGAAATGAATGGTATGCACATTAATTGTATAAATAATGTGCATTTGAATATAAAATAACAAAAGGTTATTAACAGGCTTAACAATTAAATAAAAATAAACTTCTAATAATAACCATGTTTGAAATTGGAATTCGATACTTGTTAGATACGGAAAGCAATTAATATCAAATTGCAACATTTTATTTGATTTACAGTGCACGACATAAATGGAATAAAATCATGCATTAAAAAGGGAATCTAATTGAACTTAGTTAAGTACTGCTTTAATACAAAACAAATGAAGTAATCATGTGTAAACAAGCATCCACATATTTATTTCAAAAAAATAAATAAAATGCGTGCATGTTAATTTCAGTAACAGATACATTTGAAAGTGGGATTTAATACATGTCGAGAGTGGAATAAAATTTAGTGAAAACCGAAAATGTAGATAAATGTTTTGTATGATGGTCATAAAAGAATCAATAAGAATAAAGTAAAAGAAGTTAATTTACGCATTAATGGGATGGAAAGTGAGCGTTTAAGTTTAAAATTTGGATGAACGTTAAAATAGGAAATCAAAGAATAATGTAACAACTCGCTATTTTTCATGATTTAAATTCCGATTTAAATCTAAATTTTATTTTGAAAATATTTTACGGTTTTTCAAATCGGGAATTTCGAATTTAAAATACGTCCAGTGAAACATAGTAGTTGTGAAAATTTCATGGGAAAATTTGAATATTTATCGGTCTTGCAATTTTCAGTGCAAAGCTGTGCATAATAGTTCAAATTTTAGCGATTTTAAAGTCTTTCCGAAACCAATTCGGAAAAGCTTGAAAAATATTCTATTTGATGCCACGAATCCAACGGCAAAATCCGTTTTGCGAATATCAGACATGAACTCTGTTTAATTGTTTTCTTGTCCGAATTTTACGTTTAAACGGGTCTGCAATGCGTTTTTGAACGGAGCATCCTGACATTGCAAACTACATACCGTTGTGTCCGTCTCGTTATGCTAATTTCCACAATATATTCATTTGTCAGTTTCGGTGTTCGGTTTGTGCTAAAATTGCAAAAAGACATACGTAATTCATTTTTGAAACCTAGCCATTTGAGTTTGATGTGTCCCTGTTCGGGTCCCGCATATTTTTCTAATCATTTTGGGTCTGTAAAACCTTTCTTTTTATTTCACTAAACCATCCATTTATTGTTTCTATTTACCTAGGAAGATTTACTAAGGGACATATCATGCATGCTTTCATTTCTTCCCTGAAGCCAACTTTTTCAATTTCAAAAGTAATACATTACTTTTCCTTTATAAATTTCAAAAGCCACGCAATATATTCAAAAGGTTGCTCCATCCAAATTTGCAAAATTCCAAGACCTGATAACATTTTGAAATTTCCAACGCATCCTTGTTTCCATCTGATCCCTTAGTTGTTTTTTTATATATCCAAATTAACACGTTTGTTCCTAAAGCTCGTTCAAAATTCCAGAAACGATTGATCACCACGTCGGCCTCTTGAATCGCTCGTCCATCTTTTCCTCCGATCAGCCTTAATATTAACCCCCTTCGCGATTGTTTATCTCCCATAACCGAGAAGGAAAAAAAGGGAAAAAAGATGGAATCGACGACAGCTTTTGTTCCCAATGAATTGCCTACCACGTTCTGCATATTGTCCTCCCCTCTAAATATAACTCAAGCGACCCTCAGCCTATAGCCTTCCACTACACCCCTACTATTTTTCCCTCCATCGATCTCCTTTATTATAACACCCCATAATTTTAACAACACTAAAGAGGAAAAATTTAAAGAATAATTCATTTAATATTAAGAATTTAGGGAAGCGAACTGCGCCATTGCGTTCATCTCGGAATTCTGGTCAAAATAGACACCTGGTTTGCGTAAAACGGACACCGTATAAAGAAGTTATTAAGGTTTGAAGTTTGTATATGCGCAAGAAGAATATATATATATATATAAACACAGGGTCTAGAAATTCAAAATTAAGTCAAAACAGTTCAAATCGCGCTGAAATGAGGTAACCGGGAAATATCCCTCCCAGGGATGTCGACCCCTTAAGGGGGGTGTCAACCCCTGGGTCGACCCTCTAAGGGGGGTCGACCCCCTAGGGCAGACGTGGCAAATTAGGGTTTAGGGCTGGTAGCTATATATATGGCCTCATTTTTCATGTTTTGCACACTGAAAAGAACCGGAGGACTGGATGTTGTCGCTGCCCAGATTGAATCAAACTTTTTCTTCTTCTACAATCGAGTTAATCAAGTTTAGAGTTATTCAAGTATAGAACTATGATTCAACATCTGCTATTCTTCTTCTATTTTTCCTAGATCCGAACACTGTGAGTTTAAGTTACTTTTAGATCTAAATATTTAAAAGTTAAACTTGATATGACTATAACTTGGATCTATGCCTATGACCATTTGAATCATATCAGATCTACTATAACTTGTTTATCTTAATTATTCTGATATGATTATGCACTAGATCTGAACCTATACCTATTTATCATGACAGGACTTCCATTGTTTCACTGTTTAGATCATCTTATACCTATCATGTTTGTAGTTAAGTTGGATCTGTTATTAGTTGGACATCTAAATCATTGTTTAGATTGCATCATGCATGTCCCTATTATGCTAGAATCAGTGCTATTATCACATGTTCATCCTATATGCTTATCTTATCATTATGCCACTATATGTTTATGCCATTACATGTCAACATTGTTGGTATGATCATCTCTGTCTTTTTCCCTCTATCTTTTCCCTTTTATTTTTATATAACCAGGCTACATTGGAGCCTAGGCATGCTGCTGAAATATGAGAATACGTTAGACCGGGAACGAGAAGAAAACACTGAATTGGGGCTTAACTTGAAATTGGGAATTTGGGCATAACTTGAAATTGGGAATTTGGGCATAACTTGAATAAAGTATGATAACATTAAATTGGGGCATATGTTTCATTATGAACATAACTTGGGAGGGGGATGAAAACCTATAACGACATAGGTAAATTTGGTTAATAATTGGTATGCCTAGAATTGCAGTAATTAGAAATTGTAACTACGCCCAGACATGAGGTTAGATTACATTCGTGGTAGAAGTCTGCCAGGAACTGCCCGACATATCCAACGACCACAAGTGGTGAATCTAATGTGAGGGGTCTAGGTGTACAAACACGAGACGTGCTAAGATACGAGGTTAAGCCCGACTTGTGAAAGAAGTCTGCCTGGAACCAATTGACATATCCAGCATCCACAAGTGGTTGTCTTAATGTGGGAGGTCTAGCACATTATAACCATAATTGGACATGGTAATGAATTGAAATACTTAACCTAATTGAATCCTTAGGGATTGTATGAACATGAACTTGAATAGGGGTTAAGTAAACTTGTTTGAAACAGTGGGTTGGTTAAGTAAATCTGGGGTGGGTGGGTAATATTTTTATGTATACGCCTACAAATGTAACCTGTTGGGATTATGCAAATGACATCAGTAGGTAGGGTTAATCTATGGAAAACCTAGTAGGGGAGAGCTTGCATCATCTTGTGTGTGGGACCCATTTCAGTCAGTAACCCATATAAAGGTATCAAACGAGTACTCCGTACTAGGTCGAATTCGGGGCACGCTTACTGGGCTGATTATAAGTGATCCAAAAGTGGGGACGTGTCCAACGACACGTTCCATCGAGGTCATGTGCGTGCATGACTCCGCCTGCTTGGGAAAATAAGACATTGTGACATCAGTAGATTTGATTGTACACATCTAGGAAATGAAGGGTTGCCACTTTAGGCAGTGATACACCATATTGTGGTACCAGCACAAGGTATCTACGAAGTAGGGAGAAGATCGATTAGGGTAGTAGTTAGGGTACATCTAGACTCTGGTAAGTTTAGAGCCTGTAATTGGGATGCCTGTTGATTGTATGGGGTTAAAACCTCTCACCAGAAAGTACGCCTAAATCTACCATCTTATAGTTGTTGGGATCATCTCATTCTGGTTATACTAGTAATAGTGCAGAGAAATCATTAGATAAGCGTATACACTCTATCATGTTTACCTTGTCATACCTGTCTTTTATGCTGTTATCTTTCTTATCCACTTTATATGCCTGTCATGATACTTTTACTTATTTAATTACTAAAAGTAACTGGACTCGCCAGACTTTATGTCTGACCTTTTTTGTTTCGTCATCTTTCTCTTCCGTTCACCCTAGGTTCTCAAGGTGGGAATTTCAAGCTTGATCAGGATTCTGCTGTCATTTTGCTAGAGCTGCTTAGATGTATTGCTCAAGTTCTTATCTTTGCTACTATGGCTATGATTCTTATGGGGATTATGCTTCTTTTGTATTTGTACTCTAATATTTTAAGTGCAAGACATAAGTTTTGATGATGTACTGGGTTTATGTATTTTCATACATATGATGTTTTGAACCACAATGCTTTTCCTTTTTCTTCTCTTCCCATGTGATTTCTCCATGGATCACGTCAGCTCCACAAAACCACATCAGCCAATGACCATTGTCTCCTGCTCCAAGTCCGAAGCCGCCCTCAGCCCTGAATCGCGACTACTCCCATTACCTAAAGCCCCTATGGACCAACTGCCAAGCCCATGTGAACCCATTCCCCACCGTACTTACCTGACGCCTTGACCCTGCTGCCAAATCGAGTTCATGAAGTTTTTTCAATGAAGTGAACCCAAGACTGATGTTCCCCCTTACGTGCGTTTGTTTTGTTTTATTTTATTTTTTCTATGTGAAGTTTTGTTGCTTGCGTGGGTTTCTTTTCTAGTATTTATATGAGTGGGTTCTGTGTGTATATTTATTTCATTATTTGTGATATTGGTGAGTTAGTTTATTTATATACTGTGTTGTGTTTGTTGTGTGAGTATAGGCGTGAGTTATATGTGTAGGTTATGTTGTTTTTGATTATATATATATTTGTGTTCTTTTTTTCATTTTTGTATATATATATATATATATATATATAAATTTGCATAGAGATTTATGTGAATACGGTTTTAATGCGTGTGTGTTGCGTTGGGTGTTTATATATAATTTATAATATATCATACAGCTTGGTGTGCGTTGAATTATAAATTATATATATGTTATAAAATTTACTATGTATACATACATAGAAATATTTATACAATATTTTGTGTAAAGGACATATTGTGTCTATTTTTATTGAGTTGAGTTTGGCGTCGAGTTCGATATCCATTCCAATACCCAGTAGCCGCACTGATCCGTTGAAAATTCCCTAAACACCCTATTATAAAATAAATATATGTCGAGTAGTTAACGAGATTGAATATATTCTGAATCGTGCTTGGAAGTCGCTGATCCATTCTGCGTCAATCCATCTGTTTTCTCCAATCTGTGCCACGAAAGGTGGGTTTATCTCACATTTGAACTACATTGTTGTATGGATTTAAATTTAGCATAAATGAATTGTTGTGAAATGTATAGGATTGCTGGTAGAAATTATTTTACTTGATAAGTATGCATATTTCATATATGACACGATATATTTATATGACACGTAGGTGCACTGATGATATATGACTTATGATGTGATTGATGCTATGATTTGTTATGTTGTTGATTCCCCTTATATAGGAAAAATCACTAAGGGTTGAAATGATACATACCCGAACGGACATTGGATTAGGGAAAAATTGTTATGGTTTGAAATGATATACCTAAACTATTTTTATTGAATTTGGAATTGCGGGTTGAAATGATCGACCCGTAGAAGTTTTATAAATTGCGGGTTGAAATGATAAATATTCATATCACCTGACCGTAGGGTAGAAAACTATATACGGACACTGTTGGTCATGTTTTTGAAGTAAAGTGATTTGGAAAATTTTGATTGTAAATTAATAACTTAAGATTTTATATTTATATTTAAAGATTTTAAAACTTAAATTTTGTAAATTTTAAATTATATGTTTTAAAAGGATTTTATAAATAATTATGGATTTAAATGTGTATTTAAGATTTTATTTATAATTCATTTATTTTAAATCATATAAATTAATCATATCTGTATTTTAGACTTTAAATTTAATATATTATAATAAATTATTCTTTTTACACATATTTCTAAATTATTTTAAACTTATATGTCTTTATAAAGCTATTTTCTATTTAAGTTTATAAATTTATGACTTATGTAATGACCCGGTAGGAATTCGACTCCCGAATTCCAACAATAATACTTAAACTATATTACTTTCCAAACTCAAGTATCAAAAACACCAGATAGTTATTATAAAGAAATTAGAGGGTGAGATAAGAGAGAAAGAAAGTTAGAATAGAAGAAGATGAACCAACACAACACAGAGTCTCACATCGCAGTAGAACCTAGATAATATAGAAATAAATCTTTACTGAGAGCTTTTAAAAATACTTACAACCATAAGAGTATATCAACACACCTGGACAGTTACAATAACCTGCCCTCATATAACACATAGCGGAATAATATCTATGAAATATGATTCGTCTGGACTCATCCTGCTCGTATCTTCACAGCATCTGATAACCTGAACCTGTATAACCCGGTCTAACTCGAGCATTACAATCGTCGGATCAGTCTAATGAACTAGAGTGAGAAAAATAAAATAAGTTTAAAGGTTATCATCCAACTTGATTTTAACGTCAAAATCTATTCGAAAGGAAAATCATATGACCAAATCCATATATAAATACAGAGGTTTTTACCTTATGATAACACCAAAACATTTTTGAAAATCATATCTTTTCTGATATTATAATAATGTCTAAATACAAATAAATATCAATCTAGCAGAACGCTTTCATCTCAAGCTCCACATATATAGTATGAAATCAAAACCGTGGGCTTTTATTGGAGAATGGATTTCCATGGCAAGGTATGGGCAACCACCTTCCAATAGTGTATCTCTAGAGACGAATACACTGGGTTCAACAAGAACTTCTTGCAACACAGGCCAAACATGACCGGCCTCTCATTTCACTTGAGAGTACCGAATGTATTGTTACCTTACAGCTTTTTATCGCGACCGCCGTAGTTTCCGGGAGATACATAATTGGAAAGAAGTAACAAATATGAATATTCTCTAGATGGTGACAATACACCCTTTTGATGAGTGTGACCTACATAGCCATGCGACCTACCCGGTTTTTACCATTTCCCCGTTTGATGAGGCTTGAGGTTTAAATCTTCTTTCAGAACATATAACCACCATTCACTTTGAACGTCCCATAATTAGATCCGCTAGAAAATCACTAATTGACATCCATAGAAATACTCAAATTATTTGGCTAAAGAAAGCCCTTTTTCTGCCCTCAACTATGGTATGTTTGAAGAAATCAACGTACGCGATCCCTTTGGAAATATTTGGCGAGACATCCGTCTATACAAGTAATCGAGGAACAGTGTGAACCGACCCTCCTACCGCATCCAAAGGATCAGTAGAGATTAGTCCTTGCAATCCAAAGATTCCAATCACGATAGAATCACTGCCAAAAATATCTCTGGGAGCTAACCAGAGAAATTCAACAAGTAGTCCTTCCGATCTTGAAGATCCACAGTCTTCAATTTCTCCATCTTCAATCAGCATCTTCCATGTATTTGCTGGTCGGAATGGTTTTCAAATATAAATTCGATCCCGGTCTTTTCGTACCAACAATCGTATTAGTCGGATTTGATAGTCGGTTATTTAAAAATAAACAACCATTCATGCATAAACATAAATTGAATTCATTGATTCAATACCCAGCATCATTTAGCCTCTTTAATTAACCTATTGTTAATTAAAATATTAAAACTGTTGACTCGAAAAATATTACCTTTTCATATTAGAAATAAGAAAATTCAATTATCATTTCACTTCAACTCATTAGACCCTTATTGTAAACTGGTAAGTGAATAAATCTCTCAGCATCAATCCAGAAGGCGAAACCAACATCAAATTCATACCCCGAAATTTACTCAACTCAACCAGCGTGCAACAAGTTCCAATTTTGTAAAACCCTATCATATTTCCGTTAACATTTTGAATTGATTATATTATTATAATCTCACAAATCAATTTCAATATTATTTAAGCATTATTTCGCAAAATTAATTAAAATATCTCAACTTAACTTCTGTAAATAATATTACAGATTCCATTTCAAAACCTTTCAACTTTCCTTTACAAAATCATTAACCTTTCATTTTATGAATTCCTTTACCATTTATTTACAAATCCATTTCCTTTCGCTTTATAAATCCATTTCCATTCACTTTATAAATCCATCTCCATTCGCTTTATAAATCATATACCATTCGCTTTATAAACCATTAACTATTCGCTTTATAAATCCTTAACTATTCATTTTATAAACCATATATCATTCGCTTTATAAACCATATACCATTCGCTTTATAAACCATATTTCATTCGCTTTATAAACCATATTCCATTCACTTTATAAACCATATACCATTCGCTTTATAAACCATATTCCATTCGCTTTATAAACCATATACCATTTGCTTTATAAACCATTATTTCAAACTGTATATGAATACATCTTTGAAAAATGTTTGAAATAGATTTAATATTGATTTCACAAATCATTTCATTATCGATGGTACTAAAGAGGTAAATATCTGGTAAAGTACCAAACCATAAAATATAAACCAATTTCACATCCAAATGAACACAATAAATTCTATTGATAAACATTATCAATATTATTGAGAAATCCTGTTGGATTTCTCCAACCTGTCAATCCCTACATCACAATTTCATTTTATTCAACATATATTATATATAATAAATTTAACAACTACTGGTGAGGAATCCAGTTGGATCCCTCCAGCCTGCTTTTCCCTGCATCAAATACATTACCCCAATATAATTGTTCAATTCAATATATCGATATAAATTCAATTATCATCCAATAACAACAATTTAATATCAACCATTAGCAACCATAGCGCACACAAATAAAAACCGACTTATACAAAATATAAGTGGGAAGAACTGAGTGATTTTAACTCACCTTGATTGGATTCGCTGTTTAAACGATTCGTTTCAGTTAAATTAAACAAGTTTTCAATTTAAATGAAAATCCAGTTGACTCCAATTTCGTCCATTTTTTATCCATGACGTAGATATTGTCAAGACGATTCTAGCATATCCTAAATCATCATATTCTGATCATATATGAACAAGTTATGAATATTTAAAGTTAGATGCCTTAATTAATTTAATTAATCCTTAATCGTTATTTAATATAAAACTAATTACTTTTTAAAATATATAAGGCCGGTCCTTTTGTTGTCTTTCTGCATCTTCATATCTGCGTTTATGCCCAACTTCCCTGTGACAAATTTACGTTCTAAGTTTATGTCCTTTGTAACTAAAATAATTAATCATAAGTTAAAAATTTAATTTAAATAGTTAAATTCCTTAATTACTTGATTAAAACTAATTACAATATTCATAAACATCGGCCACTCTAAAACATTTTCTCCCAATCATTCACATTGTATCCAACCCACCAGTATTTCCTGCATCAATTCACTGGTTTGAGTTAATACATTATTAGATAAATTATTACTTATGTTAAACTAATTCATGGTTTAAGCACTGGAAAAGGATTAACCACATATAAATCTTCCAGTCACGTTACATAGCGCACCTCACTACTATTCATTATCTATATCTTTTATGTTTCATTTCCATTCGTAACTATTGTTCCATCTTCCACCCAAAAGCCGACCTCACTGGTTTCCCCCATACACTTGTTGCTCCATGCAACTTCTATTTCTCTCTCGTCTTCTTTCTGCTTTCGTATTTGAAACTCCAAAACACATTCCTACTCGTTGTTGTTTGTTTTACTATTCTAGCAAACTCATTTAATTTTTCACTGCTTTGTATGATGTTTCCTCCCGCTACTTCAATGTCGTTCAGTTTGTAGTTGACTTTGACCATAGCTCATTCTTCAACCAAATACCACGTTAGCAAAATACAGAAAACTAGCCAACTTTATTCTAAAAACCAGGCTCGAAATTTGGCATGTTTCCATCGTAATAGTCTTCTCTAGTATCAAAGAGTCCCACGCTGACTTTCTGCTTTGTCTTTACGGCTTCACTACGCGCAAGATCTAAGTGTCCAGACGCTCCTCCCTCATTTCACCAGAGGTTGATCTGAACCTCCCATCAGATGCGCCAACACGTCAGAAATCTCCACCTCCAACCTCGTAAACCTCGACACAGCCTATCTCCCCTGAATCGACTTCGAACCCGCGGGATTCCAACCCAAATTACCATGAACAACACAATGTAAACTCATCACTCCCGGCCAGTTTCTAGATCTCTTCGTGCTCTTCGTAATTGTTGGTGGAAGTAACGGAGTTCAATGTGTGGATCGACCGAAATAAGGGGAAAAGTTTGGGAGTTTCTTATTCGTTCATCGAATGGGGCGGCGGTTTCTTTTTGTTTGCGTTGACAACTGGGTAAAAGAATTTCTAAGGCTTTCACAGTTATGTGTTTTTATAGGGTAAGATTTTGATTAAAATATTATTATTACTACTTAGGCATGAAGTAACATTGTAAAACCATCACATACGATGTCTGATTAAGATGTAAACTTAGCATAAAATAATGTTCCGGACACGATGGAAAAGGTTCTGTGAAATTTTGAGATCGTCTGTGAAAAGTCCTTTATAAATCACAGATGAAAAACATGCGTTTAAATTTCCCATGATCACAAAATATATCCAAATAACTTGAAACTTGAAACACTGTACCATCTCATCATTACGGATTTAATAAAATTAGTTTTTCTGAAAATGGAGTTCGTTTGCATACTTTTATTCAATTTTACGCGTAAAACAACGCTATTTTGGAAACGAAAAATACCCGATCTCCAAAAATAACAAAAAATATATCTATCTTGACTCTAAACATCAATACGAATTCAACTGAATTCGTTTCGTGGCTTAATTCGATCATTATCCTGAGTTATGGTCAAAAACCCCTTTTAAATTGAATTAAATTATTAAATTAATCGCTATTTTTTAAATAATTCCATAGCAACTATTTCAAAATTTGACTTGGACATAACTAACAAACTATAATAGAAAATCTCGAATTTTCTCTTCCATATGAAAATTATCATCAACAAGATCCAAACATTTTTTGTTTCACAGAAATCCGACTTATATCGGATCTTATATATTCAATTGAAGTTCAAAACTAAATATTACGAACTACCGCGCCATTTTGAGCTCGATTTATATTATATATAAATTAAACATTTGAACTTTGTTTTTAAATAATGAATTCAATATTGAAAACCAATAATATTCCAAATATAATATTTAAAATAATAAATTAAATTTAAATATTAGACAGCCAAAAATACGGGACATTACATTCTTTCCCCCTTAATAGAATTTCGTCCCCGAAATTACTAAGGCAAGAAAAATGTTACGAACCCATTTAATTTAAAATCCAATTTATTTTAAATTAAAAACCAATTCAATGTCGTAAATAAATATTTTCCAAAAATATCGAAAATTTTCTAACACTTCAAATTCTCGGAAAAATTCGGCAGAGTCTCCCCGGTACGGAGTGACATCTACGATATCGCAGAAACAAATAACATATATACTGTAACGAATCGCAAATCCATACTATCTAAGTTGACTACATACATCACACGTCCAACCCAAATTGTACAGAAATACGAATCATTATTAGAAAGAAGTTAGAGGGTGAGAAATAGAAAGAAAGAAATATTAAAATAGATGAAAACGAGGATCACAAACTCACAGCGGAACGAATAAATATATTAGGTAACATAAACTTTGAAATACAATTCGTTAACTTTATATACATACCATCATCAAAGCACAACAGCTATCTCTGGAACAGTTATAAACACTTGTTTCCAGATACAAACATGGTACACAGCGGAATATATGATAGTCTATAGCTAACTGGTGAAGCCTCCTGCTTCCAACTCCTCCAAGGGAATCTGTAAAATCCCGACTACTTGACTGCCCGTACAAATTTGGGCATCCAAGAGTTTAGGGAAACAAAAAAAAATCTGGGTCAGTCATGGGACTGGTGTGAGTAAACGATTTTAAAACAACTTGATTAACGAAGATATCTCATAAGACCACGCCGTGAAAACGGAACGGGTTTTTCTCTTATGATAATCACAAGTACTTGGTTTAACTTTCAAAAATAGTTGGAAAGAAAAGATAATCGTAAGACCGATCCACACATAAACACAGATAGTTTTTACATTACGATAACCCAAAATATTTTGGAATCAAATATATCTTCTGATATTATAATAGTGTCTAAATACAAATAAATAGCAATTTAGTGGAACGCTTGCATCTCACGCTCCACATATATAGTATACAATCAAAACCGCGGGCACTTATTGGAGATTAGGTTCTAACTATGACAAGGTATGGAACCACCTGCCGATAGTTTATCTCTAGAGGGGAATACACTGGGTTCAACAAGAACAACTTGCAACCCAGCCCCACATAACCGACCACTCATTTTGCTTGAGTGTATCGAATGTATATCACAAACGTTTGGGATCAGCAACCGTTTTCCCAAATGGGACAGCATCGAATAGAATAAGGAATTAAATGAATTTCTCTGGGTAGGTGATAATACACCCTAATGGGAGCGACCTGCATAGCCATGCTGCCTGCCTGATTTTTGTAACGTCCCGGATTTTTCGGCCATTTAAAATATAATATTTAAATCAGTTTATATATTATAAATATAATGGATTTTTATCGAATTTATTTAATTAGATAGAGTTTGAATATATATATATTTATATATTAATTAAAACTAGAATTTGTATGTCGAGTTTGAATACCTTACTGAATAAAATGTTTGATTTAGTAAATATGATGACATTCATCTATTTATTTTCGTTAAATTTTGTTTTCTTGAATATAATATATATGTATATATTTAGTTACGTCTCCGCTCGGTTTGGCCAACGAATATAAAGACCAAACATACATCATACTAAAAATATAGCGGCTACATAAATACGAAAATAGCAAATGGAAAAGAAAAATGCAATGGAACAGTAAAGCTAAATCTACACATATTGATACATCAGATCCAAAACATATATAGATACACATTTCAACAGTTCATGTACAGGACTACATACATATACATTCATTCCAGATTTTTAAACCCTTTGGCAAAACAAAACCAAAACAAAACAATGGACAGAAATAGCTAAGGGAAAGGGACATGACAATTCAAATCTGAAATGTGACCATATAAACAGCATATACATATATACAGTGACTTATATATCAAATGTACACTGCAAACATACATTTTAAAAAAATCAATATTGGAAAACACACTTCTGCAATGCCTCGTCTTTCAAATAATAGTGAATCCATCTCGGTCCGAAGCAATCTGCGGAAAAAAAGGGAAACCCATTAGAAGGGAAGATTTCGATAGAAATGAGCAGTAAAAAAAATGATTTAACAAGTCATAGCCGCTAAACAAACAGTAAGATGAACAGCTATGAATGTGTTAATCTGAGAATGCAAGAGCAACCAAGGAAGGGACTCAAAAGTTAAAGAAAATATAAATGTACAGCATGTTGTACAAGTGAATCCTGCAGCCTATAACTGTAGGAAAAGATCAAACATCCAAAAGGAATACTACAATATATTAAACAATGACTTTCACAACAAAAAGCAATTCTGAATAATATCAATAAAATATTTTGATGCAATACAGAAGAAATTCAAATCTGCACAAACAAATAAAAGGAAAAGAGTATCTTCATGAAACAGCTAAGGAATAGTACAGAAACAGCAAAGAAAGAGGTGATCAATTGCTAACAAGCCAATACAATGCATAGCTGAAGTGATAAATTTATCAAAACGAAACAAGACAATTGACAACCATGTATAAATGAATCATGAACAGCTATGAAGGACCTAGGAATTTACTAGCTGAACAACTATATTTTTTCATATCTTTAGAAAATTTGAAAGGGATAGCATAGGAATAGGGTAGGAACAGCTAGGAAATCTAACACATATACCTGTTCATACATCAGAGTTTATAGTACAATGCACATGACTAAGTAAAGAAAAATCCATACAGTACTAATATATATATATATATACATTCATATATATATATATGTACAAAATCAAATCTCGAATATAAAACCCAACGCATAATTTACAGTTTCAAAGATCTGTACGGATTAAACAAGTCATGACCTAGGCTATACAGTTCGGTCACTGTTTCTTTTTGGTACAAACAACAGTGGTGGCAATACAATCAAAACAAGAAAATCTATGTTCAGTTTTGAAATCCCTGATTTAACTAGACATAGTTATCCAAGATCCATCAGAATCCACTTCGAAACTAATTTGAACCCTAAAATCCGAACCAAAATCCAACTACGGATTCGAACGTGACTGACATAACAATTCGTAACCGTAACTAATGCAAGACAATGTTCTCATCAAACCGCAACTATAAATACCATATTCACTCAACAAATTTCAAGAACAATTCGAACCAAAAAGAAATCAAATCAAAAACATTACAACAAATAAAAATTGAGTAAACAAAAAACTTAGCTTTCGTTTTATCTGATGAAACCGTCGCAGTTGAAGACCCAGGACTCCATTCGGTTCGCTCGCGAGGATCTGGGAAGCTCGGCTTTGCTCAACAAGGTGTTGACGATAGTTGTTTAAGGGTTTGGGGATTGTTGGAGAGGCGCGTGGGGGTTGATTACGACGTAGTGATGGTGGAATAAAGGGGGGTGGCGACGCGGGTATCTCGATTTGTTGATGATCGAAAGGGGGCTAGGGTTTCATGCTTGAATGATGAAATTAGGAGGCGGCTCTAATGAAATGGAAAAGGATCGACTAGGGTTTTAAAAGGAGAAATGGGTTGTGGGCCGGCGGATCAAGGTAAAGGCCCAAGTTTTCTTTTAAAAATTTAAGTTTAAATAATTAAATTAGGTTATAAACTTGTTTAAACGATTTCTAACTCATACGATGTCAGATCTACGCACGGTCAGTTGCGTTGGAACCATGGAGAAGAGTACTTCGAGATGGAGCGAGTCTGGTCCGGGTCTGAAGCAACTGGAATTTTTATTCAAATTAAACATCAGTTTAATTTGATTAAAATAGACTGTTATCAACGGATTTCAAATCAAGGTGAGTTAAACTCACTCAGCTCTTCCCATTTATATTTTATATAAATTAGGTTTTTAATTTGCATGTTCTGATTGCTAGTGATTGTCTGTTTGCTAGTAATATATATATCGTTGATTGAATTTCTGAAATTAAACGGTCATTTAATTTCAGTAAAACACCAATCGTTATGATTTGACCCGAATAGAGTAAATTCCCCGGATTAGTCACGTTTGTAAATGTGATTGAAATTGTTTGAAATTTGTTTGAATGGTTTGAATTGATTGTTGATTGATTGATGATCGATATAAGACTTATCAGTCAAATAAAAAGAAATGATTGGTTATTATTGACTGTTGAAATATTTTTCAACATTTATGCTGATATGGGTTGGGTAATTGGCATCGCCTGGCTTATAAATCAATCGATTTATAAAATATGGTTTATCGGCAGTTGATCAATGACATTTGAGTTATAAATGCATTTTATAACGAAAATAGATTTTTGAAAGATATTGCCTGGAAAGGGTATTTTAAAAGGGGAACTAAATATTTATTTATTTATTTATTTAAAGTTTGTATAGAAATTATGAAATGGTTTTTATAAAATAAATTTTCTTATGTCGATAAGAATTATAAAGCAGGAATTAACCTGGCAGTTAAGTGTTTAATCGTGAATGATTAAATAAAGTTACTTAAATTAATTATCTTTTAATTAATTTAAAATAAGGGGTTAAATAGAGTTGGTTAAAAGAACAACCATATTTTGTGTCGACCAGTTTAACTTGATTGGACTTAGAGTAGTGAAAGGATTAAATAAATGGTTGGTAAATCTTAGTAAAGGTTTAAAAAGGGAATTTATTATTCATTCTAGTAAATAAAAGAGTTAGTTTATTTGAATGATAAATGTTGAAATAAATGGTTTGGTATGGTAATGAAATACCCTTAAGTAACCCAATTTGAAATGAAATGGTCGAGTGTTGAAAAGAGGCTAAGGACGAGTTTTAACTTGAGTTTTATAACGAAGCAAATAAGAGGTTTAAACGAAGGGTTTTACTTAACGTTTTGAGTTAAGGGAGATGAAAAGGGTTATATTAAATTTATAAACAAGGTTTATAAAAGGAATATGAATTTAAACGTCGTTTTAAATTGAAACTACTCAATAATAGTATTGAGTTAAATCAATGGATTTAAAAAGGGGGTTTCCAGAGAGAAAAGGAAATTGGTAAAAAGGGTTTTGATTAGAGCTTAGTAAACGATGTTGGAAATAGAAATTGAGGTAATAAATATAGGGTGTTTGAAGTACAACTCGTATTCATCTGAAGATAAGAATGTTGTTGGTCAAGGTCTGAGAGGTAATTAAAATACCCCAACTTGAACGACTTCAGGATTATCCAAGGATGATACTAGTTGGTAATGGCGAAAGTGTGCGATAAGATTTCCAAAGTAATGGAAATGAGATGAGATGATATTTTCTATGGTAACGGGTAGTAAAGGAAATTGGGCGATAAATTTTAAGAAGCCAAGTGATGCTCAGTACTAGACCAGTGAATCTATTTTTGTGATCTCATGGATGTTCACTTGATAGTTAAATAACCGACTATCAAGTCTGACCCTTACGGTTGTTGGTATGGAAAGACCGGGATCGAATGAATATTTGAAAACCATTCTGACCAACAAATACGAAAGTAGAGAAGAGATCAAGTGACGATCGAGATGGAGCATGTGAAGACCATAGATCTTCATAAAGCGAAAGGATCACTTACAATCTCTGATTCGCCCCGGAGATAAACTGGGGTCCTGTCGTGGTTGGAATCTGTGGAATGCAAGGACTACTCGCTACTGATCCATGGGGTGATTCCTATATTGGATGCAGTAGGAGAGTACCTTCGGTTCATCCTGTTCCTGGATGACTTGTATGGATGAGTGTCTGGCAGAGTATTTCCAAAGGGATCACGTATATTGATGTTCTACAAACGTATCTCTGTTGGTGGCGGAGAAGGCTGTACACCTTCTTTAGCTTAATGCTCAGAGTATTTTTGTGGAAATCAGTATTCAGTGATACTTGGCAGATCTGACAATGTGGCATTCAAAGTGAATGGTGGCCAGATGTTCAAGAGATTTTAACCTCAAGCCTCACAACCGGGAGATGACAAAAATCGGGCAGGCAGCATGGCTATATGGGTCGCTCCCATTAGGGTGTATGATCACCTATCTAGAGAAATTCCTTTTGTTTCTAAATCTATCGATTCTGCCGATTCGGGAACGGTGGTTTGAGTCCAACCGTTGGTGATATACATTCGATACACTCAAGTGAAATGAGTGGTCGGTCATGTGAGGGCCGGGTTGCAAGACGTTCTTGTTGAACCCAGTGTATTCGTCTCTAGAGATACACGAGCGGCAGGTGGTCCCATACCTTGTCAGAGTTGGAATCCAATCTCCAATAAGCGCCCGCGGTTTTTGTTTGTATATATATATACGTGGAGCGTGAGATGTAAGCGTTCCACTAGATTGATATTTACTTGTGTATAGACACTATGATAATATCAGAAAAGATATTGATTTCTAAACTGTTTTGGGTTATCATAAGGTAAAAACCATCCGTGTTTATGTGTGGATCGGTCTTACGATTATCCTTTTCTTTCGAAAGGATTTTTAACTTTAAATCAAGTTGAGTGATACCTTAATGCTGTGCGAGTTTTTCTCACTCTGGTCCACCAGACTGACCCGGTGTTTTGTAAATGCTCGGGTTAGACCGAGGTGTACAGATTCAGGTTATCAGGTACTGAGAAGTCCAGAGACGAGCTGAAGATGTTCAGACGAATGATATTCCGCTATGTGTATGAGGACAGATTATTATAACTGTCCAGATGTTTGTTGTACTCTGATCTTGTAAGTATTTTCAAAAGCTTTCAATAAAAATTTATTTCAGTATTATATTTTGTTCCACTGCGATGTGAGACTCTGTGTTAATTCTTCTTCTTCTATTCTTATACTTCTTTCTTTCTTATCTCACCCTCTAATTTCTTTCTAAACGTCCCAGTGTTTTCCGGTGCTTGGAGGATCGGCATGAGTACGGTAAAAGGTATTTATGTCGATTGTCGAGGCCGGAATTCGCAGGGTCGTTACAATTTTTGTTATTTCCCGGTTGTTGAGGCCTGAGGCTACGATTTCTTATCATTCATTGATACCACAATCACTTTGAATGCCACATTGTCAGATCCGTAAATCATTAATTGATTGCACAAATATATTCTGGATATTGTGCTAAGAGAATAAATTCTCCGCCACCATATATATATCTATACAGACTAACATATTCGATCATTGGAAATACTTTGTTAGACATTCATCCATATACATTCGTTCTGGGATTGAACGAAACCAAAGGCACAATTTTTATTAATAGAAAAAGCCCTTGCACTTTACTCCGTCTTCGATTATCATCATATAATCTGATTCGCAACGCTAGTGCCAATACGGAGTGGTTCTCGGATAATAATCCAACCGGTCTCTCCATATTGACAACGATATTGGCAAATACTTCGATAGTCGGTTATTTAACTATCGAAGAAAAACATTCATTCAAAGCATCAAACAATCACTCGACCCCTTAACTAATATTTCATTAATTAAATCATTTCTCCATTTCTTTATCAATATTTGTTAACCAAATATTTTCAATAATCATCTTGGCCTCTTACGCTATTTAGAAAACATTTCCATATATCGTCTTCTTTTATTTTCTATAGTCAGAAAATATATTCTATTTATAATTAGAAAACTTTCCAATTACTTATCTCTTCCACAACCATTCATTTATTTCTATACTCGGGAAATATTTATTATTATATTTCCAAATTTCCACTTATTTAGGTTAAAACGAATGTTGTGTAAAACATCGTTACAACAATCCAAAACATTGCATTCAACTAACTCTTTAAGCATCTCTCTTTGAGATTGGATCTTGCTATTTATCGGTTAAAAATGAAATCAATTAAGTTGGGGTATAACTACCTCTCAGACCTTGACTGGAAACATCCTTAACTTCAAAACAGTCAAGATCACTTATCTCAAATCATCAACACAAAAAAACCACTTATTCATTTTTAAAACATATATATATATATATATATATATATTTCTCTTTCTATTCCAGATTTTCGATTTCCTTTTTGTTTATAATATTCTATTTTTAAGTTCATTTCCTTACCGGATTCTATATATATTGATATATAGATTTCTAATTACCAAATTATCTTAAAAATATTCTAACTCCTTAAATTTCCGGAAAATTTCGCCATAACCTCCTTTGTACTAGTCGATAGTTCAAACCTCAACTCGCCTCTCTAGGTCCTTTACATTCAAAAAGAAAATCAAAAGGCCAAGTGGCTTGCCGATTCGGCGCATAAAATCTCATATGGAATTTAAACGTGTACCTTTTTTGTCGGGCACACAAATTATAATCTTCATATACTTCATTCCATACCTGCTAAATCTATATATGTCCATTCACAACTAGCCATTTTTAACTTAATTTGATAATTTACCATTAATTAGCTATTTGCCCATTTCATATTTTTAATTGAACATATCACTTCTGGGTATGTTTTTATTTTACTTAAAAACCAATCTAATTCCATTTTCAACCCGAGTTTCATATTCGATTTCGACTATGAATTTATAATCCCTATTCACTTATCCAACGCCCAATTTCGATTCAAAACATGATTAACTAATTATTTTTCAGATTAGTTAACTCTATTCAATCATTAAAAATCTGATTTTTGTTTCAAAAATCATTCCATTACTCCACTTGAGTTCAAATATATTTTACAACTCAAGTATGGATTCTTCTATATAAATCTAAGTTTTATTTGCCCAAAATCCTTATATTTAATTAAATAAACCGTTATGGTTTTATAATGGTTATGGTGCTGTTTTTTGAAAATTTGATTTTGAGACAACTAAAAATTTATAAGACGAAATCCAGATTTTTCTCTTCCATTACAGAACAACTATTCAACCGGTCCTGACGATTCTTGTTTCACAGAATTCCGATTTAAATTGAGTTCCATATACTCAATTGAAGTTTGAAACGCCAATTTACGAACTATCGCGTTGTCGCGAGTTCGTTTTAATTATATATATATATATAAATAAATAAAAAAAACGTTTAAACTTCGTTTACAATAAATTCAACTCCATTTTGATATATTTTTAATATATATCAAATCAGCTTCCCAATTCAACATAATATTTTCGATTGTCTATAATTATTGATTTTTCCTTACACGGTAATATATTTATTTATACTTCGATCTTCTATGTTTAATTCCGATTCCTTTTATAAATAAATTATTTATAAAATTTGATATAATCAAATTCCAATTATAACTCCTTTGGATTTTCTCAATTCATTTTATATTCTAGATCCCAGAATATAATCAATTATTCTATTTTCAACACGTTTTCCAATTTCACTTTTTAAATTCTTTCTTGAATTTAAACTTCTAAATTATCCAATGATAATTTATTTTCCTATTTTTATAAACATTGTTTATAAATTAAAACTTTCAAATACCTATTTGAAACCCAACCCTTTTTATATTCCGAATTTCGGAATAAAAACTATCATTTCCTTTTTTCTGAAATGATTTCAATTTATACTTTTAAATTCATATTTGAATTTAATATTTCAAATTATCTCTTGATAATTAATTCATCACCTTCATAAACATCGTTTATAAATTTCCTTGTCTTATATATTTAAACAAGTTCTATTTCGAAATCTATTTAAAACCAAAATCTTATTTTGGAATATTCTATATATTATAACTTATCTATATAAATATAGATATATAGAATCTATTTTAAAATTTAAATTTAAATTATATTTAAATAAAATCCTAATATTTTCTAGACATGTTTTAGTTAAATAAATTCGAACTAATTGAATTCACATCATAAATCCTTATGGATTTATTTCAGTTCAGTTTATATTCTGAACATCATAATAAACTTCATCTTTTACTTCTTTAAAAATATTTCCCATTTCCATTTACAAATTCATATTTGAATTTAAATATTAAACTATCAAATGATAATTTTTCCACTTTATTTATAAACACTGTTTATAAATTCATTTCAATTCTCTGCATTATTAATTTATAAACACATTTATAAATTCACTACTTGTTTCATATATTCAAACAAGTTAATATATTTATAGCCCAATTGAAATTCAAATTCTATTTTAGATAAATAGATTTTTCCCTTTAAATTTCAAAATATCCTTTTCCTTGATATTTTAATATATCAACATTTCAGGTCCAGTGATATTTTAACCAATCAAAAATACCAATTATCAACCATAGATTTTCTAACACATCATATATGATTATATATATGAGAACAAACAAATAATAATATTTTTGAGGAATCCAGTTGGATCCCTCCAACCTGTTTTCCTGGATCCACAGACGTTAGCCAATATAAATAATACCCATTCTGCTTCGTGGCAGAATATCGCGGTATAGAAGTTCATCCACTATCATAGTGTGGGGCGTATAGGGTCATCCGCTAATGGTACTGCAGGAATCCGCTAATGGTACTGTGGGAATCCAAATACCAATATATATCTATATATAATAACCACAACAACCAATCGTAAATAACTAATATATATTTTATAGCCACAATAATATTTTAATGCATCCAAACAACCATCAAACAATTATTTTTAACGACTAAAAATAATTCTAAATAATAAATTGAGTGAGATTTACTCACCGTGATTTTTATTTTCGATCCATTTTGATTCCTCATTGATACTCCTTTTCATTGATTCAGATCGTTTTTTGATAAAATTCCAGATTGCAAATTTCAGCTCTACTATCCCATTTCGTCTTGTTTGTGAATTTCAGACCTCACATAAATTCATTTACGGCTTATATAAGTTAACCATTTTTTGTATATTAAACTAAATTTTAAATTAAGAAAAATTTTAAACATAGTCTTACCTCTACAACTCTTTTAACAGCTTACACATCCATTGCAACATTTTAATGAGCACCTGCTGCTCGTTACTACAGCTCATAACCTCGCAGTTTGGCTGCAGGCATTCACCTTCATGATCAAACTGCCATACTCAACTACCTGTACCAAATCTTGACTTCATCCCCTAAGTCATAAACCTACCCAAAATCACGTTGAAACTTCCAACTCCATCAACTACTCTGTACAAAACTTCCTTGGTACAATACAAGAGCCTCAACTACACTTTCATTGCCGTCAGCATAAGTTCGTTGCTACTTCCTTTCACTCATCTCAATCACCACAATGATCCAATGCACAAAATCAGTTCCGACCTCCCACTTCGGATCAGACAAAGTCGAACTCCACCGTGAACAACAATCAAAACTAGATTGAACTCCCCATAGGCATCGCACCTGCCCAAAATCCCTTTCCGTCATCTCGAGTTGTTCATCAACACAGATCGCATCTTCGCCAGGTCTTCACGCATCCAGGACCTAATTCCGTTACCCCGTTTCTCAAATTCGTAATCGCGACTCCAAAATTGACACGCTCCAAAACAGTCGAACTCTAGATTTCCTTCCAATCGAACCAGAACCCCAGATCCACTGCAGTTTCATCTAAGAGGACCCATTCGAGCGCAACATGAGTTCTTTCCACGAATTTAAGAGTTCTCGCTGGCAGTTAAAACTATCGAGCATCCAAAACTAATGTATACCATTTCGAACGAGACCAAAACGAAGTGCTGACCCTTTCGAATTCGAACTCGTATTTTCTTTTTCTTTTCTGGCTTTTTTTACTGGAGAATAGAAGAACGTGACGAAGAGGATTTGGGGATTTTATAAAAGGGCAGATCGCTTTTATTTGTTTGAAGAGTTTTAAAAGGAACGACATTTTAATTTACTGATAGCTTTGATCGGTTTCTCCAAAGGAATGGAAGAAGGGTTCATTGCAGTTTTATAGATGTAGAACCTTAGTGTAGAAGGAATAGGGTAGGTAAAGTAAAACGATATTAAATGCGAATTGATATGTAATTTGATCTTGTTTTGACTTCGATTTGATCTCGTATTCAATACGATTCGATATAAAGCGATTTTTATTCTTTTTAGATGGATATCGATTTGATTTCGAACCTATCCACAATCAAATATCTCCGGGTCCATTAATTTAAATCACGAACCACAATTCTAGCGTACCGACTGACATTTCAATATAATAACCCTATTTTGAACTCAACAGTAAATATTCTGAAATATTATTTCAACATATATACCATATTAAATTAATATAATTTAATTTAAATTCGAAAACCACAAATTCTTTGATAATAAATTATTATTTATTATTATATATATCAAATAAAATTCCTACTTATCATCTGAATCATTTTGATTCAGTTTTTAACTTTGATTTTAATTATATTTCGAATTGAATTATTTCAAATTCTCGTATTATGACGATTATATAAGTATTCGAAATAAATCCTATTTCGATTATTAAATCGATAACTTGATATTTAAACCGATAACATAAATATATAAATACAAGTATATTATCAAATAAATATTTATAATGATATTAAATATTTAAAATAAATGGATCAAAAAAATCCAGGTCGTTACATATACATCGACCCACACGGTCGGAAAGCAAAAACCAAAAACCAAAATTTATATTTTCGTGTTGGCGTACCTTTTACGAGCACTATTGAGCATACTTGCTCAATTGACGTGCAATCTACGCAACCACTCAAATCTCATAGCCGTTTGGCACCTGTACTTAACTCAATTCAACATATAAGTAACATATATATGATATATTTAAATAATACTTCACTTATTAACAATTATACTACACAGATTCCTATGAACTAAACACGGACACCATTCATTTCCAAACATAGGAATTAATTTCAAATTTCAAATTTCAAATCAACTTTATTTAGTTTCAATATTGTTTCTTAATTTAATTACACTAAACCTAGCTATGTTCCAATTCCAAATCTAATTAACCAATTGAATTTTCTAACCAAATTCTGTTTTTTATTTCAAAAATCATCCATTTCGATTTATTCTACTTTAACTTACTTAAGTTAAATCATGATTTCCTAATTCATATTAAAATTCACATTCACAAACTATATATGTGAAATCTTTTGGTTTTATTGTAACACCCCAAGTCTGTTAATGTCACTCACAAAGAGAATGCATTAAGTTTCGTGGAGCATTATAAGTAAACAGAACGGAATATTACAAGACAGAAAAAGTAGTACTTGAAAATTTTGTAATTTTATTGTAGCGGAAATTGAAATAAGTTTGATTACATTTCAAAATACCAAAATCGAATACATAATATCAGCCTTGTACAAAACCTTCAGAGTACATAATTTTAAAGTCATAATCCCTAACAGAAAAATGCCATACAGAATCAAAGCCAAGCAATACACCTTTCAACTTCAAGCTGGAAGAAAGAGATACCTGAACTAAGCTTGAGTATTCCCTCCCTAAGAACCTTGGGGAGGGGGGGGGGGAACGGAAGAATAGAGGTGAAACAAACTAGATCAGACATAAGTCTGGTGAGTCCAGTGACTTCAACAATATAATCATTAAAGTAACAGGATAAGAACATAAACTTGAATGCAAGAAATGACTGTAGAATAAACATGCATGACAAAGCAGACAAGATGAACAAGATATAACGTTGATTGCGCTTCTAACCACTACAAGATAATTACTACACTGCACCAATGCTAGAAGCACCTACTAGTTACACCGCATCGTTACTAGTCCCATAATAAAAGTTGATCCCTCTTACTAATCATGATAATGGTAGTTTCGTGTATTCCTAGCTGATATCATAGGTGCCCCTTTTTGCTCCTAAACCCACGAGTTGTACTCACTACCTTCCTCGTTCGATCGGATCCCTAAATCGCATGTATTTATTACTTGTGTCATTCAACCTCGCTTGTATGTATTCATTACTTATGTCATTTAGCCCCGCTTGTATGTAGATACTTGTGATGGCCCCATCATGGGGTGTATCAATTCCTATGATGGCAACCCGACACGATTCAAGATGCACAGTGTATACTACTGATACCCAGTGCCTGCTTTTTCCACTTCGGAGCACGTGCACGCCCATACTCCGTCGGAACCTACACTGTTGCACCACCCGCCGCTATTTTGACCGCTTATTAATCAGCCCAGTAATCGTTCCCCACCCTGCCTGGCTCAGGGTACCATGATACATCTATGTGGGTTACTGCTGAAATGGGTCCCCGTTATTAGGGTTTCCTAATCTACATGTTATAATGGTTAAGTGTTCTCAATCTAACTTAACCCCACCCATTTGCTTAATTAACATGTTGTACTGGTTAAATGTTGCCTATTCATATGTTACTTAACCTTCTCATTGATTCACGCATGTTTATTTAACGGTAAAGTTTGTGGGCCTATATATACTAATATTACCCACTTATCCAAGATTTACTTAACCCTTCTCCTTATCAAGTTCATATGTATTATTGGTTAAGCTTGCCTTAACCCTATCCAGTTTGTTCATGTAGCATTGGTTAAGTTGTCTTATTGTCCATGTTAACTTAACCCACCCACTTAACATGTTGTATTAGTTAAGTGTCGCCTATTTATATGTTACTTAACCTTTCTATTCTTAGCATGTCTGTTCCTTAGCTTTAATTTATTCATTAAAGCACCAACCTCTCACATTAGAACTGTTGTTTGCGGTTGCTGGATATGCCAGGAGGTTCCGGGCAGACTTCTACCGCAAACTCATTCAAACCTCGGGTTTTTGGGCTTAATGCCATAACATCTCACATTAGATCTATGTTGTTGCGGTCGTTGGATGTGCCGGGTGGTTTCGGGCGGTATTACACCGCAACTCAATCTAACTTCGGGTTAGGCACATTCATATTTTAGCCATACATATTTACCTTTCATGTCCAAGTTTATATGTAAATTATCCATATGTGTGGTCAATTCAAGTTATGCCACATTTTCTAGTTATGCACAAAATTAATTATATGATTTCAACCCATTTTTATGCCAATTACATAATATTCAACCTTTACCTAAACTTTTCCCCAACGTTCCCACGTTGTTCGTACGTATAGTTCATGTGATACATTAGGCTCACAATTAGCCCAACTGCTAAAAAAAGGAAAAAGGGAAGAAACACATGACATCATAACTGCCATAAACAATATAGATCTAAGATGGCATAAATCTAGTAAACATATAAAAATAGATCCAATCAACAAATTGAGTGCGAACTAGCATGGATCTAAACTTGCACGGATTTAAACATATGAACATATAGTTCTACACATATGGACTGATATGGATCTAATCATATAAACATGTAGATCTAAACATATGAACATATAGTTCTAAACATACGGACTGATATGGATCTAATCATATAAACATATAGATCTAAACATATGAACATATAGCTAAACATATGGATTGATATGGATCTAATCATATAAACATGTAGATCTAAACATATGAACATATAGTTCTAAACATATGGACTGATATTGACCGAATCATATAAACATGTAGATCTAAACATATGAACATATAGTTCTAAGCATATGGACTGATATGGATCTAATCATATAAACATGTAGATCTAAACATATAAAATATGATCTTACATGTATGAACATGACTTGCATATAATCTTTCATAACTTGTATAGATCGAGCAAACTTGCATACATAACTTGAATACGTAATTAGGCATGTGAATTAACATAGAACATAACTTGCATATAATGAATCAAATCAAGCATAAATCAAAACATAGTTTACAAAGACATAAACTCTATATGATTTACAAACATTTTCATATAGTCCAATTCATAACTCATCACAATTACATTTAGACAATTATCTTGTGAAAGTAACTACACTCACAGAAAACGGATCTTGAATTCTAGGATCTGATTTCTGAAGTTGCTAAGCTAATCCGTTGGGTTTGGCGTTGATTCGTTTGTTGTTGTTCTAGAATTCCTTTTCGCAATTCCTAGGCTTTGAATCTTTATCTCTTATCTTTTTATCTTTAATCTAGAATTTGATTTGTTATGGTGGCGGCTAGGTTTGTTTGTAGATGAACAACATGATGGCATCATAATTTAGAGTTCTGAGGTCTAGGGTTGAGGTTTTGGGTGATTATATAGAAGTTTAGGATTAATATGGGCCTTTTGATCAACTTATGATTCATCTAGGCCATCTAAATCATCATGGCACAAAGACACCTCACCAGACCAATCAAATAAAGCCACATCAGCCCTAATACAAGAAAAATCGTCACCCAACCAACCAGAAAAAGCCACGTTCAAAAAGCAATCCTTGACAAACTAAAATGCGCCACGTGTGCCACATGATGCGCAGCAGCAGGGTGTTGACACCTACATGTTATATATATATATATATATATATATATATATATATTTCTTTTTAGTTATCTTCCCAATTAACCATTTTCACACTAAACCACTTTTTGAACTGCGTTCGCACTAAGCCACTTTTTAGCCATTCCCCTAAAACAAAAATATGGCGTTGGCGAGGATCGAACTCTGTACCTCTTGTATGCAGGTCACATGTTCTAAACAAATGAGCTACTAAGTCTTTTGCTTACAAACCTTAGAACAATGCTAAACATTATTCTTTTCTCATTCCTCTTTTTCATGCTTTGCTGCAATATTTAATTTAAAGATATCTTTTTCATCTTAAATTGGTTTCTACAAACCATAGGTCTAAATTGACTAGAAAATCGCCGTGAACAAAATGACGCTAATTTCGTGACCAAATTCCCGAAGCTCTTCAAAATTTTCTTTTTATTTCTTTTTTCTATTTAATTGTTCGCATGCATTTCTTCGCATTTCATGTATCGCACTTAATTTTTTCCTTCATTTCACTGCATGAACTTATTACATAAAATATTTATTGTCATTATTTAATTTTTCTCTTAAATATATCTATGTATATAATATATATACATATTTCCATATTTTTAATTTCATTAAAAATGCGGGATGTTACATTCTCCCCTACTTAAAGGATTTCGTCCCTGAAATCTCTGAGTTAAGAAGAATGTATCCTACCATCCAATCATCAATCACTCATCCATTATCCACAAGCATCGATTGTCCTTAAAAGATTTCTAATGCTTTTCATGAACATATGCATAGTGTGTGTATATGTTCTTACTCTAATGCAAAATCAGATGGTCTACTGACTCAGTCGACCTCCTTAATGCAATTCATGATAGTGTCATGCGTCCATTATGTATGCATAAGAATCCTAATGATACATATCATTTTTACATGCATGCACAATCATTCATTCAAATGCAACATCCATATGATAACACATTCAATATACATCCATCAAATTAATTATGCACACTTATTTATATGCAGTATGAAAGTGATTGAGTCGATCTAGTGTCTAGTGTGTGTGTAAATGCATCCACGAGCAACCACTAGCAAACACTTGCATCCACTTGCATCCACCAAACATAACATGTCTCAAACACATGTTTACAACCATAGAATTTTCCTACCTAAAGATCGAAGATGTAATCGAGAGGACATACTTAACGATAGAACAAGCATAAATAAAGTGGTAAAAAGGGAGTTAAGAACATACCCTCAAAAAGGAAAGGATGTGCCGCACACATCTTGTCTTCCGTCTCCCAAGTTGCGTCTCCTTGATCATCTCCCCATTAGACTTTAAACAACTTGACCTCTCGGTTGCGTAACTTCCTGGCATCCGATCCAAGGATGCATGTAGGAGCTCGACTACTCGTGGAATCTCGCTCCACTTCCACTTCTCTAAGCATGCTCGGCTCCACCACCTCCGCGGTATCATGTAAACGCTTCTTCAAGGATTGTCTTCCTCAAGATCTCTTCTTATGAACCCTTCCTCAAGTATCTCCCCTACTTGCTTACAGAGTTCCCTCCTCTCTCTCGGAGCCATGTGGCGCACTGGTAATGCAACTGGCTTTGCATTATCTGCTAAGTATATACAGAGGTCTATCTCGTGCCTCGGGGGTAAACCCTGAACCGCATCAAAGATGTCACCATACTCATGGACTGCACAAACAATTTCCAAATCATCGACGGATGCGTCAAAAGATTCTAGGTAGCTAAGCATCGTCGGACCTCTAGGGTCACAAGAAATATCAAGGGTTCTTCCACAACGAGTCAACAATCTAACTACCCTCCTTTCACAGTCCAGGATGGCACCATACCTGGCTAGCCAATCCATTCCTAGAATCAAGCCAAAGCCCATGAAACCAAGAACGTAGGCGTTGCATTCAAACCCAACACCCGAGATAGACACTCTCAAATCCCAACAAACCATAGATAAATGAGCCGATCCACCCATAGGATTTGAGACTACAATGGGATCCATAACTAAACTAGTATTTAGGTGCAGTGTTTCAACTAACGAAGCAGATATAAACGAATGCGAAGCGCAAGAGTCGAAAAGAGTCCTAGGAAAAAGAAATCAAATCTTCAACCGAAACTTCCTATCTCTTTCTGATATACTGACCACGAGAACACAATCTGCCCTCCAGAAGATCCTGCCCTCTGTCCTTGCCCTTGCCTCCTTGGGAAATCCTAAATCATATGTCCTACCTTACCGCAATGGTAACAACCAGTCTTCTTCTTCTTCTTTCTAATGTCTTTCTTTATGTGGCCAGGTATTCCACAATTGTAGTACTTCCCTTTTCTCTTGGCCCTTGTTATCCTTACCGCTTTTCTTTTGTTGTTGTTGTGCCTTCTTTGGATCCACTTTCGTATCTTGTGTCCTATCTATGTCTCCCCTTCACGCTCTCCATTCGTGACCTCACACCAAAATGAAGCTTCATCCTTCATTAACCAAGTAGCTAGTTGAACCTTCCTCCCATCGTCTATCTTAAAGATACCAACAAGTCCTCCACTTCCTTGAGCCAATTCTAGCTTCGACAAACGTCTCAGTCCTATGAAACGGTTTTCCGCCCATCGCACAAAAGTCCTTACATATCTTAGAAAAACATCTATACGCGGAGGAAGAGATTAAAAAGGAAAAGAGGAAGAGATTCGAAACAAAGAATCGAAAGAAAGATATATGGCTTTTGGGGATTATGTTTTTCCATAATAAACATTTCTCTTAAAAAAATACTATCTTTAAAACATGTTTTTGAAAATACATCTTTATATAAATGCTTTTGAAAACGGTTTTCAATTTTTTTTATCTGTTCTGGTAACCTGCCTCTGATACCACGTGTAACACCCCACGTCCGTTAATGTCACTCACAAAGAGAATGCATTAAGTTTTGTGGAGCACTATAAGTAAAACAGAACGGAATATTACAAAACAGAAAAAGTTGTACTTGAAAATTTTGTAATTTTATTGCAGCGGAAACAAAAATAAGTTTGATTACATTTCCAAATACCAAAATCAAGTACATAATATCACTCTTGTACAAAACCTTCAGAGTATATATATTTAAATCCATAATCCCCAACAAAAAAATGCCATACGCAGAATCAAAGCCAAGCATACACCTTTCAACTTCAAACTGGAAGAAAGATATATCTGAAGTAAGCTTGAGTATTTCCTCCCTAAGAACCTGGTGGAGGGGGGGGAGGGGGGAAACGGAAGAAAAGAGGCAAAACAAACTGGGTCAGACATAAGTCTGGCGAGTCCAGTGATTTTAACAATATAATCATTAAAGTAACAGGATAAGAACATAAACTGGAAAGTAAGCAATGACTGTAGAATAAACAGGCATGACAAAGCAGACAAGATTAACAAGATATAACGTTGATTGTGCTTCTAATCACTACAGGATAATTAGTACACTACACCAATGCTAGTAACACCGTATCATTACTAGTTAAACCGCACCCTTACTAGTCCCATACTAAAAGTTGATCCCTTTTACAAATCATGATAATGGTAGTTTCGTGTACTCCTAGCTACTATCGTAGGTGCCCCTTTTTTCTCCTACCCCCACGAGTTGTACCCACTACCTTCCTCGTTCGATCAGCTCCCTAAATCGCATGTATTTATTACTTGTGTCATTCGACCTAGCTTGTATGTATTCATTACTTGTGTCATTCAGCCCCGCTTATATGTAGATACATGTGTTGGCCCCATCGTGGGTTGTATCAATTCCCATGACGGCAACCCAACACGATTCAAGAAGCACAGTGTATACTACTGATGCCTAATGCCTGCTTTTTCCACTCTGGAGCACGTGCATTCCCATACTCCTTCGGAACCTACACTGCTGCACCACCCACCGCTCTTTTGACTGCTTATAATCAGCCCAGTAATTGTGCCCCACGCTGCCTAGCTCAGGGTACCATGATACATCTATGTGGGTTACTGCTGAAATGGGTCCCCTTTACTAGGTTTTCCTAATCAGCATGTTATAATGGTTAAGTGTTCTCAATTTAACCCCACCCATTTGCTTAGTTAACATGTTGTACTAGTTAAGTGTTGCCTATTCATATGTTACTTAACCTACTCACTGATTTAGGCATGTTTATTTAACGGTTAAGTTTGTGGACCTATATATACTAATATTAGCCACTTACCCAAGATTTACTTAACCCTTCCCCTTATCAAGTCCATATGTATTATTGGTTAAGCTTGCATTAACCCTATCCACTTTGTTCATGTAATATTGGTTAAGTTGTCTTCTTGTCCATATTAACTTAACCCATCCACCTAACATGTTGTATTGGTTAAGTGTCGCATGTTCATATGTTACTTAACCTTTCCATTCTTAGCATGTCTGTTCCTTAGCTTTAATTTATTTATTAAATCACCAACCTCTCACATTAGAACTGTTTTTTGCGGTTGCTGGATGTGCCGGGCGGTTCCGGGCAGGCTTCTACCACAAACTCATTCTAACCTCGGGTTTTTGGGCTTAATGCACTAACCTCTCACATTAGATCTATGTTGTTGCGGTCGCTGGATGTGCCGGGCGGTTCCGGACAGTCTTACACCGCAACTCAATCCAACCTCGGGTTAGGCACGTTCATCTTTTACCCAATTTATATATTTACCATTCATGTCCAAGTTTATATGTAAATTATCCATAAGTGTGGTCAATTCAAGTTATGCCACATTTTCTAGTTATGCCCAAAATTAATTATATCATTACAACCCCTTTTTATGCCAATTTCATAATATTCAACCTTTGCCTAAACGTTTCCCCAACGTTCCCACGTCGTTCGTACGTATAGTTCATGTAATACGTTTGGCTCGAATTAGCCCAACTCATAAAAAAAGGAAAAAGGAAAGAAACACATGACATCATAACTGACATAAACAATATAGATCTAAGACGACATAATCTAGTAAACATATAAAAGTCGATCCAATCAACATATTGAGTGCGAACTAGCATAGATCTAAACATAAACTTGCATGGATTTAAACATATGAACATATAGTTCTACACATATGGACTGATATGGATCTAATCATATAAACATGTAGATCTAAACATATGAACATATAGTTCCAAAAATATGGACTGATATGGATCTAATCGTATAAACATGTAGATCTAAACATATGAACATATAGTTCTAAACATATGGACTGATATGGATCTAATCATATAAACATGTAGATCTAAACATGTGAACATATAGTTCTAAACATATGGACTGATATAGATCTAATCATATAAACATGTAGATCTAAACATATGAACATATAATTCTAAACATATGGACTAATATGGATCGAATCATATAAACAAGTAGATCTAAACATATGAATATATAAAGTATGATCTTACATGTATGAACATGACTTGTATATAATATTTCATAACTTGCATAGACCGAGCAAACTTGCGTACATAACTTGCATACGTAATTAGGCATATGAATTAACATAGAACGTAACTTGCATATAATGAATCAAATCAAGCATAAATCAAAAAATAGTTTGCAAAGACATAAACTTTATATGATTTACAAACATTTTCATACAATCCAATTCATAACTCATCACAATTACGTTTAAATAATTATCTTGTGAAAGTAACTGCACTCACAGAAAACGGATCTTGAATTCTGGGATCTGATTTCTGAAGTTGCTAAGCTAATCCGTTGATGTAGGCGTTGATTCGTTCGTTGTTGTTCTAGAATTCCTTTTCGCAATTCCTAGGCTTTGAATCTTTATCTCTTGTCTTTTTATCTTTAATCTAGAATTTGATTTGTTACGGTGGCAGCTAGGTTAGTTTGTAGATGAACAGCATGATGGCATCATAGTTTAGGGTTGTGAGGTCTAGGGTTGAGGTTTGGCGTGATTATATAGAAGTTTAGGATTAAAATGGGCCTTTAGATCAACTTATGTTTCATCTAAGTGATCCAAATCATCATGACACAAAGACACCTTACCAGACCAATCAAATAAAGCCACATTAGCCCTAATACAAGAAAAATCGTCACCCAACCAACCAGAAAAAGCCACGTTCAAAAAAATAATCCTTGACCAACTAAAATGCGCCACGTGTGCCACATGATGCGCAGCAGCAGGGTGTTGACACCTACATGTTATATATATAAAAAATATATTTCTTTTTAGCTATCTTCCCAATTAACCATTTTCACATTAAACCACTTTTTGAACTACGTTCACACAAGCCACTTTTAACCATTCCCCTAAAACAAAAATATGGCGCTAGTGGGGATCGAACTTTATACCTCTTATATGCAAGTCACATGGTCTAACCAAATGAGCTACTAAGTCTTTTGCTTACAAACCTTAGAACAACGCTAAACATTATTCTTTTCTTATTCCTCTTTTTTCGTGTTTTGTTGCAATATTTAATTTAAAGATATCTTTTTCATCCTAAATTGGTTTTCTTCAAACCATAGGTCTAAATTGACTAGAAAGTCGCCACAAACGCAATGACACGAATTTCATGACCAAATTCCCGAAGCTCTTCAAAATTTTCTTTTTATTTCTTTTTTTCTATTTAATTGTTCGCATGCATTTCTTCGCATTTCCTGCATTGCATTTAATTTTTTCCTTCATTTCACTGCATGAACTTATTACATGAAATATTTATTGTCATTATTTAGTTTTTCTCTTAGATATATCTATGTATATAATATATATATACATATTTCCACATTTTTTATTTCATTAAAAATGCGAGGTGTTACATTTATTAACCATTCAAATTCAAATTTCCTTTTGAATTTCATTCAAATATATCAATCAAACCACAATATCTCAATATTTTAATAAAATTATTTCTTTTATGTACAAAAATATAATTTGGCTAAATTTTTTTCATTTACCCTCTTTACCAAACGATATCGTGTCTATTGCCAGTTCAAAATCGAACTGATTAAATAACACAATACGAAACATTTGTATATAATAAATCTACAAATACACTTTCATATATATATATATATAAACACACACACACACTCAACTTGATCTAAGGTATTACTAACCCCATCTCTATCGAGTTACGCCACAAAGCCAAGGTTATAATAAACCAATAGCTCTGATACCACTGCAACGACCCAGTAGGAATTCGACTCCCGAATTCCGACAATAATAATTAAATTGTATTACTTGCCAAACCCAAGTATCAAAAACACCAGATAGTTATCAGAAAGAAATTAGAGGGTGAGATAAGAGAGAAAGAAAGTTAGAATAGAAGTAGAAGAAGAAACAACATAATACAGAGTCTTACATCGTAACTGTCCAGGTGTGTTGATGTACTCTGATGATTGTAAGTCAAATCCCAACAAACCATAGATAAATGAGCCGATCCACCCATAGGATTTGAGACTACAATGGGATCCATAACTAAACTAGTATTTAGGTGCAGTGTTTCAACTAACGAAGCAGATATAAACGAATGCGAAGCGCAAGAGTCGAAAAGAGTCCTAGGAAAAAGAAATCAAATCTTCAACCGAAACTTCCTATCTCTTTCTGATATACTGACCACGAGAACACAATCTACCCTCCAGAAGATCCTACCCTCTATCCTTGCCCTTGCCTCCTTGGGAAATCCTAAATCATATGTCCTACCTTACCACAATGGTAACAACCAGTCTTCTTCTTCTTTCTAATGTCTTTCTTTAAGTGGCCAGGTATTCCACAATTGTAGTACTTCCCTTTTCTCTTGGCCCTTGTTATCCTTACCGCTTTTCTTTTGTTGTTGTTGTGCCTTCTTTGGATCCACTTTCGTATCTTGTGTCCTGTCTATGTCTCCCCTTCACGTTCTCTGTAACACCCCACCTCCGTTAAGGTCACTCACAAAGGGAATGCCTTAACTTTGGTGGAGCATTTTAGTAAACAGAACAGAAACTTACAAGACAGATAAAACAGTACTTGAAAAATTTTAACTTTATTACAGCAGAAACAGAAATTAATATGGTTACATCCTTTCAATTTCAGAATTCAAGTACAAAATATCAGTCTTGTACAAAAGCCTTCAAAATACATAGTTTAAAATCATAATCCCCATGGAACGGAAGCTATACAGAGCCAAGCCATACTTTAAGCACTTCAAGCAAAGAGAAATCCGGATCAAGCTAAAGTATTTCCCTCCTTGGATAACCTGGGGGGGGAACAGAAGAAAGGAGGCGAAACAACAAGGGTCAGACAAAAAGTCTGGCAAGTCCAGTGACTTTCAGCATATGAACAGATAATAATAATATGATATGAACATAAAACTGGATGTGAGATAACTATAACAGGTGTAGCAGATATAACAGAAAAACAGAATGATATAAACTATTGTTTTACACTTCTCTGCACTAATACTAGTATAGCAGAATTAGGTGTCACCCTAATGTCTAAATTGAAGCAGGAACGGGTACAGAATACTTTAACAGAAACAGAATGCTAATAATGGGCCTTTACTACCCGATCAGAAACAGACAGAAGAAGAAACAGATTTATCCCTATGGAGACAGAATGTGGAATTAGGTGTACACTAGTAATGGGCCTTTACCACCCGAACAGACGGTACCACACAGAAACAGACAGGTGTTACCACCCAACAGAAACAGACGGTACCAACAGAAACAGACAGAACTAAGCGTACCCTAAAACCCTACCCCAAGCGATCGGCTCCCTAATACATAAATATCCTGTGTCGGCCCCACAGTAGGGTGTATCACTCCCTAAAGTGACAACCAATTGGCACAGACCTATTTACAGATGTCACGGCGTCTTACATCCTCAGAGGCAGACCGGGATCCATGCACGCACATGACTCGGTTGGAACGCACCATCAACACCCCTCGCCATTATCAGAATGAACCACTTATAATTAGTTCAGTAAGCGTGCCCGGACCCTACCTACTGTTGGGTCAAAGTTTTGATACCAGAAAGGGTTACTGACTAATATGGGTCCCAAACAACAGATGACACAAGTAATTCCCCTCCTAACCTTGTGTCCCCAGACTAACAGATTTCAGATTAACTTGTTTACAAGTTCAGACATACAGAGTTCAGATTTACTAATTCACAAATTAAGTTAACAAGTTTTCAGACTAACGGGTCAGATGTACATATTTTTCAGATTTGTCTAACTTTGTATTGGGCCTACAGATTCATGGACGGGTTTTACTACATCTATTAATCCCTTTGGTTTAACCCTATTTTTCCCCAATACGTTTTAGACGTCATTCTTATCTTAGATTTGCATTAATTAATTATTAATGCACAGACCTCTCACATTAGGTCGGTAGCTTGTGGCCGCTGGATATGCCGGGCGGTTCCGGGCAGACTTCTGCCACAAGCCAGACCTAACCTCGTGTCTTACGCATGTTATGACTAACTTCTCACATTAGAACCTATTGTTTGCGGCCACTGGATGTGCCAGGCGGTTCCGGGCAGATTTACGCCGCAAACTCATTCTAACCTCGAGTTAGCCATGTTTATCTTTGCGGCCAATTAATTAATAATTTACCGTTTATGCGCACGCCCAATATATATGCCAATTCAGATTATATCAATAACAGGATGATTATATCAACATAGCAGATAACAGATTTTATATGACTTAACGGATTTAACAGAATTAGCAACTTAGCAGGTTTTGGCATATAACAGGTTAGGCATTTCAATCGACAAATTTAACAGATTAGGCATTTCAATCTAATTAGCAGTCTAGGCAATATAACAAAACTAGCAGTTTAGGCAACTTGGCAAATTAGCAGATTTAGCAAATTTAATATTTCTAAAGGTTCTATTTACATGCCTTGCCTAACCATAAATTAGGCCTAAGTTCATATGCCTAAATAATGTCATGATTCACAATATGATCATATACTTCCATGTTTGCATAAAGTTACATAGCATAGAATATGGACATAATTTGCCATATAACATATGTTCCAATTTTTGTTAAACTAGCATCTTACAGCAGATTCACATATAAATTATACCAAATATAACCATTAATTTCAATGCATGCCATATATCCAAAAATCACTATTTAGGTGTAATCACAATAATAGATATCCTAATTAATGCAAATCTTTTACACCTAAGCTTCCATATCTTCTTCTTTTTAAGTCATGAATCATTATGCAAACTATACCCAAAAATCTAAATCTTTAAATCATATCTTCTAAAAATCCAATCTTGACTTTTATATGCAAAAGTCTCAAATCATATGTAATCTTACAGTGGTTCCTCTTCTTCTTTTATCACAGAATATGCATAGGTCTAAAACTAGTTTATATGCTTATTTTCTAATTAATTACCGATCTAAATTACAACATAACTATGCATACAACATGCATAAATTATATGTTCATAGTCAAATTTATGCATCCAATCCCAAGTCACATGTCAATATATTTTATGCCTCAGACCTAAAGTCATACATTCAATTTAGTCTTGTCAAATTTCGCATCATTCATTAATTGTCCCAAATTTCGCGTTCATACGTTAATCTCTTTATGAGATTGGGCACAGGCTCGTGGTAGCCTGGCTATAGAAACAGAAAAGAAGAAAGGAATACAGAACAGTCACAGAAAATAGATCCAACAGAAGAGAATATATATACAACCTCAAACTCAGTTTTAAATGCATATCAAAATTATAATTAATGTTTATAGCGGAGAATAACTGTACTTGCCTTGATTGGATCAAAGAAAGAACTTTAACTTGTTGTAGAATCTTTGCAGAAACTTTAATCTCTAGTTTGAATTGAGTTGCTTAGGCTGATGTTGATTATCTTCTAGTTTTAATTCCAGCAGAGCAGAGACGCCATTTTTATTTTTAATTAGAAGAAGAGAGCAATGGAGGCTAGAGAATTGTGTAAGAAACCTAGGTAGAGTCTAGGGTCTTTTTATAGAGTTTATGAACTGATTAGGACCATCGATGTTGCTTGGATTGATCGTAGCCATTCATTCGCAAGAGGGACCAATTAGAGCCTGCCACCTAGCCCTAATGACAAAGCAGACCACAGAAAATCGACCAACATAGAATAGGCCAGCCAGGGTGGACTGGGTTCGACCTGGGTCTGGACCAGGTCGACAGCCCTGTCGACAGCCCTGTCGACCTGGCTAGACCAGGTCGACAGCCCAGTCGACCTGGGTGCGTGAGGCGGGTGTTCTTCCGCCCTGGCCCATTGGGCCCCACTTTTAAATTTTAAACTGTTTTATTCTGTTTGAATTTTAAATTTAATTCAGAAACTTCCGAAGGCTATATCTTCTTCATACGGACTCCGTTTTTCGAAAACTCGGACTCTATTTCGCGTATTTTTCCGAGACGAACGCAATGGCGTATCCCGTTTCCCTTAGTTCTTTGATTTCAAATTAATTATACTTTAATTTGTTAATTCCACGGTTATAGAATACACGGGGTGTTACATTCTCCATTCGTGACCTCACACCAAAATGAAGCTTCATCCTTCATTAACCAAGCAGCTAGTTGAACCTTCCTCCCATCGTCTATCTCAAAGATACCAACAAGTCCTCCACTTCCTTGAGCCAATTCTAACTTCGACAAACGTCTTAGTCCTATGAAACGGTTTTCCGCCCATCGCACAAAAGTCCTTACATATCTTAGAAAAACATCTATACGCGGAGGAAGAGATTAAAAAGGAAAAGAGGAAGAGATTCGAAACAAAGAATCGAAAGAAAGATATATGACTTTTGGGGATTATGTTTTTCCATAATAAGCATTTCTCTTAAAAAATACTATCTTTAAAACATGTTTTTGAAAATACATCTTTATATAAATGCTTTTGAAAACGGTTTCAATTTTTTTTTATCTGTTCTGGTAACCTGCCTCTGATACCACGTGTAACACCCCACGTCCGTTAATGTCACTCACAAAGAGAATGCATTAAGTTTCGTGGAGCATTATAAGTAAAACAGAACGGAATATTACAAAACAGAAAAAGTTGTACTTGAAAATTTTGTAATTTTATTGCAGCGGAAACAAAAATAAGTTTGATTACATTTCCAAATACCAAAATCAAGTACATAATATCACTCTTGTACAAAACCTTCAGAGTATATATATTTAAAGCCATAATCCCCAACAAAAAAATGCCATACGCAGAATCAAAGCCAAGCATACACCTTTCAACTTCAAGCTGGAAGAAAGAGATATCTGAAGTAAGCTTGAGTATTTCCTCCCTAAGAACCTGGTGGAGGGGGGGGGAGAGGGGGGAAACGGAAGAAAAGAGGCAAAACAAACTGGGTCAGACATAAGTCTGGTGAGTCCAGTGATTTTAGCAATATAATCATTAAAGTAACAGGATAAGAACATAAACTGGAAAGTAAGCAATGACTGTAGAATAAACAGGCATGACAAAGCAGACAAGATTAACAAGATATAACGTTGATTGTGCTTCTAATCACTAATAATTAGTACACTACACCAATGCTAGTAACACCGTATCATTACTAGTTACACCACACCCTTACTAGTCCCATACTAAAAGTTCATCCCTTTTACAAATCATGATAATGGTAGTTTCGTGTACTCCTAGCTACTATCGTAGGTGCCCCTTTTTTCTCCTACCCCCACGAGTTGTACCCACTACCTTCCTCGTTCGATCAGCTCCCTAAATCGCATGTATTTATTACTTGTGTCATTCGACCTAGCTTGTATGTATTCATTACTTGTGTCATTCAACCCCGCTTATATGTAGATACATGTGCTGGCCCCATCATGGGTTGTATCAATTCCCATGACGGCGACCCGACACGATTCAAGAAGCACAGTGTATACTACTGATGCCCAATGCCTGCTTCGTTTTTCCTGGTCAGTTTCTACACCTCTTCGTGCTCTTCGTTTTTCCTGGTGGAAGAAATAGAGTTCAATGTGTGGATCGATCAAAATAAGGGAAAACGTTTGGGAGTTTCTTGTTCGTTCATGAAATGGGGCGGTGATTTCTTTTTGTTTGCGTTGACTACCGGGTAAAAGAATTTCTAGGGCTTTAACAATTATGTGTTTTTATAGGGCAAGATTTTAATTAAAATATTATTATTGCTACATAGGCACGAAGTAATGCTGTAAAACCATCACATACAATGTCTGATTAAGATAAAAATCGTAAATTTAGCATAAAATAATATTCCGGACACGATGGAAAAGGTTCCGTCAAATTCCGAGATCGTCTGTGAAAATCCTTTATAAATCACAGGTGAAAAGCACACGTTTAAATTTCCCATGATCACAAAATAAATTCAAATAACTTGAAACTTTAAATACTACAACACCTCATCATTACAGATTTAATAAAATTAGTTTCGCTAAAAACGGAGTTTGTTTGCATATCCGTTATTCAATTTTACGCGTAAAACAATGCTATTTTGGATACCAAAAATACCTGGTCTCCAAAAATAACAAACAATATATTTATCCTGACTCTAAACGTCAATACAAATTCAGCGGAATTCGTTTCGTGGCTTAATTTGATCATTATCTCGAGTTATGGTCAAAAACCCCTTTTAAATCGAATTAAATTATTTAATTAATCGCTATTTTTTAAATAATTCTATAGCGACTATTTTATAATTTGAATTGGACATAACTAAAAAACTATAATACAAAATCTCGATTTTTCTCTTCCATATGAAAATTATCATCAACAAGATCCAAACGTTTCTTGTTTCACAGAAATTCGACTTATATGGGATCCTATATATCCAATTGAAGTTCAAAACTCAATATTACAAACTATCGCGCCATTTTGAGCTCGATTTATATTATATATACATTAAACATTTAAACTTCATTTTTAAATTTTGAATTCAATATTAAAAACCAATAATATCCCAAATATAATATTTAAAATAATAACTTAAATTTAAATATTCAACAGCCAAAAATACGGGACATTACAACTTATATATATATATATATTCAAAGCTTATTATATTTATATTTCTAAACTTTAATAATAAACTCAAAGATGGATAGGTTAAAGATTAAATTTAATATTGACATTTAATTTAATGAATGAACTTATATGTGATAAGAATTTGAATTTTAATTGATATGAACTTTTATTAGAGGAGAATTTGAATTGGTTTAAATATGAACTTTAATAAGAAATGAACTTGAATTGCCTAAATTGATGTTTAATTTAAATTTAAAATTGATATGAAACGAATTCGATTTTAGGTGACCGAATGTGAATATGTAAATTTTATATATGGAATTGATTTTATACAACGTTGGTTTAAATTAAGAAATTTGTTAAATCGAATTTATAAGAATGGTTTTAAATGGTATAAATTGTTTGAATTGAAATATAAGGTCTTGATTAGAATTTATATATAATGATTTTCGAATTACATGACCTGACATTTATAAGCTATGATATGTTTGCTTAAATTACATATAAGTTTTGATTTGAATTATATGTATATATATAATGAAATGTTGGATTTTATGAATCGACTTAAACGAATGCTTGTAAAGATAAAACTAGAATTTTGAATTTTTTGAACTTGAGTTTCGGCGAGAATAAATCAAACTAAATATTATTAGAATTAAGTATTTTAGTATTGCTTTGAATGATATTTGAGATATGATTTTGTATAAGTCGAACTTGGATTGAAATCGTTATATGAATATTTCGAACGTTAAATAAAATCGAAGTTAAATATTTAATTTTGAATTTAAATTTGAATCTGATATTCCTATATTTGATGTTATAAAGTGATTTATAAAATAATGACCACGGTGTGAAAAATGTAAATGATTGGTTGTTAAAGAGACTGAGATCGGATATTGTCATGTTCTCTGCCAATACCGAAAACACTTTGACAACTGTGTACCTAGTGGAGAATCCAGAATGAAGTAGGTTGATTTGGTGAATGCTATTGGAATAAAGTAAGAGAACGATAATGGATGTCTTTGACCTTCGGGCATAATTAAAATGACTAAAACAGGGCTATGCCGGACCAAGTGAGGTTAGTTACCTCCATCGGCAACACTTCTTCCTTTATTACTATAGTCCCTCGATTGACTTGATTTGATAGATGCTCATCCTTGATTTGGGAGTGTTGTTCGAGGTGGATGGTAGTCGCGGCTACGCGTTACTACCAGTTTGGGCATGCAACTAGTATATTCCTACTCTGGGCATTCCTCGTGTTCTTTGTCACATTATCCTAATCGAGCCCCCTACGACTTTGATTTGTATCATACATATGGAGTTCCCTCTGATAGCCACTACTACGTTACTATGGACTTTACATTATCTGTATAGACTATGATATTGTAAACGGTGTAAGGGTAAAAATGTAATAGCGTTTACACTATTTTAATATTTTATATTTAACTATAGACACTATATAATAGCAAATTATATTATATGATATTAGTTTAACGGATCCTTAGTGGATGGTGGTCCCAAACATCTTTTAAGTTACTGATATATTTCATTGAACATTTTATTTGAGTTGATTTACTTCCATGAAAATGTTAGTCTTGATCCAAGTTGTTTTGTTTGCATTATTGCTCGGGTCAGATCGATATTACCACCTTCGAGATTTACTCTTGGAGTTTGAAGCTTATATTGGGTTTTCTTCATCTTGTATCTACCAATTGATCAGTTGTTCCAGCCATTCAGCTATTCTTATCATTTTATTTTAGACAATTATCATTTATTTATGTAACAATAATTGTTGTATTTGACTTCCGTTGTACTGTTTATGTAAACTCTATTGTAAAATTTTATTTATTAGCTTCATGAACTACTATTGTATTATGTATTTTTCGCTATGCGATATTATGTTGCTTTGTGTCTGTGATCTGCGATTCTGTGATTTATTTTATTTGCCTCAGAAGCTAAGAACATTCTGTCATTTCGAACGGTTCAAGTTGGTTTAATTACCAGCCTGAAGTGGACGAAAGACAGTATGTTACATGTGGTATCAGAACTTTTGTTTTTCAAAGCTTTGGCATATGGGGGTAAAAGCTCATTAGAGATAGGGCAGTGATACCCTAGAATGAGTGGAATCCATTGCAGAATCTTTCTTGAGAGAGCGTATTTTGAAAGCATAAATAGTTTTAAAATGGTTTTGATGTGTCTTTAAACAAATATTTTCGAATATAAATTTTGTTTAATATTTAAATCCTTTTCTAAAATTTCCTTGCCATTTGAATCTATCTTTCTTCGTAGATCCTCTTTGATTAGGTTCTTTCGTTCGTTCAGTTTTTAACTCGAATTCTAAAAATTATTCTTGCATATAACAAGGTAAAAAGTTGAAGGAGAATATAAGTCTTCTAGCGAGTCCAGTCTTATTAAATATTGGTTTGAAATAGGTATTATATTATAAAATTTTCTTGATGCAATATTTATATATATTTATGAAAGACGTATAATTGTAAATAATATTTTGTTCTGGTAATACCAATAATTTGAAAAGATTTTTTGTTTATACTTTAAGATTTTATATTTATAAACTATATATTTTAAATAGGATTTAAAAAGTGTAGATTTTGTAAGAAATTGATATTATCTTGATTGAATAATTTGGTTATGTGTTTGATTTAATAATTATATTGTTTATGTATTTATTATAGATTATGTTTGAATTTTTATAAATAAATGAGTAGAGGAGAGATAAATTTTCCCTACTTAAAATTTTAATGATTCGAGATACATTAGTTAAAATATGATTTGACAATTTGGTATAAATTATATTTAATTATAGAAATATGTTTTGAGTATTTTTTTGACGTTAAAAATTGACCTATCGAATACCAAGTGATTTGGATATACGTCTGATCAACGTGTATATTAAATCCTATATGTATTAGATAGATATAGAGTCACACTCTAGTCGCTTGAAAATGATTCTGGTGATGACTGCAAAATCATCGATATCTATTTTCGGGTTTTGAAAGTGGAAATAGATATGCATCGCTAATCGAGACATCGAGTGACTACTTAAAACTATTTTGAAATGTTTAATTTTTTTTAACTTTTGACTTAATTATATATTTCGGTATATATGTATGTATATAAGTATGATGATAGATACGAACCATTTGGTTTAATTAAATTAATTATTTAATTACTATTTCCCTGCCTCGTTCCCTTTCAAGGACGAAAAGATTTGAGTGGTGTAACACCCCGTAATTTTAAATATTAAAATTAACAAATTTAAGAACACTTAATTTTTGGGGGAAGAATTAAGGGAAATGAGTTACGCCATTGCGCTCATCTCGAAATTCTGCTTGGAATAGAGTCCAAGTTTTCATAAATCGGACTTCGTATGAGGAAGTTATGACCCTCAGAAGTTTCAGGAATTTAAATAAATTAAAACAGCTCAGATTTAAATTCAAAATTCGAATTCAAACAAAGAAGCGGACTGGATGGGATTTTTCCCGCCCCAGGCCAGGTCGACCAGGGGGTCGACCTCACCTATACAGGTCGACCTGGGGGTCGACAAGGGGGTCGACCTACCCCCTTGGGCAGTTCTGAACTGTGAAGATTCTGACTTGTTGCTGAGTCTTTTCTAACCTATTGCTGAGCCACTAGGGCATAGGTGGCAATTCTAGATAACTCTATCGAGTCTGGACAGTTGTGATTGCTCCTAGGATGATCTAATGGCTCACATAAGTTTAAACTTCTATATAAGCATGCATAGACTCAAGCTCTAAACCTAAACTAAATTAATCTCTTGGCCTCCATGCTACTGTTGGAATAGTTCTTCTTCTTCTTAAAGCTTAGGTATTGCAAGTCAGGATTCTAATATAAACGACGAACGAATTATTCCCTTTTCTAATCCGTCTTTGTGAGTACAATTTCTTTCACAAAATTATTAATAAATTAATTATGATGAGTTATAATTGGGATTATGACATCAGTTGGTGAACATATGGCAGTTTTGTTAACTTATGTTAGTAGATCTATTTCATATGTCCAATCACATATGTTTAACTTGATTCATTTTATGACATCAGTTTATATGCAAGTTTGGGATGTAAATCATATGCTAGTTTGTATGTGAATCATATGCAAGTCAGTATGCGAATTATACCCAAGTTTATATGTGAATCAAGTATATATGTACATATGCGAGTTTATATGTAAAACATGTGATATTAGTTTACATGTTTAAATTCATATGAAAGTTTGTAGGAAAACCATATTCACATATGCAAGTTTAGGTGAAAACCATATTCACATATGCAAGTTTAAGTGAAAACCGTACTCATATATGTAAGTTCACAATCTCATGTTTAGATCTATATTTAGATCCATGGCAGTACATAGTTTATGCAAATTTATGTTCTATATGTCCATTGCCTATGCAAGTTATTGGCTATTCAAATTTATGTTATAATTCTTATTTGCAAGTTAGATCTATTTTATGTGTTATGCAAGTTGTGATGTTTCTTTTCTTTTTATGAGTTAGACTATTTGCGAGTCTAACATATTTCATATTAAACGTACGAACGGCATGGGGACAATGGGAAATATTAAATATACATATTGTGAGTTGGCATAAAATGGCTTTAAAGACATATAATTATTTTGAGACACTAATTGGTATAATTTATATCCCTGAAATGTATGGACATAATTTAGGTGACAATTATGGACATAGATTAATTTGAAATTGTTGACAATTTGAAAAGGGATAATTAATTCATATTGGGGTGAAATAATTATGTGTAATAATAAACGCCTAAGACACGAGGTTAGACTCGTTTGTGGTATAAGACTGCCCGGACCCGCCCGACAAATCCAATAACCACAGACGGTAGTCTAATGTGAGAGGTCGAAGGCATAAATTAAATGCGTAACAATTGTAAAGACATGAGGTTAGGCTCGTTTGCGGTATAAAACTGCCCGGACCCGCCGGCAAATCCAGGAACCGCAAACGGTAGTCTAATGTGGGAGGTCTTACAAGGTTACGGTTATAATGAATTAAGTAACACTTAACCAAGATAAACATGTGGTGGGACATAGGGGTTAAGTGGGGGACATGGGTGACATGTGAAATACGATTAGAAACACTTAACCAAATTGAAACATGTAAGAAGACATGAATAAGAAGGGGTTAAGTGGGAAATCTTAGTTGGGACCAAGCATAGGTGGAAAGCTTGTGTCAGGTATGGGGGCCCTTTTCAAATGATTAACACATTAAGTATCTTTGTGAGATCGAGTTAGATCGAGGATGGGACACGCGTGCTGGGTTTGATTGTAAGAGGTCAAAACGGGTTACCGGAGGCAAGCAAGTCCAACGGGGCTATGTGCGTGCATGGGCCCGGGCTGGTAGGTAAGACGTTGTTGCATCGTGTCGATATAAGCTGTGCATCTTTGAGTAGTATCGGGTTGCCACTTTGGGGAGTGATACACCCCACTGTGGGATCAGCACGGGTATCTACGAGTTAGGGAGCCGATCGCATGGGGGTAGTGGGTACAACTAGTGGAGATAGGGGCAGGCGGCACCTATTAAGACAGCTAGGGGTACACGGGACTATCATTATCATTATAATGATTATTATGTTCAGTAGGTATGATCAACTTTTAGGGTGACTAGTAATGGTGCAGTATAGTAATTATCCTATAGTGATTAGGAGCACGATTAACGCCAGCATATTCCTCTTATTTGTTTTGTCTTGCCCATTTACTTCATAGTCATTGCTTGTTTTACTAGTTTATGCCTTATCCTAATTACTTTAATAATTATATTGTTAAATTTATTGGACTCTCTAGACTTTATGTCTGACCCCCTTTGTTTTCGCCTCTTTTCTTCCTCCCCCCACCCCCCAGGATCTCAGGGTGGGACTAGTGCTAGTGGAGCTTGATTTGGACCCATTTCTCTCTCTTTTGGAAGTGCTTGGATTGTTGAAAGTAAAGTTCAGCTTATCTCTTTTATGGCTGCTTATGTTGGGGTTATGCTTTTTACTTTATGTACTCAGAAAATAATTTGTCAAGATGGATATCAAGTGTACTTGGTTTTATTGTTGGTTTTTGATGTTGTTGTAACCAAACTATTTCTCCGCTGCAATAAAAGTTGTTTTAATTTTTCAAGTACCCATATATGTATCTGTCTTGTTATATTCTGTTCTATACACCAATAATACTCCACGAAAGTTAATGCATTCCCTTTTAGAGTGATATTAATGTACGTGCGGTGTTACAAGTTGGGAAGATTGTAAGAACCCGTTATTTTTAACGATTTAAATCGAAATTTTATTTTGAAAATATTATATGGTTTTTCATATCAAGAATTTGGAATTTGAAATATGTCCAGTGAAACATAGCAGTTGTGAAAATTTCGTCAGAAAATTTGAATGTTTATCGGTCGTGCAATTTTCAGTGAAGCTGTGCATAACAGTTCAAATTTTAGCTATTTTAAAATATTTCCGAAACTAGTTCGGACAACCATGAAAATATTCTATTTGAAGTCATGAATCCAATGGCGAAATCCGTTTCGCGAAAGTCAGACATTTTGACCTCTGTTTAATTTTTTTCTTGCCCGAATTTTACGTTTAAAGTGATCTGTAACGTGTTTTTGAATGGAGCATTCTGACACTGCAAACTATATACCGTTGTATCCGCCTCATTACGCCGATTTCCACAATATATTCATTTGTCAGTTTCAGTGTTCGGTTTGCGCTAAAATTGCAAAAAGGCATGCGCATTTCATTTTTGAAACACAGCCATTTGAGTTTGATGTGTCTCTATTCGCGTCCCGCATATTTTTCTAGTCATTTTGGGTCTGCAAAACCCGTCCTTTTATTTCACTAAACCATCCTTTTTTTTTAATTTACCTAGAAAGCTTTACTAAGGGACATATCATGCATGCTTTCATTTCTTCCCTAAAGCCACCTTTTTCAATTTCAAAAGCAACATGTTACCTTTCCTTTATAAATTTCAAAAGCCATGCAATACATTCAAAAAGTTGCTCCATCCAAATTTTCAAAATTCTAAGACATGATAACATTTTGAAATTTTCAACACGTCCTTGTTTCCGTCTGATCCCTTAGTTGTTTTTCTTATATAACCAAATTAACACGTTTATTCCTAAAGCTCGTTCAAAATTCCAGAAATGGTTGTTCACCACATCGACCTCTTGAATCGGCCGTTCATCTTTTTCTCCCATCAGCCTTTATATTTACCTCCTTCGCGATTGTTTGTCTCCCATCACCAAAAGAAAAAAATGGGAAAAAGGATGTAATAAACAACAACTTTTGTTCCCAACGAATTGCCAACAATGTTCTGCATGTTGCCGTCCCTTCTAACCATGCCTCAACCGACCCTCATCCTATAGCCTTCCACTTCACCCCTGTTGTTTTTCCCTCAACCGATCTCCTTTATCCCCATCGCCTATCTTTATTCATAAAAAAAGAAAAAACAATAATGCTGCCATATTTCTCCTCATCATGCCATGTTGCTTTTCACTTTTCTTCTCTTCCAATGCACACGGACCATGTTAGCACAACAAAATCACATTAGCCAATGACCACTGTCCCTTGCTTCAAGTCCAAAGCAGCCCTCAGCCTGAACCGTGACTACTCCCATCACCTGATGCCACTAGTGACCATCTCCATGCCCAACTTCCAAGCCCCTGTGAACCTGTTCCCTACCTTACTTACCCGACGCCTTGACCCTACTGCCAAACCGAGCCCATGCAGTTATCTCAACAAAGTGAACCCAAGACTGATGTTCCCCCTTGCGTGCATTTGTTTGTTTGTTTTTGTGTGTGAAGCCTTGTTGCTTGCATGGGTTTCATTTCTAGTATTTAGTATGAGTGGGTTCTGTGTGTATATTTATTTCATTATTTGTGATATTGGTGAGTTAATTTATTTATATACTGTGTTGCGTTTGTTGTGTGAGTATGGGTGTGAGTTATATGTGTAGATTATGTTGTTTTTGATTTTATATATATATTATATTTGTGCGTTTTTCATTTTATATATATATATATATATATATGCATAGAGATTTATGTGAATATAGTTTTAATACATGTGTGTTGCATTGGGTGTTTATATATAATTTATAATATATCATACAGTTTGGTATGCGTTGAATTTTAAATTATATATATGTTATAAAATTTACTGTGTATACATATATAGAAATATTTGTATAATATTTTGTGTAACGGACGTGTTATATCTATTTTTATTGAGTTGAATTTGGCGTCGAGTTCGATACCCATTCCAATACCCAATAGTCGCACTGATCTGCTGAAAATTCCCTAAACCCCTTTTATAAAATAAATATATGTTGAGTGGTTAACGAGATTGAATGCATTCTAAATAGTGCTTGGAAGTCGTCGACCATTCTGTGTCAACCCGTCTGCTGTCTCCAATCAGTGTCACGAAAGGTGAGTTTATCTCATACTTGACCTACATTGTTTCATGGATTTAAATTCAGCATAAATGAACTGTTGTGAAATGTATAGGATTGCTGGTAGAAATTGTTTTATTTGATATGTGTGCACATTTCATATATGACACGATACATTTATATGACACGTAGGTGCACTGATGATATATGACTTACGATGTAATTGATGCTATGCTATGATTTGCTATGTTGTTGATTCCTTTATTCAGGAAAATCACTAAGGGTTGAAACGATACATACCCGAATGGACATTAGATTAGGGAAAAATCGTTATGTGTTGAAATGATAGACCTAAATGATTTTTAATGAATTTGGGATTGTGGGTTGAAATGATAGACCCGTAAAAATTGTATAAATTGCGGGTTAAAATGATAAATATCTGTATCACTTCACCATAGGGTAGAAAACTATATACGAACATTGTTGGTCATATTTTCGGAGTAAAGTAATTTGGAAAATTTTGATTGTAAATTAATAACTTAAGATTTTACATTTTTATATTTATATTTAAAGAAATTAAAATTTAAATTTTGTAAATTTTTAAATTATATGTTTTAAAAGGATTTTATAAGTAAATATGGATTTAAAGGTTTATTTAAGATTTTATTTATAATTCATTTATTTTAAATCATATAAATTAATCATACATATATTTTAGACTTTAAATTTAATATATTATAATAAATAATTCTTTTTACACCTATTTCTAGATTATTTTAAACTTATATATATCTTTATAAAGCTATTTTCTATTTAAATTTGTAAATTTATGACTTATATATATATATATCTATTATCAAAGATTATTATATTTATATTTATAAACTTTAATAATAAAGTCAAAGATGAATAGGTTAAAGATTAAATTTAATATTGATATTTTATTTAATGAATGAACTTATATAAGATAAGAATTTGAATTCGAATTGATATGAACTTTTATTAGAGGTGAATTTGAATTGGTTTAAATATGAACTTTTAAAAGAAATGATTTTGAATTACGTAAATTGATGTTTAATTTAAATTTAAAATTGATATGAAATGAATTCGATTTTAATTGGCCGGATGTGTATATATAAATTTTATATATGGAATTGATTTTATACATCGCTGGTTTGAATTAAGAAATTTGTTAAATCGAATTTATAAGAATGGTTTCAAATGGTATAAACTGTTTGAATTGAATTACAAGGTCTTGAGTAGAATTTATATATAATGATTTTCGAATTATACGACTTGACATTTATAAGTTATGACATGTTTGCTTAAATTAAATATATGCTTTGATTTGAATTATATATATATATATATATATATAGAATTGAAACAGAAATGTTGGACTTTATGAATCCACTTAAACGAATGATTATAAAGCTAAAATTAGAATTTTGAATTGTTTGAACTTGAGTTTTGGCGAGAATAAATCAAGCTAAATATTATCGGAATTAAGTATTTTAGTGCTGTTTTAAATGGCATTTGAGATATGTTTTTGTACAAGTCGAATTTGGATTGAAATCGTTATGTGAATATTTTGAACGTTAAATAAAATCGAAGTTAAATATTTAATTTTGAATTTAAATTTGAACTAAAGATTCATATATTCGATGTTATAAAGTGATTTATAAAATAATGATCACGGTGTGAAAAATGTAAATGATTGGTTTTAAAGAGATCGGGATCAGATATTGTCATATTCTCTGCCAATACCAAAAACCACTTTGACACCTGTACACATGGTGGAGAATCTAGAATGATGTAGGTTGGTTTGGCGAATGCTATTGGAATGAAGTAAGAGAACGATGATGGATGTCCTTGACCTTCGAGTCATAATTAAAACGACTAAAACAAGGCTATACCGAACCAAGTGGGGTTAGCTACCTCCATCGGAAACACTTCCTTCTTATTACTATAGTCCCTTGGTTTATTTGATTTGATAGATGCTCATCCTTGATTTGGAAGTGTAGTTTGAGGTGGGCGGTAGTCGCGGCTATGCGTTACCACTAGTCCGGACATGCAACTAGTATATTCCTACTCTGGACATTCCTCTTGTGCCTTGTCATATTATCCTAATCGAGCCCACTACGACTTTGATTTGTACCGTACGTATGGATTGCCCTCTGATAGCCACTACATTACTATGGACTTTACGGTATTTGCATAGACTACGGTATTATAAATGGTGTAAGGGTAAACATGTAATCCCGCTTACGCTATTTTAGTATTTTATATTTAACCATAGACACTATTATAATGGTGTATTACATTATATGGTATTAGTTTAACGGATCCTTAGAGGATGGTGGTCCCCAACATCTTTTAAGTTATTAATACGTTTCACTGAACATTTTATTTGAGTTGATTTACTTCCATGGAAATGTTAGTCCTGATCCGAGTTGTTTTGTTTGTATTATTGCTCGGGTCAGATCGAGTATTACAACCTTCAAGATTTACGCTTGGAGTTTGAAGCTTATATTGGGTTTTCTTCATCTTGTATCTACTTATTGATCAGTTGTTCCAACCATTTAACTATTCTTGTCATTCTATTTTAGACAGTTATCATTTATTTATGTTCTAGTAATTGTTGTATTGGACTTCCGCTATACTATTTATGTAAACTCTGTTGTAAAAATTTATTTAGTAGCATCATGAACTACTATTGTACTATGTATTTTCCGCTGCGAGATATTATATTGCTCTGTGTCTATGATATGTGATCTATGATTTATTCTATTTACCTCAGAAGCTTATAACATTCTGTCAGTTTGAACGATTTGGGTTGGTTTAATTACCGGCTTGAAGTAGACGAAAGACAGTATGTTACAAATAACATTGAAAGCAATATTCAAAGAAATTTATGTGCATATTATGTGTTGAATTTAAAACTAATGGGATAAGAAATGGAAAGGAATAAATTTAGAACATTAAGAGAATAGTGACGTTCACAAGATTAGAGGAATTAAACAAAGCAGAGGAAAAATAAGTGCGTACATTTTTGTACGTGTTTGAATGCATTAAAAATGGAAATAGTAATAAAATAGTTAAGAAATATAAACAATAATAAAAACATTTATCAATCGGATGAATGTGGATCTTTTGAGCAGCTACAAATAAACCACCAGGGCCAAGCCTCTAAGTCTTATTTTCTGAGAAAGTGCCAAAGTTATGCCATTTTCTTTTCTCCTCCAAACTCTTCAGAAAAAATATATGTTAGTTTTAGGATTTCTAATTCAAGATTTGTATATGAAAGGTTATAGATTAGGCTCTAGGTGCTCAGATTTCCTGTTCGTGTGAGATTCGAATTAGAGAAACCACAAATGTCGGACCTGGATCAGATTTAGAATTGGAGAGCATTCAGGTAAGTGGATTTAAATCATATTTTTCATATAATGGTATATGAAATTGTTTGATTTCTATAAAGTTAATAGAATATTCTATCATCTTTATTTTCCCACTTCTGCGTTGGATATTGCAGTTTTAAATTGAATCGTGGTTATGAGAAAAATAATTGAATTGTGGTTAGGCGTAAATTAATTGAATTGTAGTTATGAGAAAAATAATTGAATTGTGCTTAGGTGCAAATAAATTAAATGTTTGTTACGCGCTAATTAATTAGAATTATAAACAAAAGAGAGAAACTTGATGATTTGGGGCTAAAAGAATATATTACATCAAAATTGTAATAAAAAGGGGAAACTATATGATTTGGAGCTAAATAAACATATTATGCTAAAATTGTAGTAAAATGGAAATTTGAAGGTAGGAAATCTTGGTAAGGCTTACTAAATAAATGTGACATAGATTGACATGACATTATTAAAATTATGTGCGGTAAATTTATAGAAAAAGGGTAAATCTGACAATTTTCATATATTTGTAAGGAATCACCTTTCAGATTTATAGTGGAATAAGTACGTAAATTAGGAAATGGATAAGAGATTGGAAATAATAATATAATTAATAAAAAGTGGAAAATTAGTAATGGGCTAAATAGATTGGTGTTGGAAAAGGGATACATTTCGATAATTAAATTCTTGTTAAATACAGAGAACGTAATTGCAAGAAAAAAGAAAATAATGTGAGTTAGTGCAAAATATGGATTTTGCCATATTATGCACTAACCAATAATCTAAAAATAATCTACTAAAGAGTAATATATTGCAATTACGGTTTCGATTAATTTATATTATGGAAATAAATTTTAGTACATTTCCAACAACCAACTATATAAGGTGCGTGAATTATTTCTAGTAAATGTGTAAACTTATAAAGAGATAAGTAGAATAGTGTCATAACTCTAAGAGTTATGTTAAATAATAAGAAACTCATGAAGTATGTAATGAATGAGGAATGAAACCAATTATAATAAATTATATTAGACGAGAATGTAATATAATAGGTAGACTTGTCATAGGGACAAGTAGGATTATAACATACAGGTTATAATTAAAAAAATGAAATGGAAAGTAAGAGGCTTATTATAAGTAAACTAAAATTACGATGATTAAGTTTAATAAGAAAACTCACAATTATAGGTGTAGGAATATTATAACATGAGGTTATAATTAAATGATAAAGAGTAGAGTAGGCTTATTATTAATAAACTTATAATTGAGTAATTATGTTTAATGAATATAATAATAATAAGCAGTAGTCCGTTCTGGTATCGAAGTCGGATTAGGGAAACTAAGCGGCGAAGTAAAGCTAATAAACAAATAACTTGAATGCATAATAAACAAGTAAATGTTTAAGTTAATTAGCAATGCAGTAAGTAAAACAAGCGCCTAGTTGAGGATTAGACGTAGGATCTAACAACGTAATGATGAGATGGGCTTGGAGCCTTAGACCAGTCCGTACGTATTTGGGATGAAGAGCCCAATAAGGTAGAATATCGCTTGTGTCTGGAGACATGAGAAGAGCACGTACAACTTGTTATTCGACGGGACTGGAAGGAAGTATGCTACTTCGACGAGATATGGGAGGGTAATCTGAGATGGCCCTCTAGGGAAATCAGATGAAGATGTACATGAAGAGGCATGTCTATAGTTCTATCTAAGAGTATATCTCGGCTGCAATTATGAAGTGGCAGCCAGAATGCTGGGCAGATGACCTTAGGACGATCCGATGGTTGCCTCTTGGTTAGGATTAGTGGTCCGGACCCAATAAAGGATAGTAGGTCGTCGGATACCTGTCATCATCAGTTGCAGCATATGCGAATAATGTAGACCAATCTTTTGATATTTGTAATGTAGGCCTAATGTAGCTGTCCTTTATGGATATGTATAAGTCCCCCGACTGAGTTCCGTGGGGGAAGTCGGGATTAGGGTGTCCTTGTGGTGCAGCGTTAAAGGATTATTCGCTTTCACAGCGTAGCCTAGTATGCTTTCGTGGCATAACATTGAAGACTTGGTATTCCTTAGCAGCATAGTCCAGTACGCTTCCATAGCATGGCGACGGAGGTCCAATATGTTTTCGTAGCATGACGATGGGGACCGCTGGAGGAGGATGTTGTGGGGAGTGTCTCGATATGTCGGACATTTGGCTACATATATATATATATATATATATATAATTTATTATGTAAATTTACTGGGAGTAGATGGATACGATTTATGTGGAAAAATCAAAAGTGTATTGTGAAATAAACCTGGAAAACATAATAAATATGAAACATTGGTAGAACGGTATATGTAATATTATTTGAGAAAGTATAATTTGTCTGTTCACCATAACTTTTGTTTTGACCCCCTCCTCATAACAAATCTGCAGGCTAGACAGGCGGTTGAGATTCTACAACTTAGAGACACTTATCAGATAGTTTCATTATATTGGTAAGTTTTTACCTACTATTATATTTTATTTCCTTTCGCTATGAGATTTCTATTATGAGTTATGATATATTTATCTTTGACTTTCTGTCGGACACCAGGCAAACCAACTCGAGGTTCAATAGATTTGGATTTTTGAAAAAAGTTCTAGTCTGTCGAAATTCGGGTTATTACATATGGATAGCCAGAAAACTGATTGGGATGATTTCTAGGATGATTCGACAGCTACCTTAACATAGGAGGCTTCGTGGTCAGGACCCAGCAAAGATAGTAGGTCATCGGATACTTGCCATCGTCAGTCGGAGTGAGTACGGGAATGACTGGAGCTAAACAAAGAGGCCAATGATCTTTTACTATCTGGACATTGAATGAGGAACAACGCAAATTTGGATGTTTTGATTGTTTGTTAGGGGCACAGTCACTTAGCTCTTTGGATGGTCTTTCATTAGTCAGAGGGGGAGGGTGGGGCTATAGCCACCAAAAGAGACAGACCAACCTTGGATATCAGTATTGTGGGCTCAGCGAAGCCATTCTTAATGGGTATAAAAATCCTTTGACTAAGATTTTTGTTTGAGAACTCAGGTTTAGGGGGCATTAATGGCGTAGCGGTAGAAACTTATTCACTTTCATAGCACAACTTAGTATGCTTTTGTGGTGTGTGTTGAAGATGTAGTGCGCTTTTGCAGCATGGTCTAGTGCGCTTTTGTATCATGGCAATGGAGGTCTTGAACGTTTTTACAGTACAACGATGGAGAACACTCGAGGAGGGTACTGTGGGGAGTACATCGATATATTGGGCATATAGCTATATATATATATATATATATATATATATGATTTATTAGGCTCATCTACTTAGGAGTAGATGGGTATAATTTATGCATGAAATCAGAGCGTAATGTGTAATAAACCCAAAATAACTTAATAAGGGTAAACCAGTGATAGAAATGTATGGAAAGTATAATTTGTCCACTCACTAGAACTTCTGCTCTGACCCCCTCCTCATAACAAACCCGCAAGTTAGACAGGCGATAGAGACTATACAGCTTAGAGACATTTGTTAGACAATGTCATTATTAGGATAAATATTAACTTACTATTTTATTTTATCCATTCCACTATGAGATATTTCTTCGTGATCTCTGATATATTTTATCTTTGCCTTTCTGCAAATGCTAGAAAAACCAACTCTGGTTTCAGTGGACTTGAATTTTTAGCAATTTGCGAAAAATTCGGGCCTGAGGAAATTCCAGTCGTTACATTTGACATCATAGCATAGATTTAGGATTCCTATATAGATTGTAAGTTAACGTATTTGTATTTTTAAAATATAAATATTATATATATACCTATATCCACAGAGGAACCCATTAATTAAGTGAAATGACACATGGAAAAAGTCAGGATGTCAGTTTTGTACACAAAGGAAATGGTTATAGAAACTTGAAATAGTAGGCACATGGGTGGCTAGAGAAAAAAGTGTACGATACGTTTTTTAAAAAAGAGAGGGAAGATTCGATGTATTAATAACCAATATTTGGTATTTCATATTAGAGAATTAGACAGCAGGGCCTTGTAAGTTGAGGAAAAATAAGAAGAAGAAAAATGAATTAGGAATTTATATATGCATACACATTTGGCGCAGAAGTGGTGCTACTCTTATTTTCAGTTCAGTCACAGTATTGGAGAATCAATGTAAAAGAGAAAATTTGGACAAAGATTGTAATTTCTTGCAAAGGATATGGGAATAGCAGTTAAAAAACACTTTGTGGTTAGCCCTACAGTTGAACTTTTTAAAAAAAGAACATGACTAAAATTATATATAGATATAAAAAATGATTTCTAGGAAATTTTTTAAGTTTCAAATTGAAAAGTTTATAATTTTGGAAATTTACTGATTTTTAATATTAGGAGTTTTGTTAAAATAATTTTTGAGAAATTTGTGCAAACTTATTTCCAAAAAGAATTAAGTACGTAAGCAAGTTATGGGGTTAAGCAATATAATAGTTAACAGAAAGCACGAATATAAATGAATTAGCCATATATAATGCATAGGTGACCTTAATGGAAGTAAATGTAAAAGTTTTTCATAAGGGATGGATTGTGTTACATTTAACTTATTGGAATAAAAGAATTATAAGGTAAGTTTTTATGAATCAATAAGTTTGCAAGTAAACATGTTTTGTTAAAGTGACAAAGTAATGTGCAACGAAAAAGGTGTACAAAATACATGTGAAGCACCATATTTTGTTCTATCTATTTCAACAAATATTAAAATAATGAAGTTTCCTTATTACTTTACATAAAGCTCAAAAGCCCTTTTTAGAAAAGATTCATAGAAACTTAATCTTATTAATTCCTTTTGAAAACGAAATGTATATTAATAAGTAAGAGCTCCAACTAGGTTAAAGTGCATAATTCTATCTTCTCTAATTTTAATTTTTGAGAAAAATCTTGAGAATATAAAAATTTATTGAATTAAAGATAATTTAGTCAGAATGGTCCCAGTAGTGTGCATGAGTTGTTGGTAAAGGTATGGGGAATTATTTTGGTATGTGAGTAAACCTTAAACTTTGGAAAAGTCTTCCGGGAGAAATTAGGATGTAAAAATGAGAAATGGTAAACACTCAATGGAAATACAGTGATGTAAGAGAATTTAAAAAAAAAAGTTTCAAGTGGTTCTGTTTAATAGAAAGAAGTTAATGAAAATTTTAAAACGCGCATGGTTAGTGGGAAGAGGGTAAAGAGGGAATGAGTTGGAAAGAGCAAGTTTTGGATTTTATAAGTGAAATTATGACAAGGTTTGTAATAAATGGAAATCACTATTCAGCACTTCTTGAGGAAATGGGAAGGTGTGACATATTGTCTCAATTATAATGAATTGAGAACTAAGGGTACGAGGCATGAGTTTATAGAGAGTGGCAGATGAAAAGGAGAAGCGCTATGGTTTTCTAGATTCAGTGTTAAGAACCTTTTTATGTTAGAGGGATGTCTTCCTAGGTCTCCTATTCCTTGTGGATAGCCACATTTAGCAGTTGTATCTTTTACCTAATAGTCATTGTTGTATAGCTTGTTTTCTTTTAGTATAGATTTGCGCTCCTATGTAGTATTTTATTTTATTGTAGAAAAGTATAATAGTTTGGTTGATATTCTCTTTATAGGTGTGTATGATGATCACTAGATAAGAATAAAAATATAGGATATTGCAAATAAAATGAAAGCAAAAAATGAACGACTAAATGTAAAACAAAAAAAAATCAAAAAGCAACGAAAATGACAATTGCAATAATTGAGAACAATAAAAGAAAATAAATTCTTCCAAAGTAAGTTTGGAAAACTGAAAATGAAATTCTCTTATATAAACTGTATCTGGAATAGAAAATATAAATTTTTGTGAGATTAATGATAAAGGTTTCCAAGTATGGGGAAAAGATGCATAAAAGTGGGATGGAAGATGTATTTCCATTTCCTACAATTTTCCAGCATAATAAATCGAATTCAGAAAATTAGATTTTTCGGTAATAAGAAAATTCAAAGTTGATTAGTAGGGTTCAGATGCGAATGAACTCATTCTTATTCTGTAAGAGTGTGGGAAAATTGGATGAAAAAGTATCTTTGATTTTCAAAAAATTGCACTCATATGGAAACTGCCAGTATATGCATCACATTTTCAAGAAATTTTGTATTCATACAAAAGGTACGGCTTAGGCATTCATTGCATTCATGCATTTTCATGGTGTGTTACACACTGCACAAGTACACGAATGGTTGCAAAATTGGATGTACACATCGTGGATGTAAATTTTGCGAGGAATTACATAATTTTATCTTTACTAAATTTCGGCGATGAAATTTCCTAAAGGGTGACAGAATGTAACACCCTGCATTTTAAGTAATAAAATTATCAAAATAATCACATGAGTAGCGTACATTTAAATTCAAAAACAAACGAACATTATCAAATGAGAAATAAATAAAATGTTATCACTATGCAAACTAAACGTGCAATTGTATAGATAGAATTGAATAAAAAGAAATGTTACACAAGTAGAACTGAAACTTAATTAATAGTACATTACAAGTTAATAAATAGCATGTAACGTTAAAGTTTAAAAATGGAAAACTAGTTAATGGTAAAACACATGTAAGCGTGTGTAGACATATTTTTATTTGCAAAAGAAGCACATTTGAATTTGAAAGTTAATGTGCGTCACTAATGACATTAACAGGAACATAATGAAAATAACATTAAAATTGCAATATTCCTTTTAATTGATAATGCATGTCATAAATGACATTAAAAGAGCAATAATGGAAATAACGTCACAAAGATTAGAAGTAGGTAACTAATTATGGAATGTAGACACACATATAGATATATCTAATATAAATATATTAAGACATAAATTAAAAAAGTAACGAGCAAATAAACACACGTCATAAATAGCATAAAACCATGTAATAGAAGGAAGTTTAAATGACATTAATTAACATGGGATTGTGTGTACTGATAATACACGTTTAAAATTGAAATTTAATGCATGTTAAAAATTGTAGAAAATCAAATAAAATTGGAAATAAATATAATGTTAGAAATTTTATGTAAATATACACACACAATAAATCACGTATTAAACCTCTGATTTTCCTCCCCCGATTCCGCCTGAAACCTCGCCTTCTGCCCAACCCACCGCCCCTCCACCTCAATTTGACCCTCCTCCTGCTCCGCCTGATCCTCTCCTGCCCCCTCCTCTTATTACAATTTCAGAGCCGTCTCGCATCCCCATCCTGGCCTCTCACCAACCGCTTCCCCAACCAAATCTGCCGCCATGTAACCCTAACCAAACTCCTCTTCAACTGCCTCCTCAGCAGCCTCCGGCAGCGGCAAGCAACCCCCTTCCGTTGAGTTCAATTTGTGTTTACCCTTCAGTTAATAATCAACGGATATGGACTTCCATGTTTCAGCGTCTGTCATGCAACGCCGGGAAGTACATACCCGTTGATATGAAACCCACCTTCATCAATGAAGTGATGCAACACACTCCAGAAATCGTCGAAGCAGGCACTGCTATTTGGGAAAACACGCTTGTAGGGTTCTTTCTTGATGAACCGCTGGCCTACGCTACTGTCGTGTACAGATGCAAGAACACCTGGAAACCTAAATGCGATGTAAATGTCAAATCTGATGGTACTATTTTTCTATTTCAATTTTCGTGTGATGAAGATCGACATAGAGCTTTAACTAAGGATCCTATCGTAATGCAAAGTAAGTTATTCATTATCAAAGCTTACGAACCAAATGTGAGTAACGTCTGTGGTGTTATAAAAGCGGTATCGGCCTGGGTTCAATTCATTAATATCCACCTTTACGTTTGGTCGCATCCCGGAATCAATTGGTTAGCATGTCGACTTGGTCGAATGATATGTATGGATGAAATGATGGAAAAATTGGAATAACTCCATTATGCGAAATGTTTAGTCGAGATACAACAAGACAAACCACTGGTCGACGATTTCCTTGTGTCGCTACCTGACGGAGGAACTCAGCGGGTTAGGGTGACATACTTGTGGAGACCGCTCCTATGTACTAAATGTAGTGTTTTTGGTCACAAAGAAGAGGATTGCGATGTTTTCAAGAGCAAAGAAGCAGGCAAAGACTTAACTCGGTACAAAAGTCATGGGGAAAATATATATAATGTGAGCAAAAATACCATCAGTGCACCAAAACCTTCTGGAGCAAAAGGCAAAGAACCCGTGACCACAGTCAACAACAGATCTGATGCTAGGAAGGAAAAGTATCAAGTAAGCAAGGCACACATGCAAAGAGAAAACTCATGGCACAAAGTTGAAAGGAAAATGACGAGATATGGCAATATAACTCCAAAGACGTAGCACAAGGTAAAAGCTAACCACCTCAAGCGATGAGATACAAAAGAATAGAATTAAGCCTAGCTGACTACATACCGGAGGAAGGCAAAATCAGAAACGCTCCGAAGACAAACGTTTTGCACACCAACATTATGATGACAGTCCCTATTGTCACTAAGAACAGCTTCGCAGTGCTAAATAATAGAGAAGGAAAGAGAGCGGATTGCAACAATGAAATCATGAATTCTGCCATAAGGAAGGAAAGCACAAAGGACAGTACAAAGCCTCTATCTGAATAAGTAATATATAATAATGATACTGCAGCAACTAAAGCCAAGGAAGTCCAGCCTACTGCTATCAACGAAGCAAATACAGCTGATCTAGCAAAGGCCAGCAATGATGGGACCACGGCAGAGATCAGCAATGGCATAAAAACTGTAAATGAACAAGTTAACAGCACTAAGGGGGAAGCAAAGGAGGTCAATAGACAGAGGAATGCTATAAAAAAAATTGGTGAAATATTGTTAACTTTCACGGAAAAGAGCAAGATGACATGCACCTAACATTACTTGAGTTATTGCCGTCAGTCGGAGGAATGTGCTCTAACGGGGACAATGCTATCGAGAAGTTAAAATTTATTATCCACGACAATCAACTTCAACAAAATCAGCAGGAACAAGCCCGGAAAAGAATAGAGAATAATGATAAAGGTTCTGCTCACACCTCCCCTAATAAGCAAGAAAAAACCAAAAGTACCATTCCTTCTGAAGAAAATTGCAATCTGGAAGGCAAGGAACGACCCAAAGCTCCACCTAAATATCCATATGACAAATGCCGAGGTTGAAGAATTTGCGAAAAGCTTCTCTGCAAATACGGAAACTCACACCTCAACAACTAAGAAGGATAAGAAAAAGAAATCAATCTCAACTTCTAATTCCAATAGAAGTTCAAGCCCGGTCACTAGGCTTATGACAAAAAAAGCTGAAGAACTGAAGTTTACCCAATGTTACAAAATATAGCGATTTGGAACTTGAGAGGAGCACATCAAGATTTCAAGCTTGATGCTTGTAAGAACCTATTAAATAACCACAATCTGTCCATGTTGGCGATTCTCGAAGCGAAGTTAAATGTCATGCTAACGGAAAGAGCGGCAAGGTACGTGAACCCCTCTTGGAATCTCATTCATAATTTAGATGAAGCTGCTTATGGCCGAATATGCATCAATTATGACCCGCACACACACAAACTCACTAAAGTCTTATCTATTGACCAATTGATACACTGTTGTAACGTACATCTTCCAACGAACATTTCTTACTACATTACTTTCATATACGCTAGGAATTCATTGAATGCTAGGAATAACTTATACTCTTTGTTACTCCATTTTAGGCAAAACACCCACCCTTGGATTGTTTTTGGTGACTTTAACTCACCATTAAACTTTTCTGACAGGGTTGGAGGTAGAGCTGTCACCTTGAACGAATTAACCCCCCTTAGTAAAGCCACTCATGACAATAACTTAATTGAAATTAACGCTTCAGGAGTAGAAGTTACTTGGAACGATAAGAAAAGAGACGGTCTGAGGACTTTCTCTAGAATAAACCACTCTTTTTGCACACTCACTGCTTTGAACACGTGGCCATCCATCCATAATTGCTTGCCCTTTCCTAATATCTCTGATCACTCTCCTCAAATTCTATCCTTAGGTGATCAAAGTATTACTAGGAAGTCTATTTTAAAATTTTCAATGTTTGGTTCAAGGAAGACGACTTTTATTATATTGTGTTAACTACTAGGAATCAACCTTGCTTCGGAAATCCTATGTATGTTCTTCTTAAAAAACATAGACTGCTAAAACACACATTAAAAACTTGGGCTAGCGAAAGATTTGGTAGGGGCTCGAAGCTTTCCGATGCATTGGCTGATCAGCTAGCCACTGTTCAAGCTGCCATGCTCAATGACACTAGCAATCCGTCTCTTGCTGCCACGGAAAATGAATGTGCCAAACAGCTGAAGAAATTCATGTACAAGGAGGCACAAATGAAGCGGCAAAAGGCTCGATTACAATGGACAAAGAAAGGCGACAAGAACACATCCTTTTTCCACAATGATCTCAAAGCCAAACAAATTAGAGAAAATATCTTCGCAATCATATATGATGAAAACAACCTTCATAGCTCTCAAGTCGACATTCAAGTAGCTTTTATTAACCACTTGTCCTCTTTATTTGGTAATGCGAAGGATTTTACTCCTAGTTTTAATCATCTTAACCCAAACATCTTACCTAAGCGCAACTCAAATGACCATGATTCCCTTAGAACACTTGTAACACATGATGAGATTAAAAATGCCATGATCTCATTAAATAAATCTTCTTGCAGAGGTCCGGATGGCTATAACGCCAAAATTTATACTAACTGTTGCAATATAGTTGATAAGGATGTTTGTATGGCTATTTCTAATTTTTTTTAAAACGCTAAGATGATGAACTCATGCAATTCGACCATTTTGGCATTGGTTCCTAAAACCAAAAATGTTGAACACGTTAATGATTTCAGACCTACCGCTTGCTGTAATACCATATATAAATGTATCGCGAAGATAACAACAAACAGATTAAAAAGTGTTCTTTCTAAGATTATCTCCCCCAATCAATCCGCCTTTCTCGCCAAAAGAAATGTAACGACCAGCATTCTACGCATCGGAGGATCGTAGAATATTTATTTCATTTTTGTATGAAGTCGTACGGTCATGTAACTTTGGGGATCGACTATTGGGGTCATTTCCCATGTTCACGATTTTTGCCGATTTTTAAATGACTGTTTTGCCCCTAACGAATCTTGTTTCGCCTATAACTTTTGATTGGTAAAGATTTTTGACCTGAAACCACTTTCATTGGATTTGGATGATGATTTATTTTTCCGTAGAGTGGTCACATTAGCCAAACGGACTTGCCGTTTGGGAGATATGGCTGAAATAAGGTTTGGAAGGTGAAAAACAGCTTAACCGGGCCTAATTAGGGTGATTAGCAGCTAGACCCATAACCCATTTCGGGATTAGGGTTATGGGGAGGATAAAATCAGTTAGGAAACGATTTATTTTTTATTTTCTCAGCTGCCACTTACCTCTTTTCAACTTAACAATGGCCTTCACCTTCTAAATCACCCACAAATCACCGTTTAAGCATATATTAGCCTAGCCAACATCAAATCAAGGCAAATCAACACCAAATCAGAGTTGGAGCTGCTATGTTGCATAGGAATTTGACCCAGTACAGTAGAGAAGCTCAGATCTATAATTCATTTGTGGCTAAAGTGAGTGATTTGCATTGTTATTCACTAATTGCGACTAATTAGGGGTGATTAGTGATAATTAGCGAAATTATGGCTCAGAAAAAACAGGAAAAAATTGTAAAATTCTAAAATATTATTTTATGCCTCTGCTAGAAATTTGGAATAATTTGGACATGTTTTGCTAATCGTATGGTTAAATCATGATTAAGGGGATTAAGGGAAAAACATGGGTTTTGGGTATGTTTGATCCATATAAACATGTTAAATTGTTGTTTTGGTGTTTATGGTTGATTATACATGTTGCTATTACTGTTTGGAATGACTTGTGATTGCATGGAAAAGTTAGATTGGTCGAAAACGCCGTCGTGTGGCGTAAATAGCTTGCTGGAAAAGTTGCAGGAATTTGGACCGGATCAGATCACCCTACCCCGATCGTGACAACGCCTCACGACCCGATCCATTCGTGAACAAGGCATCATGACCCACGAGCAGGAGCACTACCTTTCTACGAACCAAACTACGTCACGAGCTACCTGGAGCCACGAGCCAGAGCCTGGAGCTACGACCTGGACTCACGACCTGAACCGGTGAAGGAGCTTGATCCGACCCGGAGTGTATGTCATGAACCGAACCAACCTAGATGGGGAAGCCGACCCCACCCGATGTGGATGATCACGAACCAAAACTACTTCAGGAGGACCGAACCAAACCAAATGGAGCTATTTTCCGAACCGATCCGGAGGAGACCAAAACTCGAGATGCAAAGGAAGTCCAAATGAGTAATGGTAGCTCAGGATCCAGATGGGAACCAACGAGCTAACTTCATGAGTTGGACTTTGCTGCGGGATATGTGCAAAGGGGTTATCGATGTCTATAGCTTTGACTCACCACTGAGAGATGGATATTGGCTATGGATCAGTGCTGTGGAGTTGTCATGACTCCATGGGGCAAAGTGATTGTAGTAGGGCTATGAGCCAGTGCAGTGGAGTTGTTATGACTCCATGGGGCAGAGTGGACATAGCAAAGTATTAGTGGTTAAAAAAGAATGGTAGGGAAAGCATTGAGATATTGAGTTCTTGGAGCTTAAGCAGAAATCAGAATTGTTTAGGAAGTTCTTGGAGCTTAAGCAGAATGGTAGGGAAGTCTCGAAGTATATTGCTGAGTTCGATACTTTATCGAAGTATGGATTATCCCTTATTGACACTCCCGAGAAGAAGAATGAGAAGTTCATTGCAGGCTTAGATCGGTACATGGGGGAAAGGCTTATAAACCATATTGATGAGACTTTCGAATTGATTGTTGGGAAAGCATTGAGATCAGAGAGCCTTTATCCTAAGCTCAAGGCTGAAGTCGTTGTTGCATCTGTAGAGGGGCCAAAGCCGTAGGCAAGCGGTGGAGGTAAGAATAATTCTCAAAATAAAAGGAAGCAGAGTCAGACCAAGGATGGTCAAAAAAAGAAAGATAAGAAATATATTGAGTGCTTTAGCTGTGGCAAGTGGGGCCACTATGCTTAAGAATGTCGAGCAAAGCAAGCGGACAGGAAGTGCTTCAAATGTGGCCAAATGGGACATCACAAGGATAAATGTCCACAACCCCCTAAGGAGAAGCAGATTGTGAAAGCATATGCTATTAATGTTGTTCCTTCTTCGACGAATGCCCCAACTGCAGCGGAGAAAGGAAAGAATGTCGTCATTCAAGATATGCTTTCTATTTATGATGTGACTGTTCGAGTATTGTTTGATACTGAGGCTTCCCATTCCTTCATATCTAGTAACTTGGTAGATAGCTTGGGATTGGAACCCTAGATTGTCGATAGACCTTTAGTGGTGACGAACCGAATGGGTGGTTCGACTAACCTTAGTATGATTTGTCTAAATTTGGTTTTATCGAGTCATGGATGTATGTTTGCTTGTGATTGCATTGTTTTGGGCTTTACTGGGTTTGACATTATTTTGGGAGTCGATTGGCTCCAAAGATATGGGGTGGTGGTAGACTATAAGGGATTTTCGTGACTATTAGGGCGGATAATGGGCGGAGGGTAGTGTTTGGTGGCCTACCTAGTGATGAGGTGATGGCTAGTTTTCTAAAATCCCTCGACATTCCGTAGGATGAGTTATCAGGGGTTCCCGTTGCTGGCCAGTATCCAGATATCTTCGAGGAAGTGACCAGACTTCCACCACACCGAGAGATTGAGTTTCGTATTGATTTAGTGAAAGATGCCAGACCTATAGTGATGCTACTTCGTCGTCTGGCACCAAGGGAGCAGCGAGAGCTCGAGGTGCAAGTAAGCGATCTTTTGAAGAAGGGATTTATCAGAAGAAGTGTTTCCGAGTGGGGAGCACCAGTTATATTTGCTATCAAGGCAGATGTTTCCCTTCGTTTATGTGTGGACTATCGTGAGTTAAATAAAGTGACTAGGAAGAATAAGTATCCTCTTCCATGGATAGATGATTTGTTTGATCAACTGGAAGGAGCAAGAGTGTTCTCCTAGTTGGACCTCGCGACAGAATTTCATCAGCTCCGAGTAGCAGCTGAGAGTATTCCTAAAACGACCTTTCGTATGCCGTCTGGATTCTATGAGTGGTTGGTCATGCCATTCGGGTTGACCAATGCACCAGCATATTTTTGTGGATCTTATGAATAGGGTATTTAGGGATCAATTGAATAAGTTTGTTCTTGTGTTCATGGACGATATACTTGTTTATTCGAGGATAGAGGAAGAACACAAGGAACATTCGAGAGTAGTGATGGAGGTGTTGAGAAAACACCAATTGGAAGCAAAGTTTTCTAAGTGTCACTTCTGGAGGAGGGAAGTGAGATTCGTGGGCCATGTTGTTTCAGAGAATGGTATTTCCGTGGACCCTGCGAAGGTGGCTACGGTACAAGATTGGTCTACGCCTAAGAATGCAACAGACGCAAGAAGTTTCTTGGGATTAGCTGGATATTATCGTAAGTTAATCCAAGACTTCTCCAAGATAGCGGCACCATTAACTCAGTTGACCAAGAAGAATCAAGCTTTCGTTTGGGATTAAAGGTGTGCAAATGCATTCAAGATTTTAAAGGAAAAGCTGATGCGTGCGCCAGTGTTAGTCATTCCTAAAAGGAATGAAGAGATGACAGTATACACGGATGCCTGTGGTACCGGACTAGGTGCTGCATTGATGCAAGGAGGAAGAGTCGTAGCTTACGCTAGTCGGCAACTGAAACCGAATGAGAAAAGATATCCTACCCATGATTTGGAATTGGCAGCGATCGTATTCGCATTGAAGATGTGGATACATTATCTCTTGGGAGAAAGATTCGAGTTGTTTACCGATCATAATTCATTAAAGTATCTCTTCTCTCAGAAGGATCTAAATCTTCGACAGCAAAGACGGTTAGAATTCTCGGCTTCCTATGATTTCAATATCGCATATACACCAGGAAAGGGCAATGCGGTGGCTGATACATTGAGTAGGAGACATGCTAGTTTAGGGGCTATGTTTCTAGAATGGAAGCAACTGGAGTATATCGCTGGGTATGATTTCAGACCAAAAAGCGAATTGGATCCATAAATGCTAGCAAGTTTGACGATCAGACCCACTTTGATTGAGCGGATTGGTTCCAGTCAGAGGAACGATCCTGACCTATTGGAAATCATCTCCAAGTTAGAGATGGGTATCGACGGTGAGGAGATGAACAAGTATGGGTTTGATCGAGATGGATGGCTTAGAAAGAATGGGAGAATAGTTATACCCAATGTCAATAGATTGAGAGATGAAGTGCATAGAGAATGTCGTCACTCAAAACTGACTATACATCCCGGTGGGAACAAAATGTATCGAGACATGAAGCAGACCTACTACTAGGAAGGAATGAAAAGAGACGTTGGGAAGTTTATATCCAAATGTATGAACTGCCAGCTAGTTAAAGTTGAGCAAAAGAAACCTAGTGGTTTGTTGCAACCATTAGAAATTCTAGAATGGAAATGGGAACAAGTCTCAATGGTTTTCATCGATGGTTTGCCGAGGACTAGATCGGGCATTATAGTATTTGGGTGATTATAGATCGATTGACCAAGAGTGCAAGGTTCATACCGATCAAGTCAAATAGAACGGCAGCTAAGTTAGCGGAACTATATATGAAGTGGATAGTGAGATTTCATGGAATACCCAAAGGCATGGTGAGCGACCGAGATCCGTTGTTTATAGTGGATTTTGGAAGAGCTTACAAGAGGCTTTAGAGTTAGAATTATATCTCAGTACCGCGTACCATCCTCAAACCAACGGTCAAACAGAGAGGGTGAATCGAGTATTAGAAGATCTCTTGAGAGCTTGCAAATTAGATTTTGTAGGTTCATGGGATGACCATTTAGATCTGATTGAATTCGCGTATAATAATAGTTATCAGTCCAGTATTGGTATGACTCCATTTAAAGCTTTGTACGGAAGACCGTGCAACTCACCATCATGTTGGTTGGAAACCTGTGAGAAACTCGTGATTGGGCCAGATGTAGTAAGAGAAACTTCAGACAAGATCAAGGTTATCCAACATCGAATGAAGGCTGCCCAAGATAGGTAGAAGAGTTATGCTGATAAGAGGCGAAGAGATTTAAAATTCTCCATTGGCGACTTGGTGTTTGTCAAGATTTCTCCGTTAAAGAGCCTGATTCGATTTGGTAGGAAAGGCAAGTTAACACCAAGATTTGTTGGTCCATTCCCAGTTCTCGAATAAGTTGGGAACTTAGCATATAAAGTTGAATTACCTGACAAGATGGCAGGAGTTCACAACGTATTTCATGTTTCCCAGTTAAGGAAGTTCGTGCACGACCCCGATATGACTATTTCACCGGATCAGTTGGATGACATCGAAGTAGAACCCGAGGCGATTGGGAACCGCAGGCCTATCTGTATTGTCAAGTACGACATAAAGCAACTTCGAAGGAAGGAGGTGAAACTAGTCAATGTTCGGTGGGGCGAGAATGAGAATGACTATACTTGGGAAACAGAGGAGAGAATAAGGAAGACATACCCAGAACTCTTTGCCTGGAAAGATTTTAGCGACCATTTAGTTATCCTCTTGTTAGTATATTACATGCTAGGATAGGATTGTTATGTTGCTATGTATGTTTGATTGTTGCGAATGATTGATAGGCATGCGGGACTCATTTTTGTTTCTTAGTTAAGGAATTTCGAGGGCGAAATTTCTAAGGGGGGAGAATGTAATGATCCGCATTCTATGCATCGGAGAATCGTAGAATATTTATTTCATTTTCGTATGACGTCGTATGGTCATGTAACTTTGGGGATCGACTATTGGGGTCATTTCCCATGTTCATGATTTTTGCCGATTTTTAAATGACCGTATTACCCCTGGCGAACCTTGTTTCGCCTATAACTTTTTATTGGTAAGGAGTTTTGACCTGAAACCACTTCGATTGGATTTAAATGATGGTTTACCTTTCCGTAGAGTGGTCATATTAGCCAAACGGACTTGCCGTTTGGGAGATATGGCTGAAATAAGGTTTAGAAGGTGAAAAACAGCTTAACTGGGCCTAATTAGGATGATTAGCAGCTAGACCCATAACCCATTTCAGGATTAGGGTTATGGGGAGGATGAAATCAGTTGGGAAATGATTTATTTTTCATTTTCTCAGCCGCCACTTACCTCTCTTCAACCCTAACAATGGCCTCCACCTTCTAAATCACCCCCAAATCACCGTTTAAGCATATATAGTCTAATCAACATCAAATCAAGGCAAATCAACACCAAATCAGAGTTGGAGCTGCTGTGTTGCATAGGAATTCGAACCAATATAGTAGAGAAGTTCAAATCTATAATTCATTTGTGGCTAAGGTGAGTGATTTGCATTGTTTTTCACTAATTGCGGCTAATTAGGGGTGATTAAGGGGATTAAGGGAAAAACATGTTTTGCTAATCGTATGTTTAAATCATGATTAAGGGGATTAAGGGAAAAACATGGGTTTTGGGTATGTTTGATGCACATAAACATGTTAAATTGTTGTTTTTGTGTTTATGGTAGATTATACATGTTGCTATTACTGTTTGGAATGATTCGTGATTGCATAGAAAAGTTAGATTGGTCGAAAATGCCGTCGTGTGGCATAAATAGCTTGCTGGAAAAATTGTAGGAATTTGGACCGAATCGGAACACCCTACCCCGATCGTGACAACACCTCACGACTCGATCCGTTCGTGACCAAGGCATCATGACCCACGAGCTGGAGCACTACCTTTCTTCGAACCAAACTGCATCACGAGCTACCTGGAGCCACGAGCCAGAGCTTGGAGCCATGACTTGGAATCACGACCCGAACCGGTGAAGGAGCTCGACCCGACCCAGAGTGTATGTCACGAACCGAACCGACCTGGATGGGAAGTCGACCTGACCCGATGTGGATGATCACGAACCAAAACTACTTCAGGAGGACCGAACCGAACCAAATGGAGCTGTTTTCCATACCGACCCGGAGGAGACCAAAACCCGAGATGCAAGGAAGTCTAAACGAGGAGTAGTAGCTCAGGATCCAGATGGGAACCAACGAGCTAACTTCATGAGTTGGACTTTGCTACGGGACGTGTGCGAAGGGGTTATCGATGTCTATAGCTTTAACTCACCACTGAGAGACAGATATTGTCCATGGATCAGTGCAGTGGAGTTGTCATGACTCCATGGGGGCAAAGTGACCGTAGTAGGGCTATGAGCAAGTGCAGTGGAGTTGTTATGACTCCATGGGGAAGAGTGGACATAGCAAAGTTTTAGTGGTTATAGATCAGTGCAGTGGAGCCGTCATGACTCCATGGGGCAGAGTGATCGTAACAAAGGATTGGGTAATCAAAGTGGTGGATATCATATACTTTACGCACTAAGTGAGAGAGGTGAGGATGATTGCTATGTTTGATGTTTGCTATCACCATGACATGCACACCCCCTCCACATTATTTTCATACCATGTGTTAGTGTAACCTTAGAGTATCGTACATCCTGTTGTGCTAACTCTTTGGTTGTTGGTCCAGGTTCAGGTATGGTTATGTATACCTGTTATTGTTCTGTTTTTGCTGCTTATCGCTCATACCAGACTTTTGTCCGACCCAGAGTTTTATGTCTCTTCTTATTACTCTGGGTGCTCCTAAATGAGCAGACTAGAGACAGGTTACCTGGTTATGCACGAGTAGCTGTCCGGAGACGAGAAGGAGGCTTACACGTATTGTTCCCATATATTCTCCGTGTGTTGTTATTGGTCACTACTTTGGGCATTAGTAGTGTACCTTCCTATTTTTCTTTAGAGACAGTTTTAAAAGTTGTAATAATAATGGTTTAGATCATAAGCTGTATTTTGAATCTTTCCGCTGCTATGATGATTTAGTTTTAGGCTTATGCACTGTCTCGCCTGTTTTATATCAAGTTATGTTATTATTATATTTTGTTCCATGCGCAGTGAGATATACTACAGGTTCTCCGATGACACAGTTTCAAATTCCTTCCCTTTTCCTTTTTTTGACGACCGTCCTGTGCTGGTTGTACGTCGGCACAACGCGTTTATTGGAAATGTCGGCTAGTGAGGGGCGGTTCATCACAAGAAACATCCTTGATAATGTGCTAACTGCCCATGAGTTACTTAAAGGCTATAATAGGGAAAATGCTACTTCTAGAGCTATGCTTAAATTAGATATAAAAAAGGCATTTAACTCTTTGCACTGGGACTCTATTATTAGAATATTAACTTACATGAACTTCCCTACCAATATGTTAGCCTGGATCTACGAATGCCTATCCACAATTAATTTCTCTATCAATATTAATGGCTTGAATGTTGGCTACTTCAAGAGTAAGATAGGTATACGTCAAGATGACCCTATGTCCGCTTACATTTTTATAATAGTTATGGAACTTCTTACTCGGTTACTTAATGAAGCTGTTAGTACCAATAAGTTCAAACTTCATCCTAAATGTAATGTCCCCCAAATTACGTTGCTACATTTTGTTGATGATCTCATAGTATTTTGTACTCCTAACAATGATACCATGATCAATATCATGAGTATATTAGATAAATTTTACAAGACTACAAGTTTGCAAACCAATCTTGAGAAATCAGAATTAAACATAGCGGGGATTTCGAAGAAAGCTACAGCTAAAATACAAGCGATAACTGGCCTTAACGTCAACCGCAACACCACTAACTACCTTGGTTTGCCGCTTATGATTTCTTGAATCATAATAGCTCAATGCCTTTAGCTCTACAATAGGATCACTAGCCGTATGAATTGCTGGTCGAATAACATGCTCAACCAAGCAGGTAGGCTCATTTTAATCAAATCGGTCATTATTTCTTTGCATTCATTTTGGACTAGAACTTATATTTTGCCTCAGAAACTTCTGACTATGATAAACTGCTTTTATGAGGTTTTTTAGAAAGGAAATATTCACATTAAATATTCAGCACCTATATCTTTTAAATTCATGGAAAAACCTCTAAGAAAAGGCGGTCTCGGTATTATTAACACATTGGTTTGGAACAAAGCTACATTCATAAAACACATTAACAATCTGCTTAACAATGTTGATAGTATATGGGTAGCATGGTCCAATAAACATATCATCTCTATCAGCAACTTCTGGACTATGCAACCGCTTTATAACTTGAGTTTGACCTGGATCATTATTTTCAAACTTAGAACTGTTATTTTGCCCTTTTTCAAATACAACTCCTCTGCGTTTTTAAATGTTAACTTCTGGAATGACCCATGGCTTGAACATGGACTCATTCTAAAACAAAATTATACCTTATCACGAACAAATATTACCTGGAGTTTTGGAACACGCTAGTGTTGGAAGTTTTTTAATTAATGATAGATTAGTCCTGCCTAGAGTTGCTACTCCCAATTGTACCATCATTTAGAATAGAATTGCTTATCTTCCCCCTGTCACGCAAAGCAATGTCAACACATCATGGAAATGTCCAGGTGAGCAATTCTCAGTTAATCAAATGTACTATAATTTGATGGGCTTTCAATCCCTGACGTGGTGTACTTGGAAGTGTAAGATCTGGACTGGAAACAACGAGGCTAACGAAAACTTCTTCCTTTGGAAGGTATTACACAATGTTATATACATAAAGTCAAGCTGCTGTCGAAAGGCATAATGGTGCCGATTTCTTGCACTTTCTATCTAACTGAACCTGAGAACACGGAGCATTTATACTTTAAATGCCCAATAATACACAACATCTGCAAGGAAAACATGAAGAAAGCTGGCCGCCAAGATGTGAAAAGGAAGAGCAATGAAGAATGGAAACTACTACATAAACACATTTCAAAGAAAGATACAAAAGCCAAGTTGATATCCTTCATCCTAAAAAGATTCATTCTTCTTATATGCAAAAATTAGAAACAATCAAATTTTCAAGCCCGATGCTTGCATAGACAACACACAATTGAGAAGCTTCATCTAGCACCATATAAGGGACGACATTCATTTATTGAACCAGGTATTTGACCCTGGTATATGGAGCAGTTGACATCCGTTCTTACCTTTCTCGATCACTGTGTAGTGTTTTGTTTCTGTCTTCGTTGTGTATTGATAACTATGTTTCTATGTAATCTTTCGGACTCTTTCTTTGTTCCTATGTATCTTCTTTAGTTATCAATAAAGTGGTAGGGGACCACTCAACCCCAATGGCTTTGCCAAAAAAAATCACGTATTTAAATTCGAAATTTAATCACGCGTAAAAATAGGAAATAATATTTGGAAATCAATGAAAATGGTTAAAGAATATAACGTTAATAATAACGTATAAGCACAAGTAGAAATCATGTAGTAACCCGTAACTTCCCAAGTAAGGAAAGAGTGGATACTTTGAGAACAACACACAAAAGAATGCAGACGGAAGAACATTTCATTGTTATTACAACAATTCATCAAAATACAAGAATATACAGAGTATAAATGAATAAATTACATTCGATAAATATCCGAGATTACAATAAATTACATAGCAGCGGAAAAATAATACAACGCACAACTGAAAGTAATACACGGATACAGAGCTTTCCGAGTATCGTTCCAGCCGTAAACTAGGATCCTGTGAATATAAATCTGCAAAACCAAAACTACTAGTTGCCCATGTGGAAAATAGGGGCACCTAGAGTTTAGGTTAAATCAATAAACTCCAGGTCAGTCATGTGACTGGTGTGAGAACTAAAACAGTTATTAATCTTTATTTTAAAGTTCGGTAAATCAAGGGACCACGCCATATAACACGGAACAGGTTTCCTCCCAAGAATAACAGTGCATAAAACAAACAGCGCAATGCTAAGTAAAGAAAAATGAAGCTATTATAAGACCCAGGTCCCATCACACAATGCAACGCAAGCCGGAGGATAGGGTTTTTACCTTATAATAGCCAAAGCATTCTTGATACATTAAAAACACATTATTTGATACTATAGTAAGTGTATAGTTTCAAAATAATTTCAATCATAAATATCAATCCTAGGCGGCATGAATGACCCATACCACTATGTCGCCATACTAGGTTCTACAAATAAAACCGCAATATCACGTATTGGAAATTGGATTTCCGTCATGAGTCGAGGCAAGGGGCAAGCACCTCTCCGTTCGAGACACTCTAGCAAATGTCCCAGGATCGCACACAGCGGTCCTTAGAATCGGCTGGGCCGGTCCTCTCTTACTTTTGAGGATTGGCAATTCCTGAACACACGTTTCCCGGTCCTTACAGACCTATATCCGAGGAGCCTCGCATTCCAACAACCACACAGGTGAAAAGTAGATATAAATGTCAGGGTTGGTAGGTCACTGACACCACCATAACTAGAAAGAAACGTCGTGCTCTCCCAGCGGTCCGTATCCCGTTTTTGACTCATACCGAGGTGTGAGGCTTGCGAATTCACGTTATACACAAAGCTGCGTTACACAAGCCATGATTTGATCATCAACCACAAGACTTCGCTTTTCAACAGAAGCCTTGATCAATTGCAACTTACGCGTGCCACACTGGCAATTCACTCCATGTGACTGATGTCCATCGATATACAACCTCTGAGCTCGTACGTCTCAGAGAAGGGCGTTAAGCAAGAGAATAAATTCTCCACCGCCAAACAGATGTATATTTAATAGAGATAAATCAACACAGAATAAAATCCAATGTCAGACACACAGTCCATTTACAAGTTCGTTCTGGGTCTGAACGAAACCGGAGGCACTTTCCTCGCATATCTATCCATCTCCAAGTACGTCTGGACGATCACCAACTGATTCCCTCATGTTGGGTGTACAGCCCAATCAAGATCATCAGTAATCTCCCAAACGATGTGAAGACTTCCGGTCTTCAACCATCGTCTTCATCTTCGACATCTCGTAGAATGGGTTATTCAGAATGGGTATAAACCCGGCCTTTCTGAATAACCCACGTATATGATAAACAAATGTTACACAAACACAACAAACGCCTCATTCCAATTCAGAATATTCTTTTATTCACAAAAACACATTCTTAGGGAATAGGTTCCCATTAATTTTATCAAAGATAAATTCTTCTAAATTTATTCTTTAATCTTCCTTTGGATATCATTTCAAACCATATTATGGTTTTCCAAACTAGTCGGGATTAGCGAACCACAGCGAAGTAATTATTTATTTTATTTCCCAATACCAACCTATTCATCCCCTGGAGCAAAACTGGTATTACTCCATATCTAACACCATGGTGTTATCGGTAAAATTAATTACCATTTCACGTTCAAGTCTAATTAAAGATTTCACTATCACTTTTGAGCAAAACTGGTGGTACTCCATTCTCGATCACTTTTCAGATTTGATAATTTAAATTATCAATTCACATTTCAATCCAATTAAAGATTCATTAAAACTCCATTTAGTTTTAATCTTTCCAAAAATCAATATCCCGCCTTTAACTGGGTTAAAGAACCAATGTCACCTAAAACACGATTCACGATAAACCCAAAATCACACTCTATTGTTAATCGGGTTAAAGAACAGGTGTTGTTCATAACACCGCTCACAATAATCCCAAAACCAATTCAAATTCAATTCCAATTAAATATTATTTAATTGATACAGTTCATTAAATCTAAATAGAAAGATTTAATCTTTTTCTCTATTGGGCTTTAGAACAGTGTTAATGAAGACACCATTCACGACAAACCCAAATCACATTTGATATTAAATACAAGGCTTTGAATAGAAAATATACCGGCTTATATTCAATATCAAATCCTGAAACCAACAAATATTGTATTGGAAATAACGATATAAAATATATCTTTCAAATTCCCATAACAGTATCTGTATAGTCACGAAATCCAACATCGAAATATTCCGAAGATAATTTCGATTCAACTCCAGTCCAATTCACGTATTGGGAATACTGATTATTTTTAAAATCACTTTCAAATTCAATTTATTTATTTCAAAAATAAATTGATTTTAGTTCTAGTTCAAAACTAGTTCATTTCGACAAAAATCTATTTTTATCCTTTCAAATGTGGGATTTTTCATCCCAGTTCTTTCCAATTCACATATTATGATTTTACACAAATTATTAATATTTTAAATAATTTTATCAAGGCCCGTATAGTCGATTTCCATCAATGGCCATCGAACTGCACTTACAGCGACCTTTTCCAAATTTGATTTGGACATAATTCCAAATCCAACCGTTAGATTTCAAATTTCTAATATTCATTGGAAAGCTCTTTTCGATACGAACCCAACGGTTCCGGTTTTATGAGAATCCGACGGTCGAATCTCCCGCAACGTCAATTCGAAGTCAATGGTCGAAATTCGCGAACTGTCGCGGCGCGGTGCGTTCTATCCAGGCCATCATATATATAATATATATATTTATTATATATATTTCGTCGATTTCCTTTTAAAACGTATTTTATAAATCGTTTTAAATTCGTTTTCCTAACCATTTCAACTCTATATTCTATTTCAAATCAAAATTGAATATTTCCTATCATTACTATGTAAATGATAATATTTTCAAAATGTTATATTTTGAAATCACTACCTTTTCTATATTCATTTTAAAAACGAATATAATCGATATAAATATCGTTCACGTCAAAATAGCGCAACTCTAATCAACACGGCTTTATATATTTCAATAAATTCGTTATTGTATTCAACAAATGAATATTTATTCTATTCAACACATGAATCTATATTTCTTTAAACACATGACTAATCTCAACACATGAGTACTGTCAACACATCACTATTTTTGTTATGCAATATATGTTATAAAATTATGGTATCTATCCTTTGATTTTTAATCAGACTCCACCGTGAGATAGCTTCTAATTTTTAATATGATAAAGATGTAAATTTTATTATTAAAATATTTTACTCAACACATGAATAGTTTCAACACATGAATATTCTCAACACATGACTACTTTTATATTCAACACATGAATTTTCTTTTATAATATTCATTATTTTCCCGACTGGAATGAGGCCCAATCAATTACCATATAACGTTAATTATATGGATTCCATACAACACATGTATATAATAGCAACGATAAACAATCAACCATCATTCAAAGTGCACCACACAACTGCATAAGCATCAAATATAAATAATCAACGCTTACACAGTCTGTCGACCAATCGATCGACATACAATTAAATAATTGGGATTAGTGTACGCCAAATATCATCCCAACACCCGTGTGGGGTTTCAAATCAACAAACACAAATTTTTATTTGTGCAGTTGGGCGATGTGTAAAATTTATCGTCCCAATCAATATCAGTCAAATCAGTGTATATAAACAAATCGGCCGATTTGTTTATAAATATTCATTTATTCACATTCACGTTAAAATTTTTATTTTCAACGATAATTAATTTATTTCAACCATCTACAATTTATTATCGATTTCACATCAACATCTCAAACAAATTTCACAACACATCAAACAAACATACAAGCCGTCCATGGTGTGTGGACGATGGGTGTCGGGTGCTGCTAAGCACCGTCTGCATCCTAGTATATATTATATAACTAGAAAAAGATATTTAAAGTGAGAAGTTCTCACCGACTAGCTAATCCAAACGCCACGACTCTTCTTATGTAGAAGATCTTGTCGTTCCCGCCTTTCGTCACTTTCGTTGCCCGTATTCACTACATATATAAAAATCACATTTTTATATTGTTGCTATGTATATAAAAATCATATTTTTATACTACTACTATATGGATAAAAGTTCCGTTTTTACATCGCTACTATATAGATAAAAATTCTATTTTTACACCGTTACTATATAGATAAAAATTCTATTTTTACACCGCTACTATATAGATAAAAATTCTATTTTTATACCGGTGTTCATATAATAAAGATTATATTTTTATCACGCTATTCTCTATATAAAGACTTCGCCTTTTTATTTCATCGCTATAAAAATCACATTTTTACTTCATTATTTATATATATAATAAAAATCAGATTTTTATTTCGTTACATATATAAAGATGATATTTTTACTATCTACATCATATAAAAATCATATTTTTATACTTCTACAATATAAAAGATTATATTTTTATACCGCCACTTATATAAAAATCACATCTTTGCTCCTTCTACATAATAAAGATCAAATCTTTACTATCTATATAATATAAAAATCGTATTTTTACTCTCTTACATTAATAAAAATCCTATTTTTATACTTTACATTATGTAAAGATTATATTTTTATTATTCTTACCTAAAGATCTCATCTTTTACCCTTTAAAATATGTTTTCAATTTTAAAGTAAATAAGTTTTCAGTTTTAAAGTAAATAAAATAAATGAATAAAAGGAAAACTTACAGCATTTCAGTCGTGGGAGGACCCGAAGAGGGGGTGGAGGGGCGGTGGTCGCTGTCAGGGCCTAAGGTGGCAAAATGGGTGCGGGTTTTGGTGTAGAGGGGCTGCGGATTTCAAAGGAGAGGAAGGACGAGGGAAAGAGGAGGTCTGAGGCGAGAGGGGGATGTGTCGGCCTGTCGGAGGTCGAAAGAGGGCGCAGGGGGTTCGTTGGCGTTGGAGGCGAAAAAGGGGGGGCGAGGTCTCTGACGATCGGCGACGAGGGGGAGGGCGTCGATCGAGGGGCGCTAGGTATTTTTTTATTTCCTTTTCTTTCTCTGATTTGATTTCGAACGGGGGGGGGGGGGGGGCTGAGAGGATAATAGGGTGAGAGAGGAGAGAGGTGTTTTTTTATTTTTAATTATTTAATTTCAAAAAGTTGACTTTTTATTTGACCTCTAAACGAGGCCCACCGCCTGTCATCCATAGCTAATCACCCCCATTCCGAACACAATGGGATATGTATCGTAAGCTGATTTGGCCGTTTCGATCAGTTTCCATCAAAATTAAAATATAACTTTATATATTGAATTTGAACGCACATTTCAATTTACCGGGGCCGCATACTAACTCGAAAAATTCTAGAAAAATATTTTCTAGCTTCATATTAACGATACGGTCCTAACAAAACTAATTTCGTCGAATTCTGAGATCGTTTGAAAAATGGCTATTTTCCAGTCGATTAAAATTAACTTAAACTGGTCAAACGCGTTTTCCTTTGCCACGCTCACATATTGATTCGAAAAATTACGAATTTCGAAATCTAGCAATAATTTGACATCCTGGATCCAACAAAAGTGGTTTCGTTGAAAACCGAGGTCGTTTGCAAAATTTCCATTTTTAAGGGCTTGAATTCCAGAGCGACTATTCAGAATTTTCAACTGGACATATCTTTTGATCCCCGCTATGAAATTTCAATTTTTTGGATTCGCTGGAAAGATATTATCAAATAGATTCAATTATTTTTGGTTTCACTAAAATCCGGTTTGTTTTGCACCAGGTATGTTCAATTGAAATTTGAAATTGAATTATCGAACTACCGCCCATTTTCAATTCCATTTATAATTATAAATAAAATATTTATGTTCTAACGACGACGTGTATAAATATATACATTCTAATTATATTCAAAATAAATTTCTCGTCGCTATTATTTAAAATAATTCATTTTAAATGATCAAACTTCACTAAAATTGCCAAAATAAAAATTTTAAACTGGCTCGCATTTTCCGTGTTGTTACATTCTCCCCTACTTAAATCTTTTCGTCCCCGAAAAGGAACGAAGCCGAAAGTTGTTTTATAATCAACTCAACTTCAATTATTTTCATTACGGCTTAAGTTCTTCAACTTTTCAGTTTCTAAGAACTTTTCAAAATTTTCAAAAATTTGGCTAACACCCTAAATTTTCGAAAAATTTCACCATAACCTCCCCTGCATCGGGAGCACCGGGAAAATCCCGAAATTGCCATACAGGCCCTCTGATCTCAAAAAGAAAAAGAAAAAGCCAAACGGCTAGCCAATCGGCTCATAAAATCATCATCACCCAAACAAAACAGTAAATTATAGTAAATATGTACCAATTTGTCGGGCAAACAATTTTTATTCTTCTGCTCTAGCCTCCTTGCTATGACCTGTTCAATGTAAGTACATGTATATGCAAGCAAATGCGATTAATTTTCAATACAATTCACTATTTGATTCTATTAGGCTAAATGGTTCAAAATTATTAAGCAAATAAACAAACAACACAACCATCAATCAATTAGTGAATTAGAGTTTCAAATTCATAATTTTGATATATATACAAAAAATCATGTTTTGATGCCAAATCACAACAATAAATCTATCTATATAAGTTTTGGTTCTCACACCAGCCTGATGGAAATATATAGATATCACACCTTCGAAACACGAAAATAAATACTGGTGATGGCGCGCCATCATCAGAATCATGTCCGGGCGACTAGAGTGTGATTCTATATCTATCCAGTATATTAAAACTTCGAATATACGTTCATGACGCGTATATGCAAAATCTTTATATATTGGATTGTCCAAATTCAAAATAAATAAATATTCAAATACGTATAAAACGATTAAAATTTCAAAACAAAATTTGATTTATTTTAAAAAACATACTCTTCACACTCGTTCTAGGATACTACTGATCCTATCCCTAACGAGTCATTCTAATTCGATATTACTAATCCAATATCTGATGAATTCTTTCGTATGGTTCTAATGTGTCTTGTTCTCGAGCTCTGTAAACCAAAGCTCTAATACCAACTGTAGTAACCCGTAACTTCCCCGGTAAGGAAAGAGCGGATACTTTGAGAACAACACACAAAAGAACACAGACGGTAGAACATTTCATTGTTATTACAACAATTCATCAGAATACAAGAATATACAGAGTATAAATGAATAAATTACATTCGATAAATATCAGAGATTACAATAAATTACATAGCAGCAGAAAAATAATACAACACACAACTGAAAGTAATACACGGATACAGAGCTTTCCGAGTATCGTCCCAGCTGTAAACCAGGATCCTGTGAATATAAATCTGCAAAACCAAAACTACTAGCTGGCCGTGTGGAAAATAGGGGCACCCAGAGTTTAGGTTAAAACAATAAACTCCAGGTCGGTCATGTGACCAGTGTGAGAACTAAAACAGTTATTAATCTATATTTTAAAGTTCGGTAAATCAAGAGACCACACCGTATAACACGGAACGAGTTTCCTCCCAAGAATACCAGTGCATAAAAAAAACAGCGCAATGCTAAGTAAAGAAAAATGAAGCTATTATAAGACCCAGGTCCCATCACACAATGCAACGCAAGCCGGAGGATAGGGTTTTTACCTTATAATATCCAAAGCATGCTTGATACGTTAAAAACACATTATTTGATACTATAATAAGTGTATAGTTTCAAAACAATTTCAATTATAAATATCAATCCTAGGCGGCATGAATGACCCATACCACTATGTCGCCATACTAGGTTCTACAAATAAAACCGCAATATCACGTATTGGAAATTGGATTTCCGTCATGAGTCGAGGCAAGGGGCAAGCACCTCTCCGTTCGAGACACTCTAGCAAATGTCCCAGGATCGCACACAGCGGTCCTTAGAATCGGCTGGGCCGGTCCTCTCTTACTTTTGAGGATTGGCAATTCCTGAACACACGTTTCCCGGTCCTTACAGACCTATATCCGAGGAGCCTCGCATTCCAACAACCACACAGGTGAAAAGTAGATATAAATGTCAGGGTTAGTAGGTCACTGACACCACCATAACTAGAAAGAAACGTCGTGCTCTCCCAGCGGTCCGTATCCCGTTTTTGACTCATACCGAGGTGTGAGGCTTGCGAATTCACGTTATACACAAAGCTGCGTTACACAAGCCGTGCTTTGATCATCAACCACAAGACTTCGCTTTTCAACAGAAGCCTTGATCAATTGCAACTTACGCGTGCCACACTAGCAATTCACTCCATGTGACTGATGTCCATCGATATACAACCTCTGAGCTCGTACGTCTCAGAGAAGGGCGTTAAGCAAGAGAATAAATTCTCCACCGCCAAACAGATGTATATTTAATAGAGATAAATCAACATAGAATAAAATCCAATGTCAGACACACAGTCCATTTACAAGTTCGTTCTGGGTCTGAACGAAACCGGAGGCACTTTCCTCGCATATCTATCCATCTCCAAGTACGTCTGGACGATCACCAACTGATTCCCTCATGTTGGGTGTACAACCCAATCAAGATCATCAGTAATCACCCAAACGATGTGAAGACTTCCGGTCTTCAACCATCGTCTTCATCTTCGACATCTCGTAGAATGGGTTATTCAGAATGGGTATAAACCCGGCCTTTCTGAATAACCCACGTATATGATAAACAAATGTTACACAAACACAACAAACGCCTCATTCCAATTCAGAATATTCTTTTATTCACAAAAACACATTCTTAGGGAATAGGTTCCCATTAATTTTATCAAAGATAAATTCTTCTAAATTTATTCTTTAATCTTCCTTTGGATATCATTTCAAACCATATTATGGTTTTCCAAACTAGTCGGGATTAGCGAACCATAGCGAAGTAATTATTTATTTTATTTCCCAATACCAACCTATTCATCCCCTGGAGCAAAACTGGTATTACTCCATATCTAACACCATGGTGTTATCGGTAAAATTAATTACCATTTCACGTTCAAGTCTAATTAAAGATTTCACTATCACTTTGGAGCAAAACTGGTGGTACTCCATTCTCGATCACTTTTCAGATTTGATAATTTAAATTATCAATTCACATTTCAATCCAATTAAAGATTCATTAAAACTCCATTTAGTTTTAATCTTTCCAAAAATCAATATCCCGCCTTTAACTGGGTTAAAGAACCAATGTCACCTAAAAACACGATTCACGATAAACCCAAAATCACACTCTATTGTTAATCGGGTTAAAGAACAGGTGTTGTTCATAACACCGCTCACGATAATCCCAAAAACCAATTCAAATTCAATTCCAATTAAATATTATTTAATTGATACAGTTCATTAAATCTAAATAGAAAGATTTAATCTTTTTCTCTATTGGGCTTAAGAACAGTGTTAATGAAGACACCATTCACGACAAACCCAAATCACATTTGATATTAAATACAAGGCTTTGAATAGAAAATATACCGGCTTATATTCAATATCAAATCCTGAAACCAACAAATATTGTATTGGAAATAACGATATAAAATATATCTTTCAAATTCCCATAACAATATCTGTATAGTCACGAAATCCAACATCGAAATATTCCGAAGATAATTTCGATTCAACTCCAGTCCAATTCACGTATTGGGAATATTGATTATTTTTAAAATCACTTTCAAATTCAATTTATTTATTTCAAAAATAAATTGATTTTAGTTCTAGTTCAAAACTAGTTCATTTCGACAAAAATCTATTTTTATCCTTTCAAATGTGGGATTTTTCATCCCAGGTCTTTCCGATTCACATATTATGATTTTACACAAATTATTAATATTTTTAATAATTTTATCAAGGCCCGTACAGTCGATTTCCATCAACGGCCATCGAACTGCACTTACAGCGACCTTTTCCAAATTTGATTTGGACATAATTCCAAATCCAACCATTAGATTTTAAATTTCTAATATTCATTGGAAAGCTCTTTTCGATACGAACCCAACGGTTCCGGTTTTAGGAGAATCCGATGGTCGGATCTCTCGCAACGTCGATTCGAAGTCAATGGTCGAAATTCATGAACTGCCGCGGCGCGGCGCGTTCTATTCAGGCCATTATAATATACATACATATATATATATATATATATATATATTATATACTTTGTCGATTTCCTTTTAAAACGTATTTTATAAATCGTTTTAAATTCGTTTTCCTAACCATTTCAACTCTATATTCAATTTCAAATCAAAATTGAATATTTCCTATCATTACTATATAAATGATAATATTTTCAAAACGTTATATTTTTAATTCTAGGGGAGAATCGACGGAAGGAGGAGCGGAGGAAGAAGAAGAAGAAGAAGGAGCAGCGGCGGCAGCACCATCCATCGTCGAGCGCGAGTTTGACTCTTTTTTTTTCTTCTGAACGAATGAAGAACGAGAGGGGGGCCAGAGTGATAAGGGATGAAGGGAGATTTTTTTTATTTCCTTTTCTTTCTCTGATTTGATATCGAACAAGGGGGGGTGGGGGGCTGAGAGGATAATAGGATGAGAGAGGAGAGAGGTTTTTTTTTTATTTTTAATTATTTAATTTCAAAAAAGTTGACTTTTTATTTGACCTCTAAACGAGGCCCACCACCTGTCGTCCATAGCTAATCACCCCCATTCCGAACAAATGGGATATGTATCGTAAGCTGATTTGGCCGTTTCCATCAGTTTCCATCAAAATTAAAATATAACTCTATATATTGAATTTGAACGTACATTTCAATTTATCAGGGCCGCATACTAACTCGAAAAATTCTAGAAAAATATTTTCTAGCTTCGTATTGACGATACGGTCCTAACAAAACTAATTTCATCGAATTTTAAGATCGTTTGAAAAATGGTCATTTTCCAGTCGATTAAAATTAACTAAAACTGGTCAAACGCGTTTTCCTTTGCCACGCTCACATATTGATTCGAAAAATTACGAATTTTGAAATCTAGCTATAATTTTACATCCTGGATCCAACAAAAGTGGTTTCGTCGAAAACCGAGGTCGTTTGCAAAATTTCGATTTTTAAGGGCCTGAATTCCATAGCGACTATTCAGAATTTTCAACTGGACATATCTTTTGATCCTCGCTATGAAATTTCAATATTTCGGATTTGTTGGAAAGATATTATCGAATAGATTCAATTATTTTTGGTTTCACTAAAATCCGGTTTGTTTTGCACCAGGTATGTTCAATTGAAATTTGAAATCGAATTATCGAACTACCGCTCCATTTTCAATTCCTTTTATAATTATAAATAAAATATTTATATTCTAACGATGACGTATATAAATATATACGTTCTAATTATATTCAAAATAAATTTCTCGTAGTTATTATTTAAAATAATTCATTTTAAATGTTCAAACTTCACTAAAATTGCCAAAATAAAAATTTTAAACTGGCTCGTATTTTCCGGGTTGTTACAAATCAAGTTGAAAGATTAGGTATATGATTTTTATAATTGTATACTAGTCGACCCATACCAGAAGTGGGTCGACCCAGGGGTCGACACACTTCTGGGCTGTGTCGACCCAGAGGTCGAACCAAATAAAGCAAGGGTCGACCCATTTTGGGCCATGACAAAGTGGGATTATAATCACGATGACTTGGATTTAATGTTTGTGAATCAGACAGACGTGGTAGGCAACTATAAATAAACCAACAGGGCTTAACTTACAACTCATATTTGTTGAGAGGGCATTAGAGCCCTCCTACTTTCTTTCTCCTCCAAAATCTTCGGAAATAAATTATATTTTAGATTTAGGATTTATAATTCAATCATTATAGGGGAATATGGTAGATTCAACGTACAGATGTCAAGTTCTCCTTTCCGGATAGATCTGTAAATCTGAATTGAAAAGAAAATAGAAAGTAAACACATATCCAAATCAGATCTGAAACTTAATGCGATTTAAGTTATATTTTTTTATAATAGTATATGATATCATTTGATTCTTGTAAAATTTATAATATGTTCTCTTCTTCCTTTTCCCCCTTTCTGCGTCGGAATATATATTCTTATGTTGAATTTTGGTTATGCTCAAAATATACATAAACATGAATGTTGTTATATATATACACATAACCGAATTGTACGCCTATTTTATACGACTAATTGTTATCCTTTCTGTTTGCACGTGTGGGAAACCATAATTTACTTGGAATTCTGAACAAAAGAGGATTTGGTAATTGTAGGCGTTGCATAATCAATATAATGGATAATAAATTTGCAGTTACATGGTAAATTTAAGAATTTCTGTGTTAGTTTACCTTTCAAATCTAGAATGGAATGAGTATAGAAATTGTTGGGCTGAAAAAGGGATATAAACCAATTGTTTCCAAATTTACTGTAACTATGTAAAAAGAGGGAAAATAAGTTAAACATAGAAATTAATGTATACCAATTAAAAATAGAAAGTGAGAAATATCCTAAATTGTTTGGTTAGGCAAAAAGGAATATATTTCAGATATTTGGTTTTGAAAAAGAAGTGGAAAACATAATTGCAAGTTTAAAAATAAATAAAGGCATGCATTACTGCGAAATAGGGATTCAGTCATATTGCGCACTATTCAATAGCCCAAAAATAATCAAAAGAGATGTCTTGCAATTATGATTTTCTGTGGAAGTAATTACTTTAAGCTTTGAAAATAGATTTTTGTACAATGACCAATCACTTAGGAATAAGTTTAATTTCCTAAAAAATAAATTGTAAAGACGGAAAGAAGAAAGAGTAATGGAATTGAAAGACGTTATAAACAAAAGAAGGAATATGCGAGGTTTATTATAAACCTACAACCGCAACTTATATTTGCATAAATATAATGATTAGGAAATCATAATAATTAGACATGGTTTGTTTGCAAGCATGATTATGTAAGGAATTGGTTAAAAGAACTGTTAGGCTTTAATAAGTACATATTGACTTAAATGGATTAAGTTACAAGCCTAAAAAGTGTTAGGCTTTAATATGAACATATCAACTTGCAAGGCGTAAGTTACGAGCCTAAAATTCAGTGGTAGCCTTGAGACTAAGTAATGAAATTGATGAACTAATAATATATAGATTAAATATATTAATGAATATTGTAAATCAACGAAAAGAAAAGTAAGTGGAACACATAGTAGTAAAATAGACATAGGGTTTAATTAATATAACGAGATGTGTTTGGGCTAGTCCGTTGTGATGAAGAGCCCAAAGGGGGGAAATCATCGTAGGTGTCGGGAGGCACAGTGAGGGAACGTCCAACTTATTCGACGGGACTGGAAGGAAGTGCAAGACTTCAACGGGACATGAGGATACTTCATGACGACCCTCTGTGGTGGACCTAACGAGGTTGTACCCACAGAGGCATAGTCTGCATGGGTCCATCATAGAAATATGCCTTAGTTACATCTATAGGTAGCCAGAAGAATGGTTGGGATGATTTACAGGATTATTCGGCAGTCGCCTCAGCATGGGAGGCTTTCATGGTTAGCACCCAACAAAGATAATAGGTGCTCAGACAATTGTCATCGTCAGTCAGAGTGAGTACGGGAAAGACTGAAGCTAAACCAAGAGGCCAATGACTTTTAATATCGGGACATTGGATGAGGTACAACGCCAATTTGGATGCTTAGATTGTTTGCGGGAGCACGGTCACTTAGTCTTTTGGATGATCTTTCATTAGTCGGGGGGAAGGAAGAGGGTGGGGCTATAGCCAACGAAAGAGATTGACTAGTCTTGAATATATGAATTGTGGGCCTTACGAATCCATTAATGACAGATATAAAAAAACCCAACCGAGTTCCATTGAAGAACTCAAGTTTAGGGCGCCTTTATGGCACAACGGTAGAAGCTTATTCGCTTTTATAGCGCAGCTTAGTATGCTTTTGTGGCATAGTGTTGGATAGTGCACTTTCGTAGCATGGTTTAGTATGCTGTTGTAGAATGGCGATGAAAGTCTTGTACGTTTTCACAATGATTAAGACCACTCGGAGAGGGTACTATGGGGAGCACCTCAATATATTAGGTATATAGCTACATATATATATGATGTATTTGTTTAGTCTACTTGGGAGTAGATGTGTGTGATTTATGCATGAAATTAGAAGTGTAATAAACCCAATATAACTTAATAGAGGTAAACCTGTGATTGAACGGTATCTGTAGTGTTATTTATAGAAAGTATAATTTTTTTGTTTATTAGAAATTTTATTCTGACCCCTTCCTCATAACAAACCCGCATGTTAGACAGGTGGCAGAAATTATATAGCTTAGTGACACTGTTTAGACAGTGTCATTATTAGGGTAAGTATTTACTTACTATTATATTTTATTCATTCCATTGTGAAATATTTCTTCATGAGCTTTGATATATTTTATCTTTTCCCCTTTGCAGGATACTAGACAAACCAATTCGTGTTTAAATGAACTTGGATTTTAAGCATTTTGCAAAAAATCCGGGTCTACTGAAATTTGGGTTGTTACACTAGTCAATGTGTATACGAGAAGGCGAATCTAATGGATGGAAAAGTAAAGGAAAAAAGGAAAGCCAAAACCTATGGCTAGCTCAAAATTTTTTGTTATTGAATTTAACTAAGGACGTTAAAATGGTCTTTAATTATATGTTATAAAACAATCTCAGAACAAAAGAGAAATAAGGGAGAGAGGACACTTTTATTCATTTGGATGTATTTACAACGCACATGAGAGCTCTCTATTTATAGACTTCACATGTCCTAGAAATTACAATAATATCCCTTGCATTAAGCGTATTCATCCTTAATATTATATATATATATATATATATATATATATATATATTATAACTCTCCACCTTGAATACGCATATGCAAGATGACAAGATTATTTGCCTTATTAGAAACCTTTCTATGCTTTGTGCCATTCCAGTGTTTTTTAGTTGGTGCAAAACTATATCTTGCTAGGAGATTGACTGAAAATGCAATATCTAGTTTCATGCATTAGGCTACATATAACAATGCACCAATTGCATTAAGATATGGTACTTCTGGACAAGTACATTTTCATCATCTTCCTTTGATCGATAATGTTCCTTTTTAATATCTAGTGATCTGACAACCATAGGCATACTAAGTGGACATGTTTATCCATTTGGAAACGCTTCAGGATTTTCTCAATGTAATTTGATTGGTGGATTAATATGTCATTTGTATTGTGCTTAATTTATAAACCAAGACAACATTTCGTTTTGACAAGATCTTTCATTTCAAATTCCTGTTTCAGGTATCATCAATCTCTTCTAGAGTTCCAATCAAATCTATATCATCAACATATACAGTTAAAATAGCAAACCCCTTTACCGATTTCTTTATAAAGACACATGGACAAATGAGATTATTTTTGTACCCGACTTTTATCAGATATTCACTGAGATGATTATACCATATTCTTCCCATTTGTTTCAAACCGTATAGTGATTGTCTCAGTTTTAATGAGTATATCAACTTTGATTATGCTTTAGGCAATTTATATCCATATGCGATTTTCATATAAATGTCGGTATCTAATTCACCGTAAAGATAAGCTGTCACAACATCAATCATTCTTATATTAAGCTTTTCAGAAATTACAAGGCTTATCAAATATCAAAATATGTAACACCCATAATAGGAGAGTATGTTTCTTTAAAGTCAAAGTCAAGTCTCTGTAGGAAACATTATACAATAAGTCATGACTTGTATCTCACAACTTTATTTCTATCGTTTTGTTTTCTAACGAATACCCCTTTATAAACTACTGGCATCTTCTGATGTTTTCTTTATTGGTCCAAATACACCATGTTTTTGAAGTGAATCTAGCTCAACTTGATAGCATCTTTTCATTTTGGCCAATCACATATTTTTCGACATTTATTTATGCTAGTTAGTTCATTATCATTATCCCCATTATAGTCACGACTTTCAGTTATTTCAGTAGATACGGCGTATGAGAATACATCATTAATTATTATTTTACTTTGATCCTACATTTCTCCATAATTCGTATAGAATATTGAGATATCATTATCATTATGTGCCGTTTTATTTTTAGAAGCTTCTATTACTTTTTCTAGGATAATAGTTCCTTCACTAATTTTAGGAGAAGTGGAATTTTCTTTTGAGTTATTCTTTGGATCATTCATAACATCTTCAGGAGGTTTGTTGATTGATGATTTTTCGTTAGACTTTATTTTTCTAGGTGCCAAGTATTTTGAATCTATCGGTCTTTCGTGTTTTTGTCTAGCTTTTGATTCATTTGTTGTAATTGGTTCTTCTATGATTTCAATTCTAGCTGGTGCATTTGCTATTAGAACGTGGGATTTAGTTATTTTTGCAGCATCATTAAATGTATCTAGGATTTCATTTATAATATCTGAATATGCAAAATTCTTTGTACCTCATATTGACATCATTTGTACGTGGATCCAAATGAAACATAGATGGATTATTCCATGAATTTTCATGTTGTTCTTTTGGAACGGTCTTTTCTCCCCCTAACAGTCGGGTAATTAACTCATTAAATTTACAACCTGCAAATCTTGCAATAAAGGCATCACCTTTAAGAGGTTCAAGACAATGAATTATCGAAAGTGAGTCAAATCCCACACAAATTCCCAACCTTCGTTGAAGAACTATTTTAGTATGAAGTGAGGGGCTAATGGGTACATGCACAGCGCAACCAAAGTTCCGTAAATGTGAAATATTTGGTTGGGATCCAGTTAAAAGTTGTGATGGTGAAAATTGATGATAAGCCTTTGGTTTAATTTTAATCAATTTGGATGCATGCAAAATTTCATGTCCCCAAGCTGAAATAGGCAACTTTGATTACATAAGCAATGGTCTTGCAATAAGTTGCAAATGCTTAATTAATGATTCTACCACTATGCAGTTAAAGCGCTTAGCAGTTCTATAGCGGCGGAGCTACAAAAAGGTATAGAAGGGATAAAGCTGGGAAATAGCAGGCACGCAAAAAGGTCCATTAGATGTAAAACCAAATATTTGAAAATTAATTAATCATCTTTATCACATTATATGTGTACAAGAAACTAATATTAGTTAATCTTATATAACAAAATCAAGGAATATCATAATTATGAATGCTAAATTTAATGAGTATAATTGATTGTTACTATATATTGAGAACTTATGCCTTAAATTTAGCCCTTTACGCGAAATTTACTGAATTTTTTTATGAAAGAGACCTAGTTGAATCAAACTCTATATATTAATACTGCTAAAGAGGGTGCTAAAAATCCTTGATTTAGTGGAGACATCAGAAAATAGCGGGGATAGAAATAGATCTACTGTTCACCATAGCTAAAGAGCGCTATGGGCTATAACTGGGATATTGCGGGGATTTAGCAAGGCTTTAACTGCATAGTTTTGCCAGACCATTTTGAGTGTGAATATGAGCTATTGGATGTTCAAGTTCAATTCCCAGTGATAAACAATAATCATCAAATGCATAAGAAGTAAATTCGCTTGCATTATCTAATTGAATTTATTTAATTTGATTATCCGAGAAGTGTGCTCGTATTTGAAGAATGCATACGTACTAATACAGTACACACAGATCGTGTAATATGGTGTATAACACACACATATACAATAGTTATGAAGGCAAATATAAAGTGATATAAATATTAGCTAATCACAGATATGCAACAGTAAATGCAGTAAAAAGAAAAATCACACCAGAGATTTTATACTGGTTCGGAGCACCGTCCTACGTCTAGTCCCAAACTTCTATATGAATTTTCACAAACAACCACCTCGCTTCACCCGAAGGAACAGGTTTACAACACCCGAGCAGACAAACGGGATTTCATGCCTCTAACAACACCGAGGACTTCAACACATGCCTCTTACAACACATAGGACTTCAACTAAGACTAATACAATTGTTGTTGACAGAATGTGTTTTTGATAACACAAATTTGTCACTTGTAGTACAACCTTCCTATAATCTTATCCTCAAATAGAATATTTATGTATATGAAGATTTGGAAGTGGATATCGTATTGAATCAAAAGAATATTAGATAGATTCTAGGATTCAAACGATATATTATTGGATATGAGCAATTGAGCGCTTGAGAATATAGAAATGAGATCAAGAAATTAGCGATAGTAATCGAGTCAAAAATCATTCAAAAATTAGTTGAAAGGAATGATGATCTCATAGTGTTTATAAAGAGAATAAATAGTTGTAACCCTTTGTTAAGAGTAACAAACAATAGCCATGATTATTGGTGTTAGGCCTTGTAGGAGAGCCTCAGGGAGGACTGGTTCGTGAACCATGCTATCCACTGCTCAAACCATAGATCATGTCAAACCAAAGATCACAGAATGCAGGAAATGTAGTAAAAATGGGAACACACAAGGCCTAAATTCAGTGCAAAGTCCTCACAGTTGCAAACCACAGATCACAGAATGCAGAAAATGTAGTAAAAAGGGGGAACGCACGAGGTTTTTATAGTGGTTCGGCTCAAACCAAGCCTACGTCCACTTTATATTTTCTTAAATCCTAAGAAATTACAGTTACAATGCCATCTCACAATCCATGAGATCCAACTACATATAACATCCTTGTATACCAGTGAAGAAGAGGGGAAAAGAGAATGATTTTATACACAAAATCCTCATGTTAGATTGATTTGAGGAGTACACAAAGTCATTGTGTACTTGACAATGGAGGTCGGGAGGTGTTAGTGCCAAAAACCAAAAGAGTCCTTCATTGTGCCCTCAAATGGTGTATTTATAGTTGTAGGAGAGCCTTAGGGAGGACCGGTTCGTGACAAGGCATGCGGCACCCGATCCGGGAAAGAAGGAGTGCAAGTAGCCTTGAGAATAGGTCAAAATCGAGGGCTGCTGTTGTTCTGGTACAGGAGGTTTGTGACATAGGGGGAACCATGAACCGGGTTGAGGGATCGAGCGTTGAAGCTCTTCGGTGGAGCAGTGCCTGGCGGGTCGTGATGGTGATCAGGTGTGGATCGTGATGGCGAGCCGGTCAGGGGCGAGCGGGCAAGGACGAGTTGACGTGAGAAGCTGGTGCTGTCATCCACGGTCGGGTCACGGTCCAGAGGTGTGTCACGAGACGGTATTGGTGAGGTGACGGTGCACGAACCTTGGAGGTGGGCGAGCCCAAGGGGGTGACCCGATTCCAGGATCCAAGTTCTCGGTTCTGAGTGCGTTCACGGAAATGGGCATAACTTCCAAACCGTAAGTCCGTTTTGACCAAGCAAAAGCTCTACTTGATGCTAATTCAAAGGGCTACAAGAATTATAGAGCAAAGCTCTGTAATTGATGTTTTCTGGCCCAAAATAGGTCATATGATAGGACTTTCGGGCCTGTTTATGTTTGTGATGTGACTTCAACTAAATCTCTTCCTGTCTTCTGACGATGTTTTCCATGCTTGAGCGCGATGCTATCCAGATATTTCATGCGTGACAGCTTTGACCAAAAAATGTGTCAACAAGTGAAGAGAAGAGGATGCAACTCTTGATTGAAAGGAAGTGACTTTTTGAAAGTTAACTTCTGAAAGAAAACGGTCGACTGGTCAAAAAGAATCGGTAGATAGGTATTTGAATATATATATATATATATATACACACACGTTATATTCACATGTACACGTTTATTTGTGCATTCTGGGTAGAAACGGTAGACATGTCCAATTATGGGCGGTCGACCGGTTTTACCGAGTTTGCACAATCAATGTGTACATATGTCTATATGTATGTGTGTGTATATGTATATATTGATAATTTGAGGTGTGAGATTATTTGAGGATAGATTTTAACATAAATACACTAATAAACACCAAATAATCAACCTCTAATGTAGAATACCATATGTAGCTCTTTGTACCTCTTCAAACCAATAAATATCTTCTTTTTGTTGATCATGGCTTATTTCTTTATCAGAAATCAAAACTCCATAAACTCTTCACTCAACAGTAATTTAATTATTTGAGAAAGTAATTTGGCAGACGTCATGTTTCTAGTGGAGAGAAAACATATATGTGACCAACGAGTTGATGCATCAATCAATACCATAAAATATATAAATGGTCCACAAGCAGAATGAATTAGACTACATATATCACCTTGAATTCTTTGCAAAAATGCTGGAGATTCAGATGTGATTTTACTGTATGCAAGTCGAGTAATTAATTTTCCTTATGCACATGGGACACACAAGTAATCCCTTGGTAAATTCAACTGATTTGATAAATCATGCCCATTTGAGTTTTTAGCAATTTTATGCATCATGGTTGATCTAGGATGAGCTAAACAATCATTGTCAAAGAATCAATTTCTTTGTATTCATGAGCTTTTCAGTCATGTTTTAAAAATGAGATTCAACTATGCCAATTTTTATAAAATATAATCTAGTTGAATTTGTACCATTTTCTAAAATAATCTTCTGCTTTCAATTTTAGAAATAACACAAAGATATTCTTTGTTGTTTTCATTTATAGTTTCAATATGATAACCATTCATTCTTATATCTTTGAAGTTAAGCAGATTTCCTTTTAGAATTGCTTGAATATAGGGCATTTTGAATGAATATAGATAACACTATATGGGCTCTTCAAGACCCTTCGATTATATTGGCTGAACCAACTATAGTTGAAACTTTAGACGAAATATTTTTAGACAATTTAGAGAAAAACTTCGGTCAAAATCGTACGAGTAGTTGCATTATCAAGTAGGCATATATCATCACTTAAACATTGATGGTCCATACCTTAACAATTAAAGACAATATAGTTAGTCAATAATTGAAATAAATTATAAATATAAATAAATGTCCATAAGAATAAACTACTTATCAAAGTCCAGCATTACATAGTATTTTCAAGTCCATAATAATAAACAAAAAAACACATAAATAAAAATTCCAAACTAATACATGCTAAAAATGAAATGAAACAAAATAACCACACAGTAAGTTTCAGGCTACTAATCGGTCGGTTCAGTTATATCTTCGAATATTGCATTTAAATTTTCATCGCTAAATAAATTTCCGTCATAATCTTCAAAGAAATCGTCTAACTTCAACTTAGTATCATCGGACAATCCCTCAGTATTATTTGTCTCGATATGCTTTGACTTTTGATATTCATCTACTGTTTTCTTTAATGATCTGCAAGTATGTGACCAATGACTAAAATGCCCACATCTATAACAAACTTCCTTATAATGTTTTTTATTTTCTACAGCTGAATTACTATTATTTTTAGGCTCATTTTTCTTTTGATCCTTTCTAAAATTAGTACTTTTGTAGCCTCCAAAACCATAATAACCGCCTCTGCTGGGGTTGTGTCCATGTCCATGTCGTTTACCTCTACCACGATCTCTTCCGGAGTGGGCAGAATTACCATTAACTTTTGGTAATGCAGCCGAACCAATTGGTGTTGAGTAGTGATTTTTAATGAGCAATTCATTATTTTGCTTAGAAATTAACAAACATTCAATGAGTTCAAAATATTCTGTAAAATGACGCTCTCGATATTGCTGCTGCAGGAATATATTTGAGGCATGAAATGTTGAGAAGGTCTTTTCCAATATTTGTGCACCATCTACCTTATCTCCACATAATTTCAGTTTAGAAGTAATTCTAAATATAGCGGAATTGTATTTCCTTATAGTTTTAAAATCTTGGAACCTCAGATTAAACCACTCTTTTCTCGTATTAGGAAGAATGTTCGTCTTCTAGTGGTCATAACGCCCCTTCAGGGAGCTACATAAGTGGAGAGGATTTTTTTCAGTTTAATATTCTGATTTTAGATCGTCATGGATGTGATGTCTTAAAAATATTAGAGTCTTCGCTTTGTCCTGTTGGGACATATTATTGCCACTTTAATGGCGTTTTCTAAGCATTGAAAGAGTGGTACGATAACTTAGGCCAAAGACTCCAGCATTGAAAGAGTCACTCTGAGCGTAGCCTATTGCAACAAAAAGTACCTTATATCAAGTGTACACATAAAATCTAAAGGTGCATACATTGTTTAATATATAAGAATTTTCAATGCATGAGAGTTGGGCACGCATGCCAAATGATGCATGAAAAAGAGGTTTTACAAAAAGCTCCAATGAATAAAATAAAACCACTTCGTACCTAATAGATATAATCGAACAGTATTTTGTATTGAGGAGTTTGCTATTGAAACTAGAGGTGTGGAAGAGAGTATTCATAAACTGAAATGAAAATATCACATCTGAAATTTTCGGTAATTTTTTTAAGGAGAACGAGTAAAGTTAGAGACGAGGAGTAAAAATAGTGCTTACGGAAAATATCATACTGGAAAAAAGGTCAGCGCTTATTGAGCTAAAAAGAAGACGTCTTACCAATAAAATCGGTAGGCACGAGAATCAATATATTTTTTTTTTACATATCTGTAAATATTTCTTTGATATTTTTAAACTAGTAAAACTTATATTGAAATGGAATAATCATATAATACAACATACCATAGTTCATATTACTTTAGTAGAAGATAATAGATTCAAAAAATAAAATTAATTGTATTGATAACGTGTTATATAACAAACTCAGAACAGAAGAGAAATAAGGGAGAGATGATATTTTTATTCATTTGAATGTATTTACAGTACACATGAGCTCTCTATTTATAGACTTCACATGTCCTAACAATTACAATAATGTCCCTTGCATTAAGCGTATTCACCCATAATATTATATATATTATAACACTACAAATATTATTAGAGTTTTTGAACAATGATTAGGCTTTAAATATCTCAGTGATATAGTGATGAAAAAAGGAAAACATGTAGAAATTATCATCACAAATGTGCACATTAATAATGATTGAAAATTAGATTTCACTTAAAAGGTACATAAGCAGCCGAACTCGCATACGATAGCATTCTTCAACAAATTATTTATTTGGTTTAATGTTTAAGTGGTTTAAATATTATTGAAAACCTTGATCACAATAGGGAGTGAACATAATAGTATTGTTAGGTAATGCTGAAGATAAACTAATTTACAAATGATATAAATTGATAATATAAATATTATACTGAACTTATGTGGCATTTACTTGTTTATTGAAGGCGTTAACTTTAATCATATTAATATATAATCACTATATATTGATCAATTAAATATAAAGGCTCAACAATTTATATTAATTGATATATGGTATGTAACAACCCGCTCGAAATGGGTCTAAATTCCGACCAAGAAAAGGCCCATCGGAACTTAGAGCTACTCTAAACGGATTGTTGGTTCCTACAAGGAATTACTAAACAGATATACAGAGCGATCTAAATGAAAAAAAATCAGAATCTCATATAGCGGAAGGAATAAAATGCAAGTCCTGCAAATTCGTACCATTTGAGATGACCAGAAACAACATATGTCCAACCCAAATTGCATTACTAAACAGATATACAGAGCGGTCTAAATGAAAAATTATCAGAATCTCATAAGCGAAAGGGATAAAATGCAAGTCCCACAAATCCGTACCATTTGAGATGACCAAAAACAACATACGTCCAACCCAAATTGCATGAAACTAGGACTCGTTAATGGAAACAAGTTAGAGGATGAGAAATAGAAAGATAGATAATTAGAATAGAAGAAATAGATAGAAGATAGAACTGAACAACAACACAGAATGTCACGATCGCAGCGGAATAAAATATAATATATATAATCATTATTGAAATACAAAATGTATTTTCACTTACACACATCATCAGAGTACACCACATATACAACACAGTGGAAATAAACTCTAAATATCTAACGTTGAAGCCTCCTGCTCCTAGCTCCTCCAAATAGATCTGTAAAATCCTGAACTACTTGATTGCCCGTAAAAATTTGGGTCCCCAAGAGTTTAGACAAAAACATAGAAAAATAAACTCTGGGTTAGTCATGGGACTGGTATGAGTAAACGATTTTTAAACAGCTTGATAAACAATGGATATCTCATAAGACCATGCCGTATAACATGGAATGGGTTTTCCCTTATGAGAATCCAGAACAATTGGTTTAACTTTTCAAAACATTCTGAAAGAAAAGATAATTGTAAGACCGACCTACACATAAACATGGATGGTTTTTACCTTACAATACCCCAACACATCTTTATATCAAAACTCATCTGATATTATAATAGCATCTAAATCAAATAAATATCAATCTAGTAGAATGCTTGCATCTCACACTCTACATATATAATGTACAATCAAAACCGCATGCGCTTATCAGTTAATAGATTCCCGACTATGACAAGGTGTGGAACTACCTTCCGCTAGTGTATCTCTAGTGGGGAATACATTGGGTTCAATAAGAACATCTTGCAATCAAGCCACACATGACCGACCACTCATTTCTCTTGAGTGTATCGAATATATTGTCACCTTCCAGTTGCTAGCAACATAGCCATTCCCGGGAGATATAGAAGCGAAAGAAGAACAAATAGGAATTTCTCTAGATGGTGACAATACACCCTAATTGGGAGTGACCTAGTTAGCCATTTTACCTGCCCGATTTTTTTCATTTCCTAGTTATGAGGCTTGAGGCTAAACTTACCTTTGACAAATCATTTCTTTATTTTCTTTGAATGCCACATTGTCAAAACCTCCAACCACTAATTGATTTCCAAAAAAAATTATAGGCATAAAGAAGAGAAACGAATTCCTCTGCCACCAACATAAATACGTTTGAAGAGGTCAACGTACGTGATTGGTTAGGCATACTTTGTCAGACATTCGTCCATACAAGTTGTCCTGGGCCTGGACAAACCGATGGCACTATCCAGTAAATCCATCTTAGGAAAATTCTACCTAGGGTTGACAGAATAGCCCTTGCACTACTCCGTCCTCAATGGTCTTCAATAAAATCTCTGACTCATATATATCGTATCGAAGTGGAATTTTAGATTTCGTTCTCTTCGAAAACGGCAACGAAAAGGTTCAGATTTGATAATTGATCATTTAACTATCTAATATAAAATAAAATAAACACGTTTACACAACTTGATTCACTAAGCCATAAAATAATCTTTATTCAAACATTTACGTTGTATCTGTATTGATTTAAAAACATAATTATTAATTAACTAATAAAACTCTTGTTATCAATCTTACGTGATAATCTCACTCTCGAATATTTGTTTCATAACTGAAACGGTATTCAATCCTAACACTCATTTCGAACACAAACTGATACTATCTATCAGATAATAGTAAAATCGTTCAAGTTGGCGTATTTTAATTACCTCTCAGACCATGAGGCGGAATCATTCTTATCGTCAAGATTTGTATAAGTTCGATTTCCGAAATATTTGACAAACCAGAACTTGTAAATCCATTTGATTTTCAAATCTTAAACCATTTCCAAAACAACGTAATTGTTTGAACCATTCATCAATTTAACCAAATTAACTTAAATCTTAAATTAGGGAATTTAATTTAAATAAATCGACTTGATTCCCTTGTCTTTCGGTAATAAAATTTTCTTTGCAAAGTTACTTAATTAAAAGATTTATCAAGTTAAAACACATCATTTCGGACAATTTCTTCAAAGTTAAATTATTATTTAAACTTCCCATCATCTTAACAAAACATTTCAAGTTTTTAAACAACCATTTATTGAAACTTCTTTTATTGAAACAAATTAATTTAATAAACAATTCTCATTTAAACCATTGACTTAAATCAAGCCTAAACAACCTAATTAACTGATTATAATTGATCTTTCCTTTTTAAATAAATTAGTAATATAATTGATTAAAATAATTCATTTAATTGTTCCTTAAAAACAATTAATATCCAGTTATTAGAATTGTGTTAAATCTGAATTACTTTACAGAAATTACAACTTAGCAGTTCCCATGGCATATATATGTTCTTATAACAGACGACATTCAATTCGTTAATCCAATTTACAGAGACAACATGTACATACCTTCAACTGATAATATAACATCTTAGCACATATATTTACTGATAAAATATATCAAACTAACTAATAGCAGAACGGTGTTTATTTCTGCTAACAGGGTGGTTTAAACAATTCAGTCAATCAAATATATATTGGAAAAGTGTTTAATTCCACTGATAGGTGTCAAATATAATTACCATTCACGTCATTATAGTGACTTAACTAATTAATCAATCAATTTGTTGAACATTTAATTCAGTATTTACTGCATTATTAATCAGTAGTTTACGCGTTAATACAGTTCACAACTTACTTTACATTCAATTATATTTGAACGATATCTAGTCTAAAAATAACTTTTAATAAATCAATTTATTTTAAATTGAATCGTTTAAACTTGATGACTACATGGAGTGACTTCCACACATCATCAGTCGACTCAAGTATACAACACAGGCTCAACTATTCGATTATATATTCTTGATCTAAGTTTATGCACTTCAATATACATATAATTTATATAGATATGAGTTCTCTTTTGTTTTTAACCTATAAAAAATTCTTTTAAATTGAAACGGGCTAAGCCCAATAAAACAGTCCTTTCTTTCTTTTACACTTTTAAATCATGGACAAGTCCATATTCCCGCAACCCATACCCTATCTATATATTGAAATACTTAAATAAAATTAAAACTTATATTTTGCTATATAGGCCCAACCCCAATAGGCCAGAAACCCACGTACCCATATATGAAAAATTACGGCTGTTATTTATTTACCCAGGCTAGCAAAGCCAAACCCACACATATCCTCTAATTCCTTCTTCTTGGTTCCCTTTCTTTTCACCTATCTACTTGCAACCACTTCATTAATTAGATAAAACTTCATGTTGATCACACACACATACTCCTTACTTAAGACACACTAACCTCTCCTCCTTCTAACAAAAAGTTCCAGCTACCTTATCTTCATGGAAAACCAAACCACTACAGGTTATCACAAATGTACACAGTTGTGTACACACTCCACTGTGTATGTGCACGCACACTCAGGTCATCAAGAAGCCACCTCTCCTCCCTATACATGTCACCTATCTCTTCAGGTCGTCGTCGACCAACCCTTCAAGTCCCAGAGCCCTTCCTCCTCAAAACCACCATGCAACCCCATTAACATCGAACAGTATCACTCCAGGTTACCACAAAACTAGCCTCTCCCAGTCACCTCTGACCACCAGAAGTGTCTGCACCACCTCCCATCTCTTCCCCGACCTCAGGCGCAACTCCACCCCCAACACTAGCCCACTCGATCACGCGGAGACCCCACACAAGACAAAAAAAAACCCATACCCAAACATTCTGCAATCCCTAAATTCTCTTCGATCTCCCAATTTACACACTGGAAAAATTATTGGCCATTTTTTCCACGATCTACGGCCATCCATGCTCGTCCAGTCCAAAATTCACGGATTCCGATCAACGTGATAGCCAGAAAAAGCCCCTGACCCCTTTTCTGTTTAACCCAGAAATTACACACCATTCCATCATTAAAATTGTGAAATTTATACTAAAATTCATATTTTTCATATACAGTTACATTCTTATAGTTGAATCCAAAATTTATGATGGTCGAGAAATCCACTTTTTTAATTTCTTACTGCAATATACATATATCTCTGAGTATATATAGCATTATACCAGTTAAACTATTTTTAACATATGCTGGGTTGAATACTAACATCCTTCATCTATAATTCCGATTCTAAAACCCATTAGAAATTAGGTTGTGAATTTTCATGCAACAGAGAGTAAAAAGTGACCCCTTTGTTTTTTATACACACAGGAGCGCATTAAAGTATTCACAGTTTTCTAATCCTAAAACGGATCCATTTAAAATGTTATATGTAAGTAATACATACACAACCAACATACCCAATTAAACAACTTGCATCAATTATATAGCAGTGAAAAAATGATTAACAAAGTAAAAAAATATGTAAGTTTACTCACATATGTTATATTACTATGTTGATGCATTCCAGTTTCCAGGTGTGTATAAATGATCACAACATTTTATTTCCTATCCTTTAGAAATGCTTCTCTGTTCTTCTTGAACTAACTTAAGACTTGCTGTAGATTTCATTTGAACTGGTTCGAATGATTTTGTGTGAGGAAAACATGAAGTATATGGGTGTATTTATAGTTAAAATTTAAGAATAACATATTGGCTTCATTTAAGTTTTACAGGGCATTTGTACAAGGATGGGATGTTTTACACAGCTGCTTCTTTTGAATAGAAAAGTTAGGGTTAGGCTAGTTTTTAACTATTACCTTATTTGATTGAAAATAAGATGATGTTTGGCTACTTTTATAATTACTACTACCACGCTATAATACCACGACCATGCTATCCTTGGGATACACATTCACTTGTACCAGCCATATGTAAAAGTGCTGAAGGAATTAAATATGCAATTACCTAATTCTTAAGCAATATGTGTTATACCTAGGCTTCATTAGGATGTTCTTACAGGTTGGTTGAATAGGAATGTTGATGGATATTCCAAAGCTTCTTACAGCTATGAAATTGACCATTCATGTGTTTAGGCTTGTTTATACTACAAGTGTAGGTTTCTTACAAAAAAATAGAAAAGAAATCTCAGTTTTTAAAGTTGTCGTATACATGTTATTGAACTTGATGTACTTGTGCAGACCATAGGCTAGATAGGCTCTAGTTTGTCTATATATATTTAGGGTGTTAGCTGGTTCCAGGATTAAAAATGGAAGTGATTTAGTACACTATGGTTTTCTATGTATTTGTGTACAACATATGTAATAATATTTTGAAAGATTTTATACTTAGCATTTAAGCAATTTCCCAGGTTTTTAATTTTATCCTATTCTTATAAATCTAATGTCATAGTCATGTACTCCTATATGCTTAAGGATGAACCAAATAACTAATTATTTAATTTATTTATTGATTTATCTATTATATATTAAGAACAAGTTAAAGTGCAACCACCATATAAAAACATCATGTACTTGCACATGTATACAAATATATCAAGTAAAAATATAAATATAAGATTTTTAAATAATTATTATTCAAATTTTACTATAGTATTTGCAATTAATATTATCTAGATTTTTAAATAGAGTTTGAAACACATTACAAATACAAACAAAATCATACAACATTATCTACTGCTTTTAAAATCATATATACACTGGTCATAAAATTTTAAATTATTAAAAATATATACATACTTGGAATTTTCCTCAATATTTATTATTCACAATGTATTATTTAAATTAATTATCAAAATAAATCCAAAATAAATTGTATTACAAAAGCAGTCAAAAAATGGGTTGTTACATAAAATATAATAGCATAAAATAGATGTACCATTATTTAAAAACCACAAATTCTAATACAATAAGTCTCGCAGACGACAACGGGTACATCATTCATTATCTCAATCACATAACAATAATGAAGCTAATGCCATAATAATTAAATCTTCGAGTGGCTCCTCCTCTAAGCAATCGTTTCTCATCCTCAATCAATAATCCCATATAATAACTGGTTAATGTTAAGAGGGGGGAGATCAGAACATAAAGTTCTGGTGAATGAAATATAGATAAGATCAGGAATAATTATTTCCTACATTTGGCAGTATAAACTCTTCATGTTATGTCTACATAACGAACATATACAAAATTAAGCATATGAGGCGGACACTCGAACAGTCACTTAACGCATTTATGTAAATATGAGGGCTGACGTGCTTCACTTAGTACCGTACAAGCTAAATTTAAGGGAGGACATTCTTACGATCACTCAGTATCCCACGAGGCGAGCTATTCCTAGTCACTTAAGACCATTTACTAGTTTATTAAAGGTGGACCTCCTTACAGTCTCTTGGTACCCTATGGCGGACCCTAGCCACTTAAGACGCGTCAAAATCATAAATACTTCTCTTATAGGTCGAGAAAGAGTAACAACCACTTACCTCCATGTTTGGTTTAGGAACTCAACTTCATTTTAGGAGAACCCTCCCTGCGGACCCTCTTGATACTATCTAGTTGTTCCTACGGGTAAACTCCTAGCCACTTGATACTTCCCTTAGACAGTGGTTCCTTTAGGCCACATATATAATCCGACTCTAAGTCAGCCATCACTAGACCTAGATAAGAAGCGGACATTGCTTGGAGTACTACCCTACTCACGTTATCGTCTGTAAAGACCATTTAATAGCTTATAGGAGTAAGGCGGACCCAATGACCATTTATGACCTTTGTAAGGGCGAGTCTCATGACTTGGGTCCTAAACCAAGGAGTGAACCTTAGGAATGGACCTAGTCCTAACTACTTAATACCCAAATCAAGGTAGTTCACCCACTTAATACCTTTTCTTTAAGGCATTCCTAGTTCACACACAAATATATATATATATATATATATATATATGTATATGTATGTATGTATGTATGTATGTATGTACATAAACTGGACATCTTACATTAGACAAACCACTTGTAGATACGGGATTTGTTAAGTGGTTTCGGGCAGGCTTCTACTACAAGTTGGGCCTAACCTCGTATCATAGTGTACTAATTATAATTGCCATTCTCGCATTAATCGGGCTTACTTATAGATGTTGGATATGCCGGTCGGTTCCGTGCAAGCTTCTACTACAAGTAATGGTTAACCTCATGTCTAAGTATCATTAATATATTTACAATCATTAACACACACATTACTATAGGGACATTCAAATTCACCTAATTTAACTGTATTTATTACGCACTTATTACGTATTAATATTACGTTGTTTAAGCTATTTATAAGTGTGAATTAAGCAAATAATATTAACGTCCTATCCACGTTTGAAATGTCAATCCCTACTTCAGATTTAACGTATTTAAGTTATTTATCATATTCCCTTCAATCATGGCATAAATATACATATTAACATATAACAATCAAAATGGAAAAACAATAATAGCAACAAAAAACTTACAACCTGGTTTTGACTTGATTTTCTAAATAACAAAATATAAACAAAGTACCATATATCCAATATATATATATATATATATATATATATATATATATATATATATATATAATTCCTATGTTTAACGGATTCACTTCTATGCATGTTACATGCAAAACCTTAATACTGGGACATTTTGTAAACAATACGTTCAAATACTCTATTTAGAAAATAGAGATTTAAACATATTCCAAATTTACAATTCCATCCAAATTTTTACCTTTTGCAAAAAACCATACATATGAAATCACACAAAGTAAAACAAGACGAATTCGACGAACAAAGAGAATTATACAACACTAATCGTGCTTCTCTTTCATTACTTCAATAACCACAAATCACATATACAAATAAATTGATAATTTCTTCATACAAACAATAAGCAAATGGAAGGTTTGAAGGATTTTGTGTTGTTTTTCTTTCGTAATAACTCAAATCTTCCTAAGCTAATACAACTTTAAGCTAACAAATTATATAAAATAATATCTTAATTTAGTCCCACTCACAGTGCTGTAAGTATGAGCAATAATAGAAGTGAGAAGAATAAGTCTGGGATTTGGCCTTCGTTAACAATAATGCTCCAACCTTTCAAATATATATATATATATATATATAAGAATCACATATTAGAATCTTTTATTAGAATAGAATAGAAGAGATAGAATACGTTAGGAAGATAGAAGAAGAACCTAAAGCCATTTCTTTTTCGGAATTAGCAATGGCAAAAAGGCATCATGGAGGCATGAAGAAGAATAGATGTAGGGTTTTGAGTGAGGGTTTGGGCTCTTGTTTATAGTTGATATCGTGTATATAGACTATTAGATTCAATAGATTTAATCTAAGCAGTCCGTTTGATGAAAAATATAAATAAGTCCCTCTTTAAAACAACCCTAACTAAGCTCCCCAGGAGGGAGGTCGACTGCTTCTATAGGAGGGCGTTCAACTGCTTCTATAGGAGGGCGGTCCCTAGTTGGGGGCGATCCACACTCTTGGGGTCGAGCCAAGGAAATAACATCGTGTATGTTACTTTTTTTATTTATTAATTCTTTGATTTATTTTGATTGATTCATTACCTTATATTAATTATTCTTTTTCCTATTGTGTATAAATATATATACCCAAACTTGAATTCAAAAGGAATATTCTTTTCATGAGTATCCAAATTAATATATTCTAGGTTTGTGTATTTATTTATTTGAAATTCAGACTTTGTGTGTTAATATATACACATAACTTAATTTATTAACATCTTTTGCATACCGACTCCGTTTTCAGTAAATAAAATATGAAAATGGATCAGAATCTCACCACGAGTGCAACTATAATACTTTCATGGCCTAATTCCTAATTATTTATAATTTCATATTTCATCCCATTAGCTTATTGTTGATTTTCCTTATTTATTTTAAATTATATCATCATATATTAATATACGTTTATTTTACGGGGTGTTACATGGTACATTGATTAAGTATAATTACGAAAGTCCACGTTAGGAGCAGTCGTACATGAATAATAATGAGAGTTTAAAACATCTCTTGCTCTATATTAGATGTCAATTTAAAAGACAGCAAGCAATGGATATATTTTTTCCTATAAATAGCTACACAATCTTCCATTCAAAATTCACAAATATCCTATAATCCTAGCTACACTTAAAACTCGACGAGACTTATAGGTAGGATTTGCACACTAAGTTCATAGAGAAGAATTTATGGTTAGAATAACTAGCCACAAATGTGCTAACAACCATTAAAGTTAAGGTACATATTCTTTTTTAAGTATACTATATAAATACATGTATGCATTTTTATTTACAACCTAAAATAAAATTTGAAACTAGGTTAGTAGTTATACACACACACACATACATATATACATACATATATATATATATATATATATATATATATATATATATATATATATATAGGGAAAGTCTATTTGGACACAAAGGTTTGACACAAAATATGAACCATAGGATTACCCCATGATTTGCACCTCTCACATAAAGACAAATTAACCATGTGTGTCTTGTGATTTGTGTCAAAATTTGTGTTTATATAACCACTCACACACACACACACACACACACACACATATATATATATATATATATATATATATATATATATATATATATAAGAGGAGCGTTCTAGGGTACCTCTATTTTGTAGCACCCCTTTAGGACCCATACCCATTCATGAGCTATACCAATCCAAATCCAACAAGAATTTGTAGATGTTTAATCCACATATATATATTACCATTTATCCAAAATTTGAGCTCCTTCGGACATTCGTAACATTTGGGACATGGCACGAATCTGGACCCAAATGGGCTAATTTGAATTCGAAAAATTATAATAAAATCGCATCGCCTTCTCAACTCCTCCGGCAATACCGTGCTGGTGTCCACCACCTATCAAGTCGAGAAATGATTTTCTCAACGCTACTCATTCGCCTCAGAATAGTTGCGACCATCAAATAAACGAATGAATTCCCATATAGAAAATTCAGATAGAAATACAAATAAATTTAATACAGATTTTCCCCTTACCTAATTATCAAGCAAATCAAACGATTTAAGAAATTGAAAAACCCACAAATTTTTCCTTAGTCTAATGCGAGAGATTTTTTTTTGAAATGAAATCTTTTTATTTATAAGCAGAGGGTCTCGTACTATAAATCTATTTATTATTTTATTTAATTCATATTCCAGTTCATGTAACAGACTTGAACAATCTTTCCATGTTCTGAATTGTCGAGATTTTTTTTAAAAGGTTATTTGCGATAATTTTTATAAATCATCCAAAATATCTAAAAAGAGGAATATTAAAAACCACAAGGAATGAGTAACTATAGTTTTTAAATTTTGAGACATATCCTTCTCATTTGCAAATTCCTTATTTCTACCTAAATGAATTATTTATTAAAATAACACAAAACCCAAACAATCTGAAACATGGATAAGTTTATATATTCAAAATTTATTAACTTTCACAAATCTTATTTTTATTTCACTAAAATTTACTATACTACATATTTATAACAGTGCCATGGTGCAACGGTTGTGTTTTAGATTGTTAATGTTGTGGTTTGTGGATCGTTTCTTTTCACCAAGTAATTTTAAACTTTACAAACTTACACTTCAACTTTTTTCCATCTGCAACATCTGTTACCTAGGATAACCCACACAGTTGAATCGGCCATGTTTATGATCATGACATCCATAGCTTCAGTGTAATTTTTGTTAATGAGGCAGTACTAGTTAGAACTTGTAAGTTGGTCCTGCACAATGTTAACTTGTGGACTATTTGGTTTAATTATATTTTTTACCATTAACATGACAATATGAAAATAACACAAACAATGTTAGATAATTATTGAAATTTTCCACCAACTTGACACACTGGAAGCGATCAAGTGATAATGCATAAGAATATTATACCCGTTTATCTAACGCAAGCATCCCTTGTAGATTTCTATCCTTTGGATTTTAATGCTCACATAATACAACAAAATGTTTCCATTTTATCTAATAGTTTCTTTTGACAAAGCTTTTACTATTTGAAAAGAGCATCGCAAATGCAACGCATGTCAGATGGCGTTGAAGAGTGTTAGAGACCCTAAGTTATCACAAAACCAATTGGCAATGTGAAAGGTAGTGCCTTAATGTTTACACATAATTTATTTTATAAATTCCCCGATGTAGGACTTGTCTAGACATGCCCTCGCATGTGTGGCATATCCTAAACCTCACATGTGGAACTCGGGAGTGACATGGGAAAGTGTGCCTTGTGCACACGAATTAAACCAACTCTGATACCATGTTAGAGAACCCCAAGTTATCACAAAACCAATTGGCAATATGAAAGGTGGACCCTTGATGTTTATACAGGATTTATTTTATAAATCCCTTGATGTGAGACTTAGAGAACCCCAAATTATCACAAAACCAATTGGCGATGTAAAGGGTGAACTCTTATAGTTATACATGATTTATTTTATAAATTCTCTGATTTGGGATGTGACGACCCAAACTTCCCGTAAAGGAAAGCCCGGACTGTTTTGAGAACACGACAAATCAGAACACAAACAGAAGAACATTTCAGTGTTGTTACAACAATTACATCAGAGTACAAGAATATTTCAGAGTATAAATAAATATTACACGATTAACACTACAAGAAAAACAGCATATAGCGACGGCAGTATCCGTTTAATCCGTCGCTATATTAGCATTAGCGACGGATTTCCTGCATAACACGGTCATCGGTAAAAACCATGACGGTAATTGTGTCAGATTTAGCGACGGAATATAGCATGAGTTTTCCGACACTTTTCCGTCATTTTACTATTTATATAATAAAAATATAATTTTATTTATTAATTTTAATTTAATTTATTTACTGACGTTTTAGCGACAAAAAAGTTTTTTTTTAATTATTATTTATAGTTATCCGTCGGTAAACCCTCACAGGATAACAATGGATTTGCGACAAATAATTTTTATTTAAAAAACTTTTGCCAGTAATCTGTCACTATTCCCCTTCTGATCTCTCTCTCTCTCTCTCTCTCTCTCTCTATATATATATATATATATATATATATATACACACACACATAAGCACGCACATGCAGACGTAATTAATATCAAAAAAGTCACTTGCAAGCTTTCCTGAAGTTACGAAGTTGAAATACACACACAAAAAAAATCTATATATTTTTATGTATACGCATTCACAAATCATCCATCTGTCAAAACATAATTGTGACTATCGAATAGTTCCAATATTATATCATACAATCAACGTTGGATTAATTATAAACAAATCAGTTGTCACTCCATACATTAAAGATTATATTGATGCTTTGTCCAATGGCATTCATGGGAAGTACAAACTGCAAGTTTAAGTCCCCTAATACACATGTACGCTTCCAACTTCTTCGATAGTTTCAATGTTCTTTCATTTACATGTCTTCCATGCTCACATTTCCTCCTTCCAATACTTCTTGCACCTGCAACATTATTCATCGCATATAAGTTTGAGAGACAGTAAAATTAAGGTAAACATGTAACTGTAACAGCCGCATGACTATCACAATGTGGTGTTGTAATAAAAAGATATACAAACCATTGATAAACAAAACCCAATGAGAAACTTAAAATGATACAACGGTAATTTCAGTAGGATCATAAAATCTCATGTTATTAGTAGTGAGTAAATTTAAGATAAAATAAAGGTTCATATAACTTAAAATAACAGCAAATAATTTTCTAAACCTCAAAAACTTGCATATTGGCACTATTAAAGGTTCATTGTACACCTCAAACATAAAATTTTGTGTTTATACATTGAAACAAAATTCACAATGATGATGGGAAGTCTTTATTTTTTATCATTAAAATATGATATTCTAACATCTTCTTAGTATAATATAAATGTTGTAAGTACACTGCTTTAAGTTCATTGTATATGAATTTAACTCACCATCAAAGAATTTTTATTACTGAATGGATCAATTAAACAAACACGCTACAGTCAAGCACCCACTAACTTTAGAGAAGTCTAGTTAGACAGCCTATATACAGCATTTGAAGAAATTTAAAAAACAGAAAAATGAAAAAAATAGAATATAGAAGGTGATACAAATTGAAAAAACAAGGCGTGAAATTCCCAGTTTTTACCTTCATCAAATCAAGAAAATGTTGAATGTGGCAGTGGAAGCGATGAGGAAAGAAGCGCATGAAATGATTAATGCTGATGATGACCTTGATGAGCATTGAACAAATAACGTTGCTGGGTTTACTAAATTGATGGTTGTTTCCTTCTTAGGTTTCTCTATACAAGCCCGAGTCCAAAAGGGATCGATCTGTAATATGTTCGCTTATTTCTTCTTCTAGTTCTAAAACTGTAGAGATCTCCATAATACCCTATTTGAAGAGATACTATTTGAAAAGATTTAGAGTTAAACCCATAAAAGTGTAATAACACTAATATCTTGTATGTATAATGATGTTATTCAAAACGATGTTAAAACCTCTATTCTATTTTTTTATTTTCCTTCAACGATTATTGAATAAAGTGTATTTCTAGTGTTTTACACATGTAGAAATATGAACTAAATGTACTTAAAAGTTGTTATTTATATGTTTAGCATATGCTATCAATTAATATATGTCTCTGCATTATAATTGTCATGTCATGTGGAATAATATTAACTAGATATTTTTTAGTGAAAAGGTAAAACAAACAAATTAGTGCTAGTGTCTGGAACCAGGATACAAGTGTTCGAACAATTTCTGAATGCTGATAGAATGAAAATATCGTAAATTCTACATTTGATTATGATTAAATAACTTAGTAGAGAATAAAGGAAATATTACTTACGGTTAGTTAAAAGACAGAAGCAAACATATAATAGTGTATAATTAGCATTGAACGTTGCAGATTGAGGAAGTTGCATGCATGAATAGAATACTACTTGGATTCACATCAATCCTTTATAGCATCCAAACCCAAAAAAATAAAGCAGAAAATAAAACATAAAAGAATCTATACCTTGAACCAGTAAAATTAGTGCATCTCCTAGTGATGCACTTTGTCCTAGAGCAGCAAGAAGTCTGCCATTTGTTTCCCAATTTAGGAACCCGTGTTCCTAGGAATCATACATACTGGGTGTTCTAGAATGGGCAAAGAACTTGAAGAGTGTTTAAGGTGCCTGCAAATGCCTGGGATAAATACATACAAATGATAAGAACAACTGCAACTATATAACTACAAGATAACTATAATAAACTAATAGTTGCCAAAAAGTAATCTAACAACATAAGAATAGCTGCAATTTACCTTTTTAAATGATGAAAAACTTTGAAGCAAATGCAGACTTAATTGGAAGAAGTAAATTATATTAACACAAATTAATGGTCATTGAAATTATTTTAAGAGATTTCACTGCAGGTTAAGAAATTTGCATAAATTGGCACAACTAATTAATATTTGTGTACATGGAACATCTTACTCTAGGATAGTTTTATGATATTTCCTGTGTCGTCTGCATATAACTAGCATCAATTAGAACTAATTTCGCTACCTGACAATAATAGAAGCAGCAAAAATTCAACTAACAATTACCAAATTCAGAAAATTAGAACCAAACCCAAATGCACTCACAGTCACCAAATTCAACTTACACTAAACTGTATTCATACTATCATTCATAACAGTTTTACCCAAACAAGTAGCTTCAGCTTGTAGAAGACCAGAAACAGTTGTTGTCGTTGTTGCCGCTACATGCCTATTTCCCCAATCCAGATTCCCGAATTCATTCTTGTATCCTTCCAATTTGTGCATTCATTTTTATTTAATATTAATAACTTACATGGCTGAAGAAGTGGAGTGACCGGACACAGGCGGGCGGAAGGCGGCCACAATAGGAAGGGCAACACTGGGTAGAAAGTCACGTGGACATGGCAGGTAGGCGGCGGCACAGAGATAAGACGGCCGAAGTTTTTATCCTTTTCCCTCTTTCTAAATCCCATATTGGTTTCTGTTGTCCTCCCCGTATTGTGATGCCCTAGGCGATGGCCTTTGTTGCCAACTTCCTAAGCCAAGAAGGTGGGATCTCTGATTTAGGAATAACGAAGGCAGAGAGAAAACGTCATGAGCAATTCATGATTTAAAGGATCGATTTCAGATTTAGGTTTAATGGGTTTCAACTTTAGGTTTAATGGCAAAGGGTAGGCGGTGAAAATAAAAAGAGAGCGCAGGATGCCGCCTTCTTTTTTTTTTAACTGGTAGGTTCTTATACTTTTTAGGTTGAATTAGTCTGTGTTTATTAAGTTTTAAGAATTTATAATTAGCAGCAGGTGGTTTTTAAACAAACAATAAAAAATGTAGTTACAAAACTTATATTTCCATTTTTTTCTAACATTTTTGAATTCTACAAAAATTTGAATATTACATGTAATTTAAAATTATCTAAAACTTTGATTTTTTAATATTAAGTTAATATTAAATTAAATTTTGATTTTAATATTAATAATCACTTGTAAAAAATATTTTTATTCCAACTGGTAAGAAAATGAAGTTTGTTAAAAGTTTGTTTTTTGCAACTAGAGGAAACTCACTATTGTTAAAAATGCGTTTGTTACAACTTTATATTTATTTCAAAATTATGAAAACTTCAAAAGTTTATATTTAAACTTCATATATACTTTAGAACATATGAAAGTTTTAATATTTTTAACTAATACGTATTAAACATAAATATCAATTATAATTATTGAATTTTAGATACTTGATAATAAATTTTACTTGTTAATTATTAAAAATTACTTATTAATCATTGATTAATATAGATTACTTATTAATCTATATTGCTAATTATTATTATTTTTAATTATTTATTATTTGTTAATTATCAACTCTAACTATTAAATTTTATTTACTATTAGTAGTAATTATATATCATTCGTTATTAGTATATTATTATTAAAATTAATTATTTAAAATTTATTTTTACTTATTAATTGCTTAGTAAAAATATAAAAATAAAACATTTCATAAGAATAAGCATATCAATCCCTTGCAAACCTCCTGCAAAATAGCTTCAAAAAATACATGACGGTAAACTGCCACAAATTGCAATGGAATTCAGCGACAAAAAATGATGACGTTAAACCGTTGCAATTTTCTATGGTTTAGCGACAGAAAAAAGAACTCGACGGTATTATTTTAAAATAAGTTGAAATAAAAATTCTTAAATAATATCCCTTACAGATTCCACGAAAATTCGTCGCTAATTTGCGACGAAAATTTCCGCTGCTAAAAATCTGTCGCTATTTGCGGTTTGTTATGTAGTGTAAAATGCTAGAGATTTACAAGTTATAACGCAGCAGAAAAATAATACAAAATACAACTGAAAGAAACACACGGATACAGAGCTTTCTGAATATTGCTTCAGCTGTAATCTCCAGGTCAATTAACTGCACTAGCACTGTTTTTGTTAAAATTTGAATTTAACACTTCTCAAAATCTAACTACTGGATTTCAAAACTTAAATACTCATTGGAAAGCTCTTCTCGATACGAACTCGTATGTTCCGGTTTTAGAAGAATTCGACGTTCGGATCTTCTGTTACGTCCCTTCAAAGTTAATGGTCGAATTTCGCGAACAGCCGCTGCACGAAACGTTCTATTCAAACCACTATATATATATATATATATATATATATATATATAAATCGTTGATTTTCATTAAAATATATTTATATATTCATTTAAAGTGATCTCATCTTACCTTTCAATTTTTAATAAAAATTGTATTTCCTATATTATTATAAAAAAATAATATAAAAAAATTTCCAAAATGTTCAATTTCAAAATCTAACCTTTTTATATTTTAACTAAAATCAACTAAAACCCATAATTTTGAAATTTAATCTTTTAATATGAATAAAATTGATAAAACATGTGTTCGAGCAAAATGACGCAAAACTACTTAACTCGGTTTCAACTATTTAAAATATCATTTTAAAACATCAAAACAATAATATAATTCTTTTTAATGTCATAACCAGACAATGAAATTATAATTTTCATTGTTAAATCTTTTTATTGAAAACAAAGTTATAATCAAAATGTAATTTTCAATTTCTAGTCTTTTTATTCAAAACAGACTTTAATAAGATGCAAACTTTAATGTGTAATCTTTTATTGAAAACAATGAACAAATAAAATGATATTTTTAATGTTCCATCTTTTAATAAAACCCAATGACAACAAAAATATGATCTTTAATAACTAATCGTTTATTTCAACTCCTTTTATTGTAACTAATTTACAACAAAAATATAATCTTTCATTTCAATTCTTTTTATTGTACCTAATTTACAATAAAAATATAATCTTTCTATTTTCAATCGTTTATTGTAACATAATGACAATAAAAATGTAATCTTTTTACCCAAATCTTTTTAGTGTAACACATTGACAATAAAAAAATTAATCTTTTTATTTTTAATTTAAAACATCAAAACCGTCATTTGATTCCTTTAACCAAATATTATATAAAAATAATCATTTATCCTTAAATTGGAATGAGACCCAAACATTTACCATATAATTTGATTATACGGATTTCATACATCGCATGTATTATACACTAATGATAAATAATCATTCAAACTTCCAAATAGCATACAAAGTGCATTCTAATACTGTATAAGCAATAAATAGAGAAATAATGCTTATGTCTAATACAAGGGAGATGTGTGAATATCATCCCAAGACCCGTGTGGGTTTTCAACCAGCAAACGATCGAATAATGTATAATTATTTGTGCACTTGGGCGATGTGTGGAAATTATCAACCCAATCAACAAATATAAGTCAGGTAACTTGTACATGGTAGTGTAACATTAATTTTTAACAATTCTATATGAATCAATATTAATGACATATGTTGCATACTGCCAAAATTTACATAACATACCAAAACATATCATGACATAACATAATGTACAACACAACATACATGCATCAAATAATTTCAAACAATTATTTCATCACTGGCATTTAAATCACATTCATTTATAACAATAAATAAATATGGTAAAAGTTTTGAGTAAGAAAAGAGTTCTCACCTTGGTTTGTACTTTGTCGGTGTTTAAATGTTCGGGCCAATTTTGGCCCAAAAATCAACTTGCTCCGAATCCGACAAAATTAGTGTCTATGCGAAGGTCTCGACTCACTGATCACAACAAACCCTGTTTTGCGCGAAAAAAAATGATTTAGTATGTGGCTAAAAATTCTGGTAACCCGGACGACTTAAAGTATGGGTTGAGTGAAAGACCCTGAACTTAAGAATTGGTCAGTGGTTAGTGTAGCCTGCTCCATAGTGGGAGGTGCACATATATATATCGAGTTTCTTACGTGCGTGCCCTTTGCCTTGTCTAAAGGAAAACCGATATTTGGTTGCATACTTGTTTTTATGCATTGTTATGTTTTGGGATTCATATTTCCAAATGTTTTGTTTTGAGATCCCGAAGTGAAATCTACTTTATTATAAAAGCTAGATATGTATTTCAAATGATTTGAAATAAAAGAAATCGGGAAATAAAGTCCGAAGGAATAATTTCTGTAAAGTGAATTGGATTTTGAAACCTAAGATTAGGGATTAAACATAAATGGGTAGATTGAGGAATTGCATGTTGATTGATGCATTGTAGATCCATATCTTTATTTATGCACTGGCAATCCAATGGAGTAAACCAGTTTCGCGTTAGCGGCGTGATTCTGTGATTAGCCTTATTATTAGCTAAGTTAAGTTAAGATTTCTCATACCAGTCCCATGACTGACCTGTAGTTTGTTTCACTGGCAAACTCGGGTGCCCATATTTTCCACACGGGCAGTCGAGTAGCTTTTTGCAGATATTTATCTCTTTAGCAGGATCCTGGATCGAAGCTTAAAGATGTGTCCAGAGCTTTTGATAATCTTTCGCTGCAATGTATTATTTAATGTAAAATTTATCTTCCGCTGTATTAATCGATGTACTCTGATAATCTGTACTCTGATGTAACATTATTACAATGTTTATAAAAGTCTCATGTTATTGTTCTAATGTGTTTTATTCCCAGAGTTAAAGTATTCGAAGATTTCCAACTTTTGGATCAGATCTGTGTAGTTTATGGTCGATTCAAAGGGTGGGGATTTTCGGGTCTTTACACGGGACTTGTCTCAATAAAGTATGTGTCAACATATTTCAAAGTTTTGCCATTGAAGTTGTCAATGGATACCCGATGTTACTACCAGAAATTAACCCCTAATAATAGGCTGACAGTGAAGGGGTATCGGAGAAACACAAGCACAGAAGAATCTTCCAAAAGTAAAAAAGCCGAATGATAGAAAGAACCGTTTGCAGGAAAGAACGACCTGAGAGCAACATAAAGCAGCACTTCTTAGGGAGAAAGGGGTGCAAAATCCACAAGATTCTATCGAAGTTTATCCGGTAGGGTCTACCCAATAGGGTCTATCCGATATGGTGCTCCATAGCGAAAGGTCACCTAAGTCAGGAACTAAGAAAGAAGAAGACAAGAGCTCCGCGTAGTGAAATCCGGAAGGGCTATCAGCATTAACCCACTTAATACCGATACATCGGAAGGTGAAGGTATCAAGGGTTTCAAGCCAGAAGTGCACAAAGTTTATCCAGAACCAGCTTCCGAAACATCTACTGTATAAAATGCCAAAAGACCATGTTAATGGACAACAGACGCATCACCGGGAGCTATCTTCAGGAAGACCATACTATCCCAAAAGCTCCACCGGAAGGGCGACCGGAAACCTAGCGGAGATACAAGATACACATACTAATCTACTTAGTATAGATACCGACAACAGTGTTAAACCGGCAGCTATCTATATACATCTTGAGGATAAGCACTCTAAGTAGTGATAAGAAAACCAAAAGTCTACATCCAGAAGACTACGACCGAGGGCATGCAGCAGAAGGTCCAAAGATCTTCCGGAAATAGCTCCTATATCAACAAGCTTATATCACTTTCACGGAAGCCACAACTAACGAGGACTTTTCTACCGGAAGCTATAATCCACACCACAAAGCGGTAGGGAGCTAAAACAACCGAAACCAAGGAGAAAAGCAGCTGACAAAGGTATCCGAAGGCCCAACATCCCAACAACAGAAGGGTCCCCGATTTCCCTATAAATAAGACCCCAGGAGTCACATTTTGAGGGAATTTTTCCATTTTTCTCAATCTTGTTCTTTCCTCTTTAAAGAGCAAATCCTAATTCCCAAATCGGATTGAGGATTTCTTCAACTCTTGTAATACATCTATAATTTATGAATGAAGGATTCCTAGGCTTAAACATCTTACGATTTGATAATCTTGTTATGTCATTATGATGAAACAGTGAGTTAACACTAACCTTTCATATGATAAAGGGCTTCATAGAAATTCGAAGCCCTTCTCCTCCTATTTTGAGGGATTGCAATGTTGATCAATGCTCTCATGATGAGCTTAACGCTTCCTAGTCTCGGAAAAGAAGTTGTCTGCACGTTTATAACTTGATCTCCGACGCAACCGAGGTCCTTCGGGCCTGTTCGATGCAGAAAGATCATCTGAGTTAATAAGCATTGCGATGCCCTTTTTCCGAATGAGGAGAAGTATTAGCATGTTTTCTTCTTATCACAATATAAGTATCATCGCATTCATGATCTAGGGAGTAATTGATTTCATAAGATCTTTATTGTGTCAAGCGAAGTAAACCTTCTCAGGATCTTTCGGAACTCCTTTGTAATGGAAGCGTGATATTCACCTCTTGAGGGCAGAATAACTAAGCTTCAAAACCGGGGTTCTGATGTTTAAGGATCGGTAGATTTCGCTAAGTAATACTGGTCTATGAATGTCCATCAGTCACCCTGGATCATGACTGCATCAAATTTCTTGAACAGATGTCCTACATAACTTACTCCGGGCGTTGACGGAAAATAACGTTAACACCCGAAAAGTTCGAAATTCGTCCACGCTCGTATTCAAAAAGCAGATAAATACACGAAAACCGGAAAAAGTATGCGAATACAAACACATCCGCATCCAAAAGTCATTCGTTTTTTTAAAGATTTTAGTATAAAAAATATATGTATGTAAAATAAAAGATATTTATTTATTATTTTATCAAGTTGGAAGTTTATATTCTATACGTTTAACGTATGATAATAGCTTAAGCAATTCGTTATTATTATTATATTTGTTATTTTAACACTTCAATAATCAATTTGATTGAAAAGATTTATGTGAAACCAATTTTTTTATTTCTCTTCTTTGATTTGTTGATCATTGGCGAATTTGATAATTTTCCAATATCCATCCATATCTGCAGATGTGGATATCCAATATTCGACAAAAATTTCAAGTATAAATTCAAATTTGACATTATTAGTATCATAAAATATCCATTAATAGACCAATTTGACATACAAAAATTCATTTATTGCAACGAAGTCTTAAAAATATCAATAACTGAATTTACCATTGTCTTATTTACTGCTGCAAGGGATTTTGCATTGAGTGACATGAAGAAGTGAATTGTAATTAAGGAAACATCTAGGATCCGTTTTTGGTAATGACAAGCGGCTGAAATGAAGGGATCGACCAAGCGGTGAATTGAGCAGTTATGTGTTTATGTGATTTCGAGTGGTGAATTATGCATCAAAAATAAAAAGAGTATTGAGTGGTTGTATATATTTTTTTTATAGTAGAAATTTTGTATGAGCAAACTAGTGCAAAACACATTTTTTTTCATAATAAGATAATAAAGTCAAATTACAGTGCATACAATGATAAAATAAAATAAAAAATACATCAAATACACCACATATTACGTCTACGAAAGTCCGAGATCATGTGCGTGACTAACTCATGGACCTCATCATCCACGGGTCTCCTCGAGGATATTTAACATCCTCGTCTTACCCCGTAGTACAATCTTCAGCTCCGATACTTGGTACATTAATTATGGTGCTACCAATCGACTGCATCGCTGCATTTGCACATAGATACACTCTTTATATGAAGAGCTTGTAGAAGACGCTGAAGTAGGAGCATATACAGCTGACGGTAGAGGAGGTGCATCCATCTGCAAAAATGATCCACGACAAACTGTATATTGATGATGAATGAAATGGACAGAGGAATGAGATAAACACATGTGCCCTTTGATATGACACCCTCATGAAGCATATCAGTTGGCAAAACTTGATCAGAGACTTACGCTTATGTATTTTTTATAGCGTCTCGCTGCAGTATTTAATCGCCCATCGGGAGACTTTCATATAGTCTTCCTCCACGATCCATTCACCGTCAGTCGACTGAATAAGGACATTCCAGTCGTTCCAAGCCATGTTCAAGTTGTCTCACTTGTAGGGCTGACAATCAGAACCGAGAACCCGAACCGACCCGGCCCGAAAAGACCTGAACCCGAACCGAACCCGATGGGTCTCGGGTCGAGTCTAGGTGATGGAAAATACCATCAAGATCCGATCAAACCCGACCCGCATAGACCTGACCCGAAAAATCCGACCAAAAAACATTGAAATATATGTATTTTTAGTGTTATTATTCAGTCAGACCTGAAACTAGGGCTGAATATCGGACAGGACAGTCCGTTGTCTGGCTCGGTCCGAAGCTATACGGTGTCCGGTCCGTGTCCGTTCGATTGTCTTATAGGACAGAGCTTGGACACACCAGTGTTCGGTCCGATATAAAATGTTCGATGTTTTTCTATTATCCAAAGCTATATCGGACATGACAGCCCGTTGTCCGGCTCGGTCCGAGGCTATATGATGTCCGGTTCGTGTCCGTCCGAAATCTTATAGGACAGAGCTTGGACACACCTCCGTCCGGTCCGGTCCGACCCGTTTACACCCCTACCTGAAACGACCCGACCCGACCCGAGTTTCAACCCAACCCGACCCGAACCGAAGCTCGGGTCGGGTCTAGATTTTTGAAATGTATAGTTTAGACCCGACAAAACCCGACCCGCCTAGAATTAAGACCCGCTGAGTCGGATCCGGGTTCATCGTGGCGGGTCTAATTGCCACCCCTACTCGCTTGTTCTTCATCCCAACACAGTCCGAGCGTTGGAATCTGAAGCGACAACCTAATAAAAGGAATACACTAAGTAGTGCGTGTCTTTGTGAACGCAACACAAATTTATGAATAGAAGTCCGTCCATCGTTTCATAAAGCGATAAGCTGAGAGGAGGCAAAAGAATCGTGCAACATATTTGAGAAATCGATAAAAATGCTAAGTGTCAGAAAAATTCAGAAATAAAAACAATAAATGTCGTACAAAATGAAAAAACTATAATATCAAAAAGGAAATTTACGAGAACTGGAGATAGTTTGAACTAAAAAGAATTGAAAAACTTTCAAATTTAGGGGGTTCTCTCGGGTTCCAGCGTTTGATGGTCGGGTGAAACTGATGGAAGAGAGAATTTATGGGCAACGAACGGGTGTTGTCGCATCAGACGACAATGTACATTCTCGAAACGTTGTCCGAAATAGTCAACTCTTGAATTCAAACCGTTAGAACGTCGAATGAATGAAACTGTCAAAATAAAAAATTTAGGTGGTTTTCGGATTATTTTTTGTTTTGCATTTTAAGTTTTCAACATTAGCTACACAAATTGGAGAGAGTAAACAGATAACGAAGCGTATTGAAAGAACATGGAGGAGACCGATAAAGGATGAATTGTGTGTTGTTTATCCGTTGTTTCTAAAAACATGAAAAATTAAAAAAAAATATGTCTTTTACTTTATGTGTTAGCTTCATTTTCTAAAACGGTCATTTTCAATGATTTACGTTCGTCATTTCCAATTTTGTATCCGCGAAAATGGAGAACTAAAAATGGTTGCACTCTCAGTAATTTTGAGTTCAAAACATCCATTACCTCGGATGCTGCTTCAATTGGACGGCTGTGGCGGTCATATTCAAATTGTCCAGAGGAAGGAAAGTGGGTCCACAAATTCCACGTTCTGTCACTTTTTCCTGTTATATTTACCAATCAACACAGTCGAAAGCATAAAGAGAGGAAAATTAATTTACAATTGAAAATGTAATAAAGCAAAAGAGGAAGTAGAAGAAAAGAAAGCAAACAAAAGCACTACCAGCTACGCACTTCTCGTAATAATCATATTATAATCAGTATAAAAGAGTTAAAAGCAAGCGCAAACTAGAACAGCAAAACCCATTTCCGTCAATGGGGAATAAACTCTTCTTCTTGACGCTGTTGGCAGTAGCGGTGGTGTGGTCACCGCATGCTAAGGTTGCCGCATCAGTAGCGTACGATAGCAAGGCTATCATCATCGACGGCCAGAGGAAACTGTTGATATCCGGTTCCATTCACTATCCAAGAAGCACTCCTCAGGTCAGTACTCGTGTAAAGGTTCAACCTTTTTCAAAAATGCGGTTGCTTTTCCTGGGCTTTGGTTAATTTTGATTTGCTTATCTTTTAGATGTGGCCTGATTTAATAAATAAGGCAAAAAATGGGGGCTTGGATGTCATTCAGACATACGTGTTCTGGAATGGGCACGAGCCTGTTCAGGGACAGGTACCATTTTGCAATTTTTGCAATTCTGTGGGATTGATTTGTAACACTTCTCTTGTTCTTGAGCAGTACTACTTCGAGGATAGGTATGATTTGGTTAAGTTCGTAAAGCTTGTGCATAGTGCTGGTCTTTATGTTAATCTTCGCATTGGACCTTATATTTGTGCTGAATGGAACTTTGGGTGAGTCTGCAGTTGTACTTGTAATAAAATTTTGATTTCATGGACTTGAGCAAAGAATTTAACACCATGTTAATGTTTTACAGGGGATTTCCTGTTTGGCTGAAATATGTCCCTGGTATCAGTTTTAGAACAGATAATGAGCCTTTCAAGGTAAATTAAGTTTCATTTTCAGTGATATCATGCCATTAGGATTTTGTTGTATGCACACTAGTGTGCCATTTTATGTAAAGCGGTGCATAAATTTGCTTCAACATTTGCTCCTTCCCATTCACAAGAGAATCAATTAGTCTTCGTTGTCATAATAGAAATTTCAGATCAACTAGCTATGATGTCACTGGTTACTATCGGTTATTGAGTTTATCTTAATTAGCGGTAGCAACCCCATAATTCAGCTTAACCAACTTAAGATTTATAATTATTTGTATTCTGGCAGTGGGCAATGCAAAATTTTACCGAGAAAATAGTTAATATGATGAAATCAGAAGGGCTATTTCAATGGCAGGGCGGCCCAATAATTCTATCCCAGGTATATAACTTGCACCAAAAATTTAGCCTCTGTTTAACCCCTTGATGTAAGTCACTGGCTTAATGTAGTCAATGTATATAAATGACGATGACATGACAGTTTATTACTAATCATCTAAGGCATGTATCAAAATTTATATATGTTGATGATTTACATTGACTCTGCCTCAACCACAAGTGTTGACATTATAATTTTAAAGAAGTTGTGATTCTAATCAAGATTGAGAATGAGTATGGTCCATTGGAGTGGGATCAAGGAGCTCCAGCAAAAGCATATACTTCATGGGCAGCTAAAATGGCAGTTGGCCTCGATACTGGACTTCCTTGGATTATGTGCAAACAAGAGGATGCACCTGATCCTGTTGTGAGTTTTCTATTGTATTCCCTCCTTTATATTCATTGGATTCTTTCAATGACAGTTGTATCGACCCTTTAACATTTTTTAATTTGCTCACAAGAGAGCTACTACTTCACATGATTTAGATTTTCCTGCACAAGTATTGATACCTCCATTGATTTTGACGGAAAAATTTATAGCTGTTTAGTTTGACTTAAAATATTTGTTTTTGTAAACTTTTTGACTTTCGGCGATACATTGTTGTTAATTAATAGTTCAGTCTGAAGTATCTTGGTTTCATATAATTCAATCTGAAGCATCCTGGTTTAATAGATAAACACTTGCAATGGTTTCTACTGCGACGATTTTTCTCCAAACAAACCGTACAAGCCTACCATGTGGACTGAACTTTGGACTGGATGGTAATTTTTAAAATACGTCTGTTTCATTTTTGAATTCAAATACATAAATATTTATAATCATTTTAATTTGAATTTTGATAAGCTAATGTTATTGCAGGTTTACGGGTTTTGGGGGTCCTGTTCCCGTTAGGCCTGCAGAAGACGTTGCTTTCGCTGTTGCAAAGTTCATACAGAAAGGTGGAACTTATATTAACTACTATATGGTGAGCATGCGTATCATTAATAGCACTTCATTAAAATCTCGTGTTTAGAACAAATGACAGCTTTCTTTTGACTTTGTAGTACCATGGCGGTACAAACTTTGATAGGACCGCTGGTGGCCCTTTTATTGCTACAAGTTATGATTATGATGCTCCAATAGATGAATATGGTACTTGCCTTTTGTTTTCTTTGCTAGTTTTGGTACTGGTCTCTTTTCCTGCTGTATGCATATACTAGACTCGTAAACGTGTGTCCTTGTAAACATTAAGTCATAACCCCCACACAACCAAGCCCAAGCCCTTCTACTCTTGCACGCACACACAGAGCTAACAACTTTGATTTTCCTGTAGGTTTATTAAGACAACCGAAATATGGGCACTTGAGAGACTTACACAGAGCAATCAAGTACTGTGAATCAGCTTTGCTTTCTGTTGATCCTGTAGTAACATCACTTGGGGGAAAACAAGAGGTCTCAGTACATATATTTTTCTATGGAGCATAACCATGTAATTTTAAACGTGAACTAATTAGCTAACTACTCTTCAATATTTCCTGCACAGTCCCACGTTTTCACATCATCAAATGAATGTGCTGCCTTTCTCGCCAACTATGATACCAAAAATTATGCCAAAGTAGCATTTAATGGGATGCACTATGATTTACCTCCTTGGTCTATAAGCATTCTCCCTGACTGTAAAACTACAGTTTTTAACACTGCAAGGGTACTTTTGCCTTTTTTCCTTTTTTTTTCTCCCCTGATTTGCCATCAAAATTAATGTAATATTAACAGGTGGGTGTTCAAACTTCACAAATGAAAATGGATTGGATAGGGGGTTTTTCATGGGAATCATACAATGAGGACGTCAGTTCATACGATGACAAATCATTCACAACAAATGGATTGCTGGAGCAAGTTAATGTGACAAGAGACGCTACAGATTATCTGTGGTACACAACTTAGTAAGCATCAACTCCCTCTTTTTTCTATAAGCAGCACTGGCACTGTAAAAACATGTGAATTTGAAACTGATCCACATTTTGCTATTTCAGCGTTGACATTAATCAAGACGAACAGTTTTTGGTGAATGGACAGAATCCTATACTTACTGTTATGTCTGCTGGTCATTCTGTACATGTTTTCATAAATGGGCAATTCACAGGTCTGCTATTGTTACCTGATACAAGACATAAGTGTGTGCACGCACGTGCGTGCTTGCGTGTATGTATCATGTGTATGTGTGTGTGAGAGCGCGGTGCATGAGTGCGTGTGTATGCATGCACAAACACAGAAAAAGAATTTAGAATTGCCAACTTTAGCTAAACCATATTTAAACTAGAACTTTATGGTTACTCATAGGAGATAAACATGGAAGTTGAAAGATGGCTAAGTTGTAGGGATCTCTAAAGATTTACCTTTCATTTGTGATGGTCACTGAACTAGGCTAGTTGTAATTCATTGTTTATTTCTTAGGAACGGCATATGGTAGTCTGGAAAATCCAAAGTTGACATACACTGGAAACATTAAGCTGTTGGCAGGCAGCAACACTATTTCTATATTAAGTGTATCACTTGGCATGCCTGTAAGTCTTTCTTCTCTTGCTTCAAATTATTTGTCTTCTTTCAAACAACCAGCAATTTTTTTTTTTTTTTTTTTTTTTTTGAAATTGTAAAATAATTATTAATAGAGTGTTGGAGAGCATTTTGAGACATGGAACACTGGGGTACTTGGTCCAGTTACTCTGACTGGACTCAACGAAGGGCAGAGATATCTTACATGGCAAAAATGGAGCTATCAGGTTTAGTTTCTTATGCATAACCTCTATTTTCATATTTTCCCTTTCGAAGTAAATTAACATACATGCACTTAATAACCGTATTTACTTCGTTCATCTAGATTGGTCTGAAAGGTGAAGAACTGGAACTTCATTCACTTAGTGGAAGTTCCAATGTGGAATGGGGAGCTGCATCTCAAAACCAATCCTTAGCCTGGTACAAGGTATACAGGGAAAACAAATGTTTACACTTACAACACATCACAATTATGAGCATGAATATCCACAAATGTATATATGCAACAGTCTTGATGTCTTGATATGAGATATTCACATCTGCAGGCTCTCTTCAATGCTCCTGAAGGTAGCGAACCACTAGCTTTGGATATGAGCAGCATGGGTAAAGGCCAAATATGGATAAATGGTCAAAATATTGGTAGATATTGGCCTGGTTACAAGGCATTTGGTACATGTAGCGACTGTGATTACCGTGGAATCTACAATGAAACTAAATGCCAAACAAACTGTGGCCAAGCCTCTCAAAGATGGTTAGACTTCATAATTAAATTACATACTGCAAACACTCATCAACTGATGAAGAAAAAAAATGTTCCAATACCGTAAACGATTATAACTTGAACTGAAATATCTTAGGTATCATGTTCCTCGTGAATGGCTAAACCCAACTGGCAACTTGATAGTTGTGTTGGAAGAGTGGGGCGGTGACCCTACAGGGATATCTATAGTAAAAAGATCGGTGGGAAGTGCATGTGCAGATGTTTCTGAATGGCAGCCTTCTATGAAAAACTGGCATACTAAAGACTATGAGAAATCCAAAGTCCATTTATCTTGTAACAATGGACAAAAGATTTCAAAAATAAATTTTGCTAGTTTTGGTACACCAGAAGGAGATTGTGGTAGCTTCTCTGAAGGCAGTTGTCATGCCCATGAGTCCTATGATCCATTTGAAAAGGTTAGTGTATGAACACTTGCATTGATAACCGTTTCATACAATGATTAAGATGAAGTGAAATAATGTTTTTTATTGCAGAAATGTATTGGTCAGGAATCATGTGCAGTAACCATAAACTCTAAAGTTTTTGGAGGAGACCCATGTCCTGGAACAATGAAAAGAGTGGCTGTAGAAGCTGCTTGTGAATAAATGGCTCTACTTGTCAGAACATGAAATTAACTGTATTTTTTGCACTATTGTTACATACACATATACACAGATTAAGTTCAAGATGGGGAAGTTTAACTGGCCAAAGCATATACTTGCTGCCTGCAGCAGATTATTGATTGGTAGGATTTTTGATATTACTCAAATGTACTTGCTTCTGAAACAAATTGTAGATTTTCCTACTGGTTGCTTTTAGTTTTTTTCTTGTAATGTAAATTTTAAAGTGGTCAAGGTATATTCTAATTTGTAATGCAATTTTTATTCGTGCTATTTGCTTTTTGCATACCTATTTTTTACAAGTTTGATCCGACTCACATGTACCTCTGAAGCTGTGTTGCGCACTCGCCTATGTTAGGGAAAAAAAGAAAAGTTCTCCCCATAATTTTTTGGTCTTTGTATTTAGGAAAAATTTATTGCTAAAAATTTATAGACTAACTTAATTTTATATAGTGATTAGGTTGAATGCTGCATGAAGAATGTAAACTAGATGAGAGAAAAGGGAAATAGGAACAAATGCTAAATTGATGAAAAATACATTATACCAATTTTTTATTTTTTATTTTTTATTAATAGTTAATTTAGAATCACAAACTTTTGGTTCAACCGCAGAGTTTCAAATTCTCTTATATATGACTTTTTAAATGTTCAATTGTATTTTATATGATCTTCTCACAAAAAGAAGAAGATAAAATTCTCCTTACAGTTACTTTCATCGTCAAACCTAGATGTTGAATTTCAGTTATTTAGATAAAATTATCCGAATGTAAGATTTTTATAATAAATCAAACAATAATTTTAATAATAATCGTAATATTTTTAATGTTTTCGTTTTGTATTAATGCAAACTATTGAAAATGTTCTTTTTATATCATTTAAAAATATGATCTATTATATACGTTTTCTTTACAAATTCAAATTTGTTGTAATATGCTCAAGCAATAAGGGTGAACAAGCTTAATGCGAAGAGACATTATAATTGTAATTTCTAATGTTAATTTTGGGTGATTTAAATCTATTAATGAGAAGATATTATTCGATTATCATAATCAAGTCAAATATGGAAAACAAATCTGGAAGATAATATATTAATATGGGGAAGGTATATAATTTGATTTGAGGAATTAATCAAATATTAGTATAGGTGGAAACAAATTCAAACATGCTAGATTTGCAGTGGAATCAAATCAAGAAAATCTAGAAATATTTATCCTTTTCTTCAAAGCATTCTTATCCTTCCTCCTATATATATATGAAGACATTTGCTTATATATTTTTATCAGAAGATAAGAAAACTCAAATATATTATATCTTCAATAAGATCCCTATTTATGTATCTATTGTAAGGTAATAAATTTGTAGTGAGTATTTCTTCTCATATTGTACTACCTCCTCTTGAAGTGAATAGTTAAAAGATTGTTGGGTCCGAGGACGTAAGCATAGTCGAACCTCGTTATATTGTTGTGTTCTTTTCCTTTTCTGTTTCTGTTTTTTATTTATAATTTGAGCCATTTGATTTTTTTATTATCTTTGTTGGATTGACATTGTCGAGAGACTGGATTATTGTGTGTTCTGTTTCCGTTTCCCAAATCACTGATTTTTCACTACAGTTTGATATCAGAGCATCCCATGTGAAACTGTTAGTGAATCATGGGATGCTCTGATACCAAACTGTAGTGAAAAATCAGTATTTGAGCATAGAAAACATAATATCCAATAATCTAGTCTATCGACAATCTCAACAATGTCAATCCAACAAATATAATAAAGAAAATCAAATGTCTCATAGATAAAAAACAAAAACAAAAAAGGGAAGGAACACACCAATATAACGAGGTTTGACCATGCCTACGTCCTCGGACCCAACAACCTTTTAATTTTTCACTTCAAGAAGAGGTCGTACAATATGAGAAGAAACACAAAACACTCAATACAGATTTCTCAACCTTTAATAGATACAAGTCTAACCCATGAAAGACTCATTGACAAACAACAAAGTGGATTCTAAGATATTTGAGAGTCACTTTTGACATTGACTTGTTGTTTGGAGGTAGTAACATAACTCTAAGGGGTTATTGTGATTCAGAATATGTTGGGGATATAGATGGTAGGAAATCATTTTCGGGCTATGTTTATACACTTGGGATATGCTCGATTTCTTGGAGATTCTAGCTACAATCCATTGTAGCTTTATCAACTACAGAGGCCGACAAAGCTCATTTCTATTGTGGAAGCGATTAAGGAAGGATTGTATTTGTTGCAGCTTTTGTATGATTTATTAATAATGCAGAAGACCTTGGAGTTGTTTTCAGATAGTCTGAGCGCTATTTATTGTGGAGAATCAAGCCTACAGCTCACAAACAAACACATTGATGTTAGGAGTTTTTTTCTCATGCTTGAAGAACAGAGAAATAAGATAAAGTTGTCGAAGATCCACACAATGACAATCTGGCTGATATGCTAACAAAGTCGGTTCCAAAGGACAAGTTTTAGCATTGCTCAAACTTGATTGGTGTGGTACGAGCCTATGCAGTTAAAGCCATGCTAAAGCCCAACAATATTCACGCTATAGCCCGTAGCATTCTCTGACCGCTACGCTATTTCAATTTAGCGCTAATGAACAATAAATCTTCTTTAAGCCCTTTTATTTTCCGTTGCACCCGCTAAATCAAGGCTATTAAGCATCCGCTTTAGCAATATTAGTTCAAAAATGATGATTTGGCTAGTTCTCTTTTAAAACAAATAAAAAAGATTAGTGGAAATAGCTAAATTTAAGCAGTAAGTGACCAATATAAGGTAGAAAATTGCAATAATCATCAAATCTAGTGTGCATAACCATTATATTATTTGATCTTGTCATATAATATTAATTAATATTCGTTTATTCTACACAAATAATGTGGGAATGATAATTAATTATTTTTAATATTTTTTTTTACATCTAATGAACCTTTTTGCACTTCCGCTATTTCCCCGCTTCATCTTCGCTACACCTTTTTGCACCTCCACTGCTATAGAACCGCTAAGCTGCTTAACTGCCCAGGTACGAGCTACTTACCGCCATGGGGCACTGACCCAACAACCATTTTTTGTTGATTGATGTACATATTTAAATCGAGGTGGAGTTTTAAATTTAAACGATTTAAATCTATTAATGAGAAGTTATTATTTGATTCCCATAATCAAGTCAAATATGGAAAGATAATATATTAATATGGAGAAGTTATATTATTTGATTTGAGAAATCAATCAAATATTGGTATAGGTGGAAATAAATACAAATATGCCAGATTTGTGGTAGAATCAAATCAAGGAAATCTGAAAATATTTCATCCTTATCTTCAAAGCATACTTCATCCTTCCTCCTATGTACTCCTATATATGTGAATACATTTGCTCGTATTTTTTCAACACAAGATTAAAAAGATCTCCATATATATCTTCAATAAGATTCAAATCTCTATATCTATTATAGGGTGAGAAATTTGTATTGAGTGTTTTATGTTTCTTCTCATATTGTACTACCTCCTCTTGAAACGAAAAAAAAGGTTGTTGGGTCCGAGGGCGTAGGCATAGCCGAATCTCGTTATATTGGTGTGTTCTTTTCCTTTTCCTTTTCCGTTTATGTTTTTAATCTATAATTTTAGCCGTTTGATTTTCTTTATTATTTTTGCTGGATTGGCATTTTGTTGAGATTGTCGACAAACTAGATTATTGGGTGTTCTGTTTTCGTTGCCTAGATCACTGATTTTTCACTACATCAATGGCGTATAGAGTCTATAAATAGAAAGCTTATCTACATTATACATTGTATCAAAATCAATAGCAAATAAAGTGTTCTCTCACTAATATCTTCTATTCTTGTTTAATTTTACAACTATCACATGATCTATAAATAAAAATTGGATGCAGATACAATATCTTTTTGATAACCAATTACTGAAATCATATATATCTCTTCCTTTTGCCTAGTTAATGAAATCGGGTCTGAAATTTTATAGTCTAATTTTCTAGATTTGTTTTTGCAGATAATTTAGATCTGAATTTAATTATCATTATTTCAAACTTCTAAATTTATTCCTTAACATTTCAGGTTTGGATTTATGTTTTAGTAGATCTATTTTTTCAGATCTCATTATATTGAATTTAACTTTTCAGATATGTCCATGTTTTACAAATATAGTTTTCATTTTGAAGAACCTTTGTTTTGGATGGTGATTTAGACGATGATTTTGATATATAATTTGTATTTTCATCTTATATACAAAGCTTCGTATGCTAATGGGAAACGTTAATGGCATCAAGGGTTAATCTCCGTCTTTCTTTCTCTCTTCACGCAAACCTATTCTCTTCAAATCTCATCTTCTTTCCATATCGACACCACATTTTTTCATCTTCACATACACTTGCTTTCATCACGCGTGTTTCCTCCACTGGGTATCCAATAATCGATGTCATATCTAAGCTTATCCACGAAATTGAACTGAGATCTGGTTATCCCTGCCTCAAGCGCCTCATCTTCCCAACACTCTACTACCAGATCCGATTTTGTAAACTCCTCCTTTCCATCTATTGTAGTCATTCAGGTAACTACTTTCTTTCGCAAGTTATTCAACTGATGATTATGGAAAATTGAAGGGGGACTGACATTTGCGTGGAGTCTACAAGGTATGGAGCAACTCCTACTTACTGAACTGATTTCGCATTTCGACAGGGTCTGTGATGGGTCAATTTAGTTTATGGGTATTCAATGTCTACTCGTTGTAGCTCGTCTTGCTGGTGTCTTGTTGTCTACAGTCTTAGGTTTTGGTTGTATCATGTTTTGTGGAGGTGCTTGGTTTTTTATCTTCGATGATTGGATCTTGGTTCTTCTTTTTGTAATTTCTGGTGCTTAGCACCTTATCCATGAAAGTTTGAACTGTTCGACCTTATGTTATAGTGTATGCTGGTTTCAAGTGAGTTGTTGTCTAGTTTTTGTATGATTGGGTCAACACCAATGAGTATCGGCAAAACACGAGTTGACTAGCACTGATCCTTGTTGATGTTTGTTCAGTGTTGTTTTGGCCTGCTTGTGCAATTACTGGGTTACGCTCTACTTGTTATTTCAGCATTTTACTGTTGAGCAATTTTCAGTTTGGTGAGCTTTAGTTTGGTGTTCTGGAATTTGCTTCTGGCACTGGTGATAATTCTGTCGGAGTGCTTACCGTTTCCTTCCTCATTCTATGCTCGTATTAGTATGGCCGACTAGTCAGATTTACATTGTTAGCTGTGCACGTCACACCTTAGCGTGGAGCTCAAGGAAGCCAGGATGGCTGCAGTCTACTGCTGTTGAATCCTGCATTGTTCAACTCTGCGTAATTGTGGTCATGTCATGAAATCTGTTGGATATGTTATGCTTAACTTCATACAATCTTGTATTTCTTTGTATCCATATGTAATTTACTACTTATTGTAGTATGTAATTTTATGAGAAGTATGTAATGTACTCATTCTCTCCCTGTGTGGAGAGATAGGAAAACAATTGTAGTCTAGTGTTTGAACTAGCTCCTTTGCTGTAATCTTGCTTAGATAGTGTGGATGACCCACATTAACTGCCGTAGGTGGTGGACGATCCACCTTAAAAGCCGAATAGCTGATTTCTAACTACAATCACCTGTATTATATTGTATTTTTTTAATTATTAGTTATAATAAAAAGGTGTTTGCGGTCACCTAAAAAATCAGCCGACTCTGCCAAAAAAAGAAAAAGAAATATTTTACTGTTTCTTAGAGAAACTTTTATAAAGAAAATACGTACGTAGAAGATCGTATTAAGTTTAGATCCAATATTGATCTTGATTTGCTATATAATTCGAATTTGGTTTATTGCGTTGTTGATATTGATCCCAAAAAACCTGAAGCGAATGCAAAAGGAACTTTTTTCAAAAAAAATGAAAATTGAGAATCCACAGTTTTGATAATTTAAGAGGTCATTTTGATGTAAAAAGAAACATATTAAAGATCTTTATATAGATTGTGTACTGGAAAAAAATATGAATTATATTTTTGTTTTTGAAAAATAATCTTAGTTTCCTAAATTTGTGCAATAATCTAATCTTAATTATGCCATGTTTCTTTAAGGATCTACATGTTTGTTTTGATATGTTTGGTTAGAAGAAATAAAATTGAAGTTAATTTCCTTATGGGGGAAATAATTTGAATCTGAGACATATAGTTATTTTTGTTAATATTTGTGAATTTTATGTACAGTTTTGTAGATTTTTGAATCATTCATGTTAGAGAACGTAAAATATTGATTCTATGATTATACTCTTTTACTCAATTTCTGATTAGACATTATATGTATATACGTATGTGTATATATATATGGTATATATTCTCAGAAAATATGATTTTTGAGAAATACAGTATAATCTTAAGGTGTTCATTTCAATTTTATTACCATAGCTGGCTCGAATTTTATTCTGTTGCCTTAAGTAAAATTTATTCATTTGACTCACATACTTGGACTACGTAATAGTTATTTCCGTTGCTTTTTTGTATTAAATATTGTCGTTATGGTAATAAATAATATTACCATATTAACAAAAATACATTGAATGCATTGGCCATTGTAAGTTAAATGATATTATGTGTTGTGATTGGAATAAGAATATATATATATATATATATATATATATATATATATATAATTTGATGTATTTATCTTAGTAAGTAATATCTGATGTAATGGAAGTAATAAAAAGGTTATAACTATAGCCTGAAGCTGTGCAAAGAATTTTTTTGAACCAGAAGTTGTATAGCTTAGAGTCTGAGACCTGAAGTCTTGAAATATGAATTGTTTTTTTATAAAGTTTATTAGTTTGAAATCCTATTAATGATTTTTTTAATTAGCAAATGGTAAAAGTTTCTAAACTAGAAGTTTACAAAAAGTTTTGAGGGCCATCATCATAAATTAATAAACCTGATACATACATGTGCATTAGAAGAATTTAAAGTTCATCAATCAATGAAATTAAAGTAATTCATAAATTAAAAGCTCGAAGCTCTATAGAAATTATTTAAAATAATAAAATTTTACTTCTTGAGAAGCTAAAAGAGATAAACAAATCATCAAGTTAGGTAATGACGATGCATTCAAGAGATTTCAAATCTCAAAATGCGTTATATCTTACTTACCTATTTACATTTACATATCGTATTGACAAAATATCCCGAAGGTATTATGTTGTGTGAAATTTCTAACATTCTTCATGTTTTTTTTTAATTTAGCCTTAGAAAGGGATGCTTATTATTTATAATGCAGACCTAGAAAATTTCAATTTTTGTATTTAAGTTGGTTTAAATTGTTTCTCTCAATTGTTTATTTCAAATTGTATAGAAGTATACATGATCTATTTATAGGTTTTGTACAATGCAATGTCTAATTTTATTTCAATATGTATAGCTACTCGCTCTATTGCTTTCTATTTGATAAACCTAATAAACTCAAACTTTAATTTTGAATGAGCACTTAAAAAAGGGTTAGTATAATTGATTTTTTTACTAATAACATTGTGTTGTAGAACCTAAATTATTATTCAACTTCTTTGCACATATGTATAGATAATTGCACAAGAAATTAGTATTCTCCGAAAGAGATTACTCTTCTTAAAATGGCGTGTATTAATGTTAATCTGTTGAACAGAGGTTTTGGAGTTTTTGTTGAATTAATATTGCAAAATCCAACTTCCCAGAAGAGATGATATAGATATTTTATTTTATTGAATATAATCTACAAGAAGAGTGCTATATTACTTGAAGGAATGTCATATGAAACTCCAAAATAGTTATAATAATTCACATCCAAAGGAGATAGTATATATCAGTGCTATACCCTAGAAGCAATGATATTGATTCATCTCTAAAAGAGATATTATATAAAATACTACACTTCAAAAGAAGTGGTTTTATCTCTCGTATCTAACTTTTATTCTGCGCATCTATTTTCTTATTGTATTTAGAATTTAATACAACAATTCTAAGGTTGATACAACAAAAATCTCTAGTAGAGATATTTTATACTACAATTGTAACGACCCAGATTTTCGAAAAATTATTTTTAAATATTTAATAAGGTTTTAAATATTGAGTTGATAATATAAATGAATTTTCATATTAAGTTATCAATGTAGAAATCGATTTCGATTAAATATCGAATATATTAAATTATCGTAATACGAAATATAATTGAATTCGAAGTTAAAAACTGAATCAGAATATTTCAGATGATCATTATAAATTTTATTTGAGTACAAACGATAACGATAATAATATATTATTAAGGAATTTATTCTTTTGAATTTAATTTAGGGTGCGTTTTTTACAGGTCCCTATTAAGTTTCAAAATAGATAAAAAACCCGGTGATAAAAACAATATAAAATACATCCCTATTTTTGAAATTCCACTAAAAACATTCCAACTCTACCCTTGCGCAATTAAAAAACTTTCCAACTTTGATTTGTCATCATTTAATCGTTCAAAACATACCTTTAATCTCGCTCAAAACACTATTTCCATGATTCTGCAAAACCATCAATAAAAAAATCGCTGTTGAAATTTTCAATTTTTTTTTTAAATGCGTTGAACACTCAAAAGCCGTTGGTCATAATTTTAATGAAGATCATGCAAATATTCAAAAAAATTGCACACTTATATGCAAAAATGATCAGTAGTAGTTTCCTAATAAGCATATTTACAGTTTAATATTTTGCAGGTACTACTTGTTTCTTACAGTATAGACATGCAAATTTTTTTGTACAAATGAGGCAAATGAACGTTCAAAAAAACTGCATACATTTATTCAGATATAACAAATATTTGCATACATTTCAGCTTGAATAAATGACTTGTAACAACCCGAATTTTTACAACACGTTAAATCAAGAATCAAGACAGAATTAAATTATAAATTCTGAATCAAGTGAAACGGTCTGTGCCATTGCGTTCGTCTCGGAAAAATACGCGAAATAGAGTCCGAGTTTTCGAGAATCGGAGTCCGTATGACCCGTTAAAGGCCCAAAAAAGATTTCTGGGAATTTGAATTTCGGAAAATAGTTTTGGAAATCAGATCTGGGGCTAGGCGGGAAGTTTCCCCGCCTAGGCCATGTCGACAGGGCTGTCGACAGGCCTGTCGACTTGGGCCAAGACCAAGTCGACAGTCCTGTCGACTTGCCTGTCGACAGGGGGTGGCCGGGGCAAGTTGCCTGGCGCACCTGTTTGGCTCACCTGGTCTTGTTCTTGGGCTGATTCTGGAAACTTCCGAGATCTGATGGTCCTAATCTATCCTAGATTTAATCCTATGGCCTAAAACACTCCTAATCTCTATAAAAACACCCCTAAGCCCCCCCTAAACCCTCATAACTCACCCTCTCCACGAAGTGCTGCCCAAATGCCAAGTGATCATGGCCTCCATCCCCCTTTCCTAAAGCCTATGCATTCAAATCGGGTTCAAATCAAAAGGTGCAAGCTTGCTACACCAAATAGAGGCCAAATCAACATTGCTAAGCGAGTTTCATGAAGGCTCTTCAACAAAGGAGGCACCTTTCTTAGCCAAGATGATTCATGCTTCTTTCCCTAGGCCTAACTAGGTAAGTTCTAGCTACTTTTAGATGGAAACGGTAGTTTTGATAATGACATGGGATAAAATGAGGCTAAACATGATTATGCGAACCTATATGAACCTTACTTTGCCTCTTGTGTTCATGTTTATGATTTTAGGCCATGTGAGTGACTTAATCATGCCTCTCATGCTATGCATAACCTAGTTTAACTTGCAAGTTTGGATCTTTATGCATGAAATGCTAGCATGAACCTTTAGGAACCACTTTACTTGTGAAACATTGGTTAAGACAAGATTTTGGGGCTTATGCATGTTTATGAACCCAAACCCCTTATGCTAACATGCAAGTTTGTGGCCGAATCCTTTATGAGATTATGCATGCTCGTGGCCAATCCCCTCTTTTAAGTTGTGCACGTTTATGGCCAAACCCTTTTTGATAATATGCATGTATGTGGCCAAATTACCTTATGACACTATGCATGTTTATGGCCAATCCCTTTATGATGTTATGCATGTGGAAGCCAAGCCCTTTTTGGCATCATGCATGTTTTGAGACCAATATGTGACATAGTATCCTTACTATGTTGACTCGCTTTGCTTGCGTTGGGAAAACACGATTTTGGGTAGTTAGATAAACATGAACATGTCGCGAAATCTTAACTTGAATATGACATGTGTTTATACTTGAAAATATGACTTGAAAGATGACATGGAATTTGACATGTAAGTATGCATAAAAACATGAGCTTGAGAATTTACCTATTAAGTTAGGTCTACCCTTTGGGAATTTACCTATTAAGTTAGGTCTACCCAAATGCTTGAAAACTTGTAACATGTTTTGGAAACATGATGAACTTAGATAATATAAGTGTGGCCAACTCGAGGTTGGGTTGAGTTTGCAACGTAAAACTACCCGGAACCGACCGGCCTAACTAGTAGTTGCAAACAATAGGACCCAATGTGAGAAGTTGGTCATGTCGCGCTTAAGACCCGAGGTTAGACTAGGTTGTGGTGTAAATCTACCCGGACCCGCCCGGCTTAACTAGTAACCACAACAAGGTCTAATGTGAGAGGTTAAGAGTGCATTAATTAAATTAATGCCACATGATAAGGTTAAGTAAATTTGACTAATGACACTTAACCGATATGACACGAATGGGTAGGTTAAGTGGGACCGGGCTTGATTTCCTTAATGACACTTAACCATGCAAGATGATTAGGAGATGGGGTTAAGTAATTTACACTTAACTAATCTGACTGGGTAATTAGATGAGGTTAAGTAATTAAGACTTAACTAACCTAACCACGGTAATTAGATGGGGTTAAGTAATCCATACTTAACTAATCTAAACACGGTAATTCGATGGGGTTAAGTTAAACACTTAACCAATTTAAACTTGGTAATTCAATGAGGTTAAGTAACCAATACTTAACCAACTTAACGTGATAATTTAATGGGGTTAAGCAACTTATACATGAAGTTTTGATGTGGTTAAGTGACCTAAACTTAACCAATCTAACTCGTTAATTTGATGTGGTTAAGTGACCTAAACTTAACCAATCTAACTTGTTAATTGGATGTGGTTAAGTGACCTATACCTAACCAATCTAACGTGAAAACATGATAAGGCTAAGTCACGAATCACTTGAATACGCTTGACCGATTTGACTCGGTAATTTGACAAGGTCAAGTTAATTTATATAATTAACCAATCTAAAATGATAATTAGACAAGGTTAAGTTATGGATTGCTTAATATACTTAGCCAACTTGACACATGGTTTGTAGGGTTAAGTCTTGGACTTGGATACTTAGCCAATTTTGACATGATTTGTAGACGGGCTAAGTTATGAACTTAAGTGACACTTAACCCATTAGATAAACCCTAATTCGGAGGATTAGGTAAATAACCATAGTTAACAAGGATTATGGGAATAAGGCTAAGTGGTAAACCTTAGTAAGGGAAACTAAGTAATAATTCTTAGTCAAGGAAATTTGGACCATTTCTTAGATAGATTAGTAACCCGATACGTTAGGTCAACGTTTAAGTATGCGTGAAGGAGCAGGCTATCTGATTTAGATAAAGGCTCCAACGAACTGGGTAACGAAGCAGCGGCTTCGGGGAACGTGAGGATATTCTTGGGATCCCTCTGTGAGCTGCCAGGTCATTATACTAGGCTCACGAGAGGTTGAGGTCTGCGGTAGAAGAACCAAGAATATGCCTTGGTTGCTATGCGAGCGACCTAAAGACTGGGGTGGATAGCAGTGAGTCGACGAATACATAAGATGCCCGAGATAGCAAGTTCGTCGATCATCTACCATCTTGAGTCAAGCGTGTACGTACGGAAAGGCAGGGAACACCCAACAGACCATAATTTGCTATCTAATTATGGGTGAGGTAGGCCGTAGGATATGGGCTGGCCGGAGTGTAGTTCTCATGCAAGATTTTCTCTTGTGTTGCCTTTCATTAGTTGAGGGAGGGGTCTCGTGGGACCATAGCCACGTGTAGAAAACAGACCTTAGTATCTGCATCAGCAGATAAATCTAAAGCTCCCGACCGAGTCCTGTATTTCTTATTTTGCCCTGTGACAGGACTCGGATGGCACGATGTGATACATGTGCATACAGTTATAGAGAAACGATTCACGGTGAATGCGTGGGAAAAAGGGCGCGGTTGACGGTTAGCGTAATCCCTAGTGGCCTAGGTGGTTTAACCCAAACCGAAATACGAAAGCATGCAATAGGTAAGCGTAATCCCTAGTGGTGCTAGGTGGCGGAGGTCCTAGTAGTTCAAACGATGATTCATATGGAAGAGCCTAGCTAGAACAAGGGTGACAGTCCAAACGATTTCAAGGATAATGCGACATGAGGAAGCCCGTACGAGGTACGACAAAGGACTGAACTTATATACATGGAAAGAAACATATGAATTGAGTAACCTATATATGCGATATATTAGGTTGGCATGGACCATTACACGACTTTGAGATAGGGACATTCATGGTTAACACATGACGCGGGTAGGGATACTAGTACGAGAGGTGCAGAGCAAATATACATGTTAGAACTAGGAAGAATATACATAAGAGATACCGTGGGATGTTAGACGGGGTAGATACCTTGGGGTAATGTACTCGATAGAAATCTGACGATGTGATACCATGACTTATCATAACACCGTAGTTTATCATGATACCTTAGTTTACTTTGCCACAGTAGTTCAACCGGCTACCCTGGTTTATCTATCTTGTAGTTATCCTTATGTTTACTTTCAGTTTATGCATGTCATGTTACCTTTACCTGTTTTTATACTGGAAGTAGATAGGACTTACTCAGTCTTTTTGACTGACCCGTTTTGTTTCGCCTCTTTTCTTCCGTTCCCCCCCAGGTTTCAGGGAGGAAACAATGTTGTTTAGTTCGGACTTCTTCTGCTTGAAGGTCATCATGGATGGCTTGGACTTCTCTTGGCTATGGCTACTTTACGGTTTTACTTGGGGAATAATTTATTAAAAAGTCTTTATGCTTCTTTACTATTGCAAGACAGGTTTTGATGTACTCCGATGTAAAAGGCTTTAGACCTTATTTTTTCATGTTATGAAAGTTCGATTTTACTTCCGCTATTTATATATGTTCTGTCTTGTGATATTTCTGTGCATATTTACCAATAATGCCCCTCTAAAGCTAGTGCATTCCTTTGCGAGTGACCCTAGCGGAGGCGGGGTGTTACATGACTGGTAAGTAAAAACAAATTTACAACAAAATACTGAATTGATTGTATTACATCACGTAAATGTTTACAACAAATGGTAAAAGTTTACAACAAATGTAACAGAACTAATGTAGCAGAACTAATGGTCTTTTGAAGAACAAGTTCTTTTGTTATGGCCCAGCTTACTCCACAAACCACTTCTAGTACTTCTTGTAAAATCACCTGCAGATTTTAATTTTTTGATGAAAATGGACGACCAGGCATTCATGTACCTTTCGGAGGAGCTATAATAGCGATAGCAACAGAACTATATAAAAAAAGACGAATATAACAGCTACCATTCCCAAGCTTCAACAACATTAATACACCAATAATCGTAGGAACATGCAATTTTTTAAATGAATGATCGATCAAATTAGATTGATATAAATATATGCGTAAAATTCAGCAAAATAACAATAATATCTGCATATTTATATGCGTACAATTCAGCAAAATAACAATAATGTTCTAACAATATGTTTTTCTTCGTGTCAGGTAAAAAGTTGCATACAGATATGCATATATTTAGAATATATGCATATTCGTAGGCAAATTTTTAAAAGAAATGTTGAAAATAGATCTTTAAAATATATGCATATTTGTATGCATATATCAATAATGTATGCATACTTATACTCAACTTTTCTGATCACATGCAAACCCAAATGTTATGACAATAATTTCATGCGTGAATTTGTCGGAAAACATCCAATTTTTTAAAATATATGCATATTTGTATGTATATATTTATAAAATATGCATACTTATACTCAACTTTTCTGAGCACATGCAAACCCAAATGTTCTAACAACAGTTTCATACTTGAATTTGTCGAGAAACATGCAATTTTTTAAATGAATGATCGATCAAATTAGATTGATATAAATATATGCTTAAAATTCAGCAAAATAACAATAATATCTGCATATTTATATGCGTACAATTCAGCAAAATAACAATAATGTTATAACAATATGTTTTTCTTCGTGTCTGGTAAAAAGTTGCATACAGATATGCATATATTTAGAATATATGCATATTTGTAGGCAAATTTTTAACAGAAATGTTGAAAATAGATCTTTAAAATATATGCATATTTGTATGCATATATCAAGAATATATGCATACTTATACTCAACTTTTCTGATCACATGCAAACCCAAATGTTCTGACAATAATTTCATGCGTGAATTTGTCGGAAAACATCCAATTTTTTAAAATATATGCATATTTGTATGTATATATCTATAAAATATGCATACTTATACTCAACTTTTCTGAGCACATGCAAACCCAAATGTTCTAACAACAGTTTCATACTTGAATTTGTCGAGAAACATGCAATTTTTTAAATGAATGATCGATCAAATTAGATTGATATAAATATATGCTTAAAATTCAGCAAAATAACAATAATATCTGCATATTTATATGCGTACAATTCAGCAAAATAACAATAATGTTATAGCAATATGTTTTTCTTCGTGTCTGGTAAAAAGTTGCATACAGATATGCATATATTTAGAATATATGCATATTTGTAGGCAAATTTTTAACAGAAATGTTGAAAATAGATCTTTAAAATATATGCATATTTGTATGCATATATCAATAATATATGCATACTTATACTCAACTTTTCTGATCACATGCAAACCCAAATGTTCTGACAATAATTTCATGCGTGAATTTGTCGGAAAACATCCAATTTTTTAAAATATATGCATATTTGTATGTATATATCTATAAAATATGCATACTTATACTCAACTTTTCTGAGCACATGCAAATCCAAATGTTCTAACAACAGTTTCATACTTGAATTTGTCGAGAAACATGCAATTTTTTAAATGAATGATCGATCAAATTAGATTGATATAAATATATGCTTAAAATTCAGCAAAATAACAATAATATCTGCATATTTATATGCGTACAATTAAGCAAAATAACAATAATGTTATAACAATATGTTTTTCTTCGTGTCTGGTAAAAAGTTGCATACAGATATGCATATATTTAGAATATATGCATATTTGTAGGCAAATTTTTAACAGAAATGTTGAAAATAGATCTTTAAAATATATGCATATTTGTATGCATATATCAATAATATATGCCTACTTATACTCAACTTTTCTGATCACATGCAAACCCAAATGTTCTGACAATAATTTCATGCGTGAATTTGTCGGAAAACATCCAATTTTTTAAAATATATGCATATTTGTATGTATATATCTATAAAATATGCATACTTATACTCAACTTTTCTGAGCACATGCAAACCCAAATGTTCTAACAACAGTTTCATACTTGAATTTGTCGAGAAACATGCAATTTTTTAAATGAATGATCGATCAAATTAGATTGATATAAATATATGCTTAAAATTCAGCAAAATAACAATAATATCTGCATATTTATATGCGTACAATTCAGCAAAATAACAATAATGTTATAACAATATGTTTTTCTTCGTGTCTGGTAAAAAGTTGCATACAGATATGCATATATTTAGAATATATGCATATTTGTAGGCAATTTTTTAACAGAAATGTTGAAAATAGATCTTTAAAATATATGCATATTTGTATGCATATATCAATAATATATGCATACTTATACTCAACTTCTTCAGTAACTACAAAATCCAACAACAGAAAAAACATTGAACAATCATAATCGAAGAAAGCTGAAAATCGTACCCCTAGATACAAATACCTTAAATCCGACGTTTGATGAATCAATTGCCTTAGAGCTCGAACAATATCCCTCGCAGTCCATCCGACGTCTTTTTTCTTAGATTTGTAGCTCGTAAAAAAAAATCGTGACACCTCATTCTTCATGTTTTGTTTTGTGCCCTATTTGTAGTTGCGCTGCCTGAAGATAAAAGAGCGGACGGACGTTGTCCATTGTTGATTTCCAAGGAGAGCGAAGGGATCACTAATTGATTATAGAAAGGAGAAAGGTGAAGATGATGGCGCCGCCATGACTCAGAAAAATATTAACGATGAAAAAAATGAAACCCTAATACGTGTTTATACCGAAACTTAATTACATCGTTAATTAGAGGAAAAGGGCATTTCGGGTAAAAAAGGAGCCGCTGTTTGAAAATAGGGATGAATTTTACATGTTTCAAAAGGGGAGGATGTGAGCCTAATTAAGTTTAGTTTTAAGGACGTGAGCCTAATTATCACTTTAATTTATATCAATTTAAAATGATAACTTCTCCATACGATCAAATGGAGCTTCGAAACTTGTTCCAGTGTGTCCAGAATAGTGGTATAACCCTAAAAATGTCGGTTGTTGGGTTCAGAAAGGAGTTCGGAATCACGGGGTATTTTAATTAGAATCGTACCGGTTCAAACTAAAATAAAATACAATAAAATTTATTTTAAAAATAAATTCCTTCATTCTTAAGTAAACAAAGGACACTGCAAACCTCAAATCACGCAGACTATAATTCCATAATGACTAAGAATTCATCTTGTATAAAAATGCGAACAAATCCCCTGTTCTTCCATTTCGCTCCTCAGACAAATAAGAATCTGTTGGCCTCAAAAACAAAAAAATGGCATTACCTTCTTCTTAAAAACCAAACAAAAACAAAGTGCTTTTATTCCTCACTTTTTATTTCTTCTTCTTGAAATGAGTTCGAAGCCCAATTCCCAGTAAAATCCTTCGAAACTGGATCCCCAATCTCATTTCATTTACAAAAAAGGAAAACAGTAAGCTTCCAATTTAAAAGAAAAGAAAGCCCCTTTTCATTTCATTCGAAATTTTATAAAATCCACCACGAAAGTAAATCGAGTAACCTAGTGCTGTAGAGGTTTCACTTCGACGGTTTTTAAATTAAATGCGATGTCTTTACGTTGAGTTCGAATTCATCAATCTTAGCTAGGGTTTTAGTTATTTGAAGGTGCTGCAAGTTGCGAGAGGTTCTGGGATGGAAGAAATGAAAGAATGGTTAGGGGAGGTGATCACTGCATCGAGTCGGGGTGGAGGGTTTGTCATGTGGGGTTTTGGAGGGGATTTTCGTGCAAATGAGTTTTGCGATTTTGTGCCAGTCGCAAGATTTTGGGATCGCGATGTAGAAGGGGGGATTCGTGATTTGTTCTGTCGCTACCTGTAGCTGGTTTTCGAGTGTGGAATCTTTGAAGATCGTCGAGTCTAGTGATGTCGCGACTTAGGGAAGTGAGGGACTGGTATTGCGATTTTTGTTGAGGCAGATAGGGTTATCGATGTCTTCCTGTAGCGGTGACTCTGGTCGAGACATTCAGATGGAGTGTGGCAGTTGTTTGGGCACTGTTTATCAGTGGTTTGGAGGCTGAATGGTGATGTTTCCGCTAATGTTATGGGGTAAAGGAGAGTGGTTCGAGATGAGGAAGTCATGGCAGTTTTGGTTTTGTCACCTGTAGGTAGTAACGTTAGGGAGGGCAGTTAAATAAGATAATTAACTTATCACAATAATTAAAGTTAATTAATTTTAGATCTTATATGAACATGTAACACTAATATCAGTTACATACTTGATCAGAAACAAATGAATTGAATTTCTTTGAAATCATGTCAACAATCACTATGATATAGAGCCGGAATGGAATTCATTCGAGCTAGGGAAAATTTCGGTTAATCGAAATGATCACGTTGATAGCAACTGCAAATCACGGTGAGTAAAATCTCACTCAATTTATTATTTAGAATTATTTTTAGTCATTAAAAATAATTGATGGTTGTTTGGTTGCGTTAAAATATTGTTGTGGCTATTAAATATATATTAGTTATTTATGATTGGTGTTTGTGGTTATTATATATATATATTGATGGTTGGATAGTTCCCGCAGTACCATTAGCGGATGCTCGCAGTATCATTAGCGGATGACCCTATACGCCCCACGCTATGATAGTGGATGACCTTTTATACCGCGATATCCTGCCTCGAAGAAGGATGGGTATTATTTATGTTGGCTAACGTATGTGGATGCAGGAAAACAGGTTAGAGGGATACAACTAGATTCCTCAAAATTTATTACCGTTGTTTTCATATATATATATATATAATGTTGTGTTATAAAACCCGTGGTTTGATAATTGAGTGTTTCTGGATGTTTAAATATCACTGGGCTAAAATGTTAATTTATAAAAATATTGTGAAAGGGGATTTGGAGATTTAAAAGGATTTTTTTTCTAAAATAGAATTTAAATTTCGAATGGGCTAAGAAACAATTACTTGTTTTGAAAAATAAAAATAAGTAGTAAATTTATATACGGTGCTTATAAATTAAATAATATAGGAAATTGAAGTAAATTTATGAATAGTGTTTATAAATAAACGGGAATGATTTTCATTGGATAATCAGGGAATTGAAGTGAATTTATAAACGATGTTTATAAATTAAATAATGTGGGGAATTAAAATGAATTTATAAACGGTGTTTAAAAATAAAATAGATAATTATCATTTGATAATAGGGAAATTTAAACTCAAATGTGAATTTAAAAATAAGAATTGGAAATCGTTTTAAGTTGAAAACGATGAAATCTATTCCAATGTTCAAAATGGAAATTTAATTGGATAATTAAGTTATATTATACGAAATTTATAAAATAAATTATATCAATAAAGAATATTAGAATTGAATTAGTTGGAAACTAATGTTTAAATTAAATATGAGAGTAGATTCTGTATTTATATAGATAAGTGTAATAAATAGAATATTCCAAAATAAGATTTCGGTTTTAAATAGATTTCAAAATAGAACTTGTTGTAATTTATAAAACAAGCAAATTTATAAACAATATTATAAATATAGTGAATTAATTATCTGGAGATATTATATAATTTTAAATTCAAGTATGAATTTAAAATAGAATTTGAAATCGTTTCGAAAAGAGAACGACGGGTTTTATTTCAAGATTCGGAATATAAAATGAATTGGGTTTCAGGTAGATTTGAAATGGAACTTGTTTTAATATAAAACAAGAAAGTTAAATTTATAAACAACGTTTATAAAATTAATTGAGATAATTATCATTTGGACAATTTAAATATTTAAATTTAAATTTGAATTTAAAAGTGAATTGGGAAGTGTTTTGAAAAAAAAGATTGATTATATTTCGGAATTGGAAATATAAGCGGAATTGAGAAAAATCCAAAGGGTTTATAATTGAAATTCGATTATATCGAATTTTATAAATAATTTATTTATAAAAGGAATTGGAATTAAATATAGAAGATCGAAGTATAAATAAATTTATTACCGAGTAAGGAAAAATCGACAATTATAGATAATCAGAAATATTATGTTGAACTGGGAAAATTGATTTGATATATATTAAAAATATATTAGAATGGTGTTGAATTTATTATAAATGAAGTTCAAACGTTTTTATATATTAATATAATTATAACGAGCTCACTATAGCGTGGTAGATCGAAAATTGGCATTTCGAACTTCAATTGAGTATATAGAACTCAATTTAAGTCGGAATTCTTTGAAACAAGAATCGTCAGGACCGACTGAATAATTGTTTTCTAATGGTAAAGAAAAATCTAGATTTTGTCGAATAGATTTTGAATTATGTCAAAATCAAATTTTCAAAAAAAAAAAAAAAACAGTGCCATAACCATTATAAAACCGTAACGGTTTATTTAAATAAATAAAGGGATTTTAAGTGAATAAAATATGGATTTTTATTTTAAAAATCAAGATTTGAGTTATAAAATATATACGTACTCAAGTTGTGTAAATGAAATGATTTTTGAAACAAAAAATCAGATTTTTAATTGTTGAATAGAATTAACTAACTTGAAGAAAAATTAGTTAATGGAATTTTAAATCGAAATTGGACTTTGGATCAGAAAAGGGGTTTGTAAATTCATATTCGAAATCGAATATGAAACTTGAATAGAAATGGCATTCAATTGTTTTATATACAAGTTAATATGTATTTGAACGTGATATGTTCAAATAAAAAATGAAATAGGAAAAAGAGCTAATTAAAGAATAAATTAGCGAATTGAGTTAAAATGACCGGATTGAGTTGGAATAAATTGGGAATGAACGTATATGGGTTAGACAGGTTTGGAATGAAGTGTATAAAGATTTTAAATCGAGTGCCCGACAAAAAGGTACACGTTTAAATTCCATATGAGATTTTATGTGCCGAATCGGCAAGCCGCTTGGCTTTTTGATTTTCTTTTTGAATGGAAAGGGCCCAGAGAGGCGTTTTGTAGCTGTACCGAGTGACCCGTACAAAGGAGGTTATGGCGAAATTTTCTGGAAATTTAAGGAGTTAGAATGTTTTAAGTAGATTTGATAATTAGAAATCGATATATATAGAATTCGATAATGAAACGAAATTAAATAGAAAATGTTATAAACAAAAAGGAAATCAATAAATTTAATCTGATAAAAATAGAAATAGAAACGTATACACGTTTAAAAGATATGGATAATTGGTTTAATATGATGTTGATTATTCGATATAAGTAGTCTTGTCCGTTTTGAAGTTAAGGATGCTTTCAGTCAAGGTCTGAGAGGTAGTTATACCCCTACTTGATTGATTTCATTTTAAACCGATAAATAACAAGATTCAATATCGAAGATAAATGTTGAATAAGATTAAGCTGAATGCAGTATTTTGGGTTGTTGTAACGATGTTTTACACAACATTCGTTTTAACCCAAGTAAGTGGAATTTTGGAAGTATAACGAATATTTTCTAAGTATAGAAATAAAGGAGTTCGGGAAAGAGGAATAATTGGAATGTTTTCCAATTATAAATAAAAGATATTTTCTAAATATAGAAAATAAAAGAAGTTGCTAGATGAAAATGTTTTCTAAATAGTGTAAGAGGCCAAGATGATTGTCAAAAATATTGTGTTAACGAATATTTATATGGAAATGGAGAAGTGGTTTAATTAATTAAATATTAATTAAGGAGCCCAGTGATTGTTGATGTTCTGAATAGATGTTTGTTTTTATTCGATAGTTAAATAACTGACTATCGAAGTATTTTCCAATATCGTTGTCAATATGGAGAGACCAGTTGAATTATTATCCGAGAACCACTCCGTATTGGCAGTAGCGTTGCGAATAAGATTATATGAAGATAATCGAAGACGGAGTAAAGAGCAAGGGCTTTTTCTGTTAATCCTAGGTAGAAATTGCCTAAGATGGGTTAATGGACATTGTGCCTTCGGTTTCGTTCAATCTCGGAACGAACGTATATGGACAAATGTCCGACAGCGTATTTCCAATGATCACATATGCTGGTCTTTTCAAATATATGTATGGTGGCGGAAAATTTATTTTCTTAGCGTATTATCCAGAATATATCTGTGCAAATCAATTAATGATTAAAGGATCTAACAATGTGGCATTCAAAGTGATTGTGCTATCAATGAATGGTAAGTAAGCGTAGCCTCAGGCCTCAACAACCGGGAAATGACAAAAATCGGGCAGGCAACATGGCTAAGTGGATAGCTCCCAGTTAGGGTGTATTATCACCTATCTAGAGAAACTCATTTCATTCTTTATTCTATTTGATGTTGTCCCATTCGCGAAAACGATAGTCGATCTCAACCATTGGTGATATACATTCGATACACTCAAGCGAAATGAGTGGTCGGTCAAGTGTGGCCAGGTTACAAGATGTTCTTGTTGAACCCAGTGCATTCTCCTCTAGAGATACACTATCGGAAGGTGGTTCCGTACCTTGTCATAGTTGGAAATTCATTACCCAATATGTGCTCGCGATTTTTGATTTGTATATTATATATGTGGAATTTGAGATGAAAGCGTTCCACTAGATTACTATTTATTTTGATTTAGACACTATTATAATATCAAAAGAGTTTTGATATAAAGTTTATCGTTTCTTTCAAAAGAATTTTTGAAAGTTAAAACAAGTATTTTGGATTCTCATAAGGGAAAAACCCGTTCCGTGTTATATGGCGTTGTCTTATGAGATATCGTTTAGTTTCTCAAACTGTTTTAAAACATTTACTCATACCAGTCCCATGACTGACCCAGAGTTTATTTTGTTTTGTTTTACCTAAACTCTTGGGTGCCTATTTTTGTATGGGTAGTCAAGTAGTTCAGGATTTTGCAAATTTATCTGAAGGAGCTTTGTGACAGCCCGCCCCATACCAGCCGACATTTCCTATGAAAGTGTGTTGTGCCGATGTCCAACCAGCACGGGACGGTCGCCAAAGAAAGGAAAAAGAAGAGAACTTACTAGTGAACTAACAAAGAACCTATAGAATATCTCACAGCGCATGGAATAAAATATAGTAATAACATACTTTGACATAAAACAGGCGAGACAGTGCATAAGCTGAAAACTAAACATCACAGCAGCGGAAAACCCAAATACAGCTTATGTTCTACATCATTATTATAACTTTTCAAAACTGTCTCTAAAGAAAATAAGGAAGGTACACTACTAATGCCCAAAGTAGTGACCCGCAGCGACACAGGGAGAATATATGTAGGTAATACGTAGGAGCCTCCTGCTCGTCTCTGATACAGCTACTCGTGCATCGTCATCTGACCTGTCTCTAGTCTGCCCGTTTAAGAGCACCCAGAGTAATAAGAAGAGACATAAAACTCTGGGTCAGACAAAAGTCTGGTGTGAGTGATAAACAACAAAACAGAGCAATAACAGGTATACTAAACCATACCTGAACCTGGACCTGCAACCAAAGAGTTAGCACAACATACCGCTCAACACTATAAGGTGCCACTAACATATGGTGTAAAGAATACGGGGGAGGGGGTGTGCATGTCATAGTGAAGGAAAACAATCTGCATTGTACTGGCTCAACACTCTGCCCCACGGAGTCATTGCGACCCCACTGAACTGATCCATAGCCACTAGTCCTTGCTATGTCCACTCTGTCCCATGAAGTCATGACGACTTCACTGTACTGGCTCATAACCATGCTACAATCATTCTGCCCCATGGAGTAACATCTACCCCTCTAGACTGATCCGTAGCCTAACATCCGTCTTGGTGGTGAATCAAAGTTATAGACGTCGATAACCCCTTCGCACATGTCCTGCAGCAAAGCCCAACCATGAAGTTAACTCGTTGGTTCCCAACTGGATCCTGAGTACAAACTCCCCATTTGGACTTCCTTTGCATATCGGGTCTTTGGTCGAATTGGAGTTGGTCTTCAAAAGAGTCGTCGCGTGGAAATAGTAGTACACGCCCGGTTTGGTTCGGTTGTATAGTGTTCTAGTTCCTCCATTCGGTTCGGTTCGGCATGCTCCAACCTCTGGTTCGGTTCGGCTGCTTTTCATCCCCAGACGCCGGTTCGGTTCGGGTCCCCTACGTTCGCATCGGTTCGGTACTCCTGCCTTCGTGGCACTCCGGTTCGGTTCTCTACCCCTCTCGCTTCGGTTTGGTCCACGTAGATCCGATCCCACGCCTTCCTGCCGTTCCGATCCGACCCCAACTCCAATCGGTTTTAATGGCCTTCCTTTTTTCCCTTGCATCCTCTTGTGCCAGGTTCCGGCCCGGTTCGTACCCTCTTGCTCGGTCCACCGATCCGATCCGAGCCCCATATCTGATCCGACCCGAAACCCTGCACAACTTTCTACAACTTTTTCCAGTGACTATTTTTACGCCATTCGACGACGTTTTCGGCTAATCTATCTTTTCTAAACAATCACAAATCATTCCAAACAGTCATAGCAACATATAGAATTGACCACAAACACCAAAACAACAACTTGATAGGTTAAAACGGATCAAACATAGCCAAAACCCCATATTTTCCCTTAAGCATGTTTAAGCAAAGCTAATGATAAGATTAACAAAACTTAGCCAAATTAACCAAATTTTCTAACAGAGGCCTAAAACAATATTTCGAAATTTATAAATATTTTTCCAGAATTTAATCATGTTTAAATTCGCTAATTAACACTAATTACCCTTAATTAACCATAAATAGTGAGGAACTATGCAAATCACTCACCTTAGCCAAAAATTAAAACTTTCAAAACTGAAACTCCGCTGATTTGGGCGAATACTGATGTCTAACAGCAGCTCCAACCTTGCTTTGGTGCTATTTCCCTTTGATTTGATGTAGATTAGGCTAATACTTGATTAGAAAGTGATTAGAGGTGATTCTAGATGTTGGAGGCCATTGTTAGGGTTCCTAGAATGAAAGCGGCGGCTAGAAAACTGAAATGAAATGAAAACCTAGCTCATTTCAGCCTCCCCATAACCCTAATCCCGAAATGGGTTATGGACCCATTCGCTAATCACCTCATTTCGCCCGGTTAAGCAGTTTTTCATCTTCCAAACCTTATTTCAGCCATATCTCCCTAACGGTAAGTCCGTTTTTCACATATGACCACTCTACGGAAAGGTAAACCATCATACGGATATAATGAAAGTGGTTTCAGGTCAAAACTCCTTTCCAATCAAAAGTTATGGCCGAAACAAGATCAGCTAAAGGCAAAATGGTCATTTAAAAATCGGCAAAAATCATGAACATGGGAAATGACCCCAATAGTCGTCTCCCAAAGTTACATGACCATAGGACTTCGTATGTGAAAGAAAGAAATATTCTACGATCCTTCGATGCGTAGAATGCGGGTCGTTACATTCTCCCCCCCTCCCCCCCCCCTTAAGAAATTTCGTCCCCGAAATTCCTTAACCCAAAACATACAAAGGATCCCGCATGCCTACCAATCATTAGCAAAACAATAAAGCATACATAACAACACAATGAGCTTATCCTAGCATGCGGTTTACTAATAAGGGAGTACTATACCGATATAAAAACCTTACCAGGCAAAGAGTTCTGGATACGTCTTCCTAATGTTCTCCTCTGTTTCCCAAGTACAGTCTTCCTCATCATCACCCCACTGAACTTTAACTAGTTTCACCGCCTTCCTTTGAAGCTGCTTTGTATCGTTCCCAACAATACACATAGGTCTGCGGTTCCCAATCGCCTTAGGTTCAACCTCGATATCGTCCAACTGATCAGGTGAAATAGCCACATCGGGGTCGTGCACGAATTTCCTTAACTGGGAAACATGAAATACGTTATGAACTCCTGCCATCTTCTTTGGTAATTCAATTTTATATGTCAGATTCCCAATTTTCTCAAGAACTGGGAATGCACCAACAAATCTTGGTGTTAACTTGCCTCTCCTGCCAAATCGAATCACGCTCTTTAACGGAGAAATCTTAACAAACACCAAGTCGCCAACGGAGAACTTTAATTCTCTTCTCCTCATATCAGCATGCCTATCTTGGGCAGCCTTCATTCGCTGTTGAATAATCTTGATCTTGTCTGAAGTTTCTCTTATCACATCCGGTCCAAGCACAAACTTCTCACCAGTTTCTAACCAACATGATGGTGAGTTACACGGTCTTCCATACAAAGCTTCAAATGGAGCCATACCAATACTGGGTTGATAACTGTTATTATATGCGAACTCCACTAGATGCAGATGGTCATCCCATGATCCACCAAAATTTAATGTGCAAGCTCTCAAGAGATCTTCTAATATACGATTCACCCTCTCTGTTTGACCGTCGGTTTGAGGATGATAAGCGGTACTGAGATGTAATTATGATCCTAACGCCTCTTGTAAGCTCTTCCAAAATCCACTAGTAAACAACGGATCTCGGTCACTCATAATGCCTTTGGGTATTCCATGAATTCTCACTACCCACTTTACATATAGTTCAGTTAACTTAGCTGCCGTTCTATTCGACTTGACGGGTATAAATCTTGCACTTTTGGTCAATCGGTCCACAATCACCCAAATGCTATCATGGCCCGATCTAGTCCTTGGTAACCCATCAATGAAATCCATTGAGACTTGTTCCCATTTCCATTCTGGAATTTCTAATGGTTGTAATAAGCCACTAGGCTTCTTTTGCTCAGCTTTAACTAGCTGGCAATTCATGCATTTGGATATAAACCTTCCAACGTCTCTTTTCATCCCTTCCCAGTAGTAGGTCTGCTTTATGTTTCGATACATCTTGTTACCACCGGGGTGTATAGTCGGTTTTGAGTGATGACATTCTCTAAGCACTTCATCTCTCAATCCATTGACATTGGGCACAACTAGTCTTCCATTCTTTCTAAGCCATCCATCTCCGTCAAGCCTATACTTGTTCATCTCCTCGTCGACACCCATCTCTAACTTGGAGATGACTTCCAATAAGTTAGGACCGTTCTTCTGACTGGAACCAATCCGCTCAATCAAAGTGGGTCTGATCGTCAAATTTGCTAACATTTCTAGATCCAATTCACACTTTGGTCTGAAATCATACCTAGCGATGTACTCTAGTTGCTTCCACTCAAGAAACATAGCCCCTAAACTGGCATGTCTTCTACTCAATGCATCAGCTACCGCATTGTCCTTTCCTGGTGTGTATGTGATATCGAAATCGTAGGAAGCCAAGAATTCTAACCATCTTTGATGTCGGAGATTCAGATCCTTTTGGGAGAAAAGATACTTTAATGACTTATGATCAGTAAACAACTCGAATCTTTCTCCCAAGAGATAATGTCTCCACATCTTCAATGCGAATACGATCGCTGCTAATTCCAAATCATGGGTAGGGTATCTTTTGTCATGCGGTTTCAATTGCCGACTTGCATAAGCTACAACCCTACCTCCTTGCATCAGTACAACACCTATTACGGTACCACAGGCATCCGTATATACTGTCATCTCTTCATTCCCTTTAGGAATGACTAACACTGGTGCACATGTCAACTTTTCCTTTAGACTCTTGAAAGCATTCTCGCACTTTTAGTCCTAGACGAAAACTCAATTCTTCTTGGTCAACTGAGTCAACGGTGCCGCTATCTTGGAGAAGTCTTGGATAAACTTCCGATAATATCCAGCTAATCCTAAGAAACTTCTTATATTCGTTGCATTCTTGGGCGTAGAGCAATCTTGTACCGTAGCCACCTTCGCAGGGTCCACGGCGATACCATTTTCTGAAACAACATGGCCAAAGAATCTCACTTCCCTTCTCCAGAAGTGACACTTAGAAAACTTTGCTTTCAATTGGTGTTTTCTCAACACCTCCATCACTATCCTCAAATGTTCCTTATGTTCTTCCTCTATCCTCGAATAAACAAGCATATCGTCCACGAACACAAGAACAAACTTATTCAACTGATCTCTGAATACCCTATTCATAAGATCCACAAAATATGCTGGTGCATTGGTCAACCCGAATGGCATGACCAACCACTCATAAAATCCAGACGGCGTCCGGAATGTCGTTTTAGCTATACTCTCAGCTTCCACTCTAAGCTGATGAAAACCTGTCGTGAGATCTAACCGGGAGAACACTCTCGCGCCACTCAACTGATCAAACAAATCATCTATCCACGGTAGAGGATACTTATTCTTCCTCGTCACCTTATTCAATTCGCGGTTGTTCACACACAATCGAACGGAACCATCTGCCTTGGTAGAAAACACAACTGGTGCTCCCCACTCAGAAACACTTCTTCTGATAAGTCCCTTCTTCAAAAGATCGCTTACTTGACCCCCGAGCTCTCGCTGCTCCCTTGCCGCCATACGACGATGTGGCATCACTATAGGTCTGGCATCTTTCACTAAATCAATACGGAATTCAATCTCTCGGTGTGGTGGGAGTCCGGTCACTTCCTCGAAAACGTCCGGATACTGGCCAGCCACGGGCACATCTGACAACTCATCATGCGGGATGTCGAGGGAATTTAGAAAACTAGTCATTACCCCATCACTAGGTAGACCACCAAACACTACCCTCTGCCCATCATCCGCTCTAACTGTCACCAAAAGGCCCTCATAGTCTACCACCACCCCGTACTTTTGGAGCCAATCGACTCCCAAAATAATGCCAAACCCAGTAAAGCCCAAAACAAAGCAATTACAAACAAACATGCATCCATGACTCGATAAGACCACATTACGACAAATCATGGTAAGGCCAGTCGAACCACCAATCGAGTTCATCACTGCTAAAGGTCTATCGACTATCTCGGGTTCCAATCCCAACCTATCTACCATGTCACTAGATATGAAGGAACGGGAAGCTCCGGTATCAAACAATACTCGAACAGGAACATCATAAACAGAAAGCATACCTTGAATAACAACATTCTTTCCCTTCTCCACCGCAGTTGGGGCATTCGATGAAGAGGGAACAACATTAAGAGCATATGCTTTCACAATCTGCTTTTATTTAGGGGGTTGCGGACACTTTTCCTTGTGATGTCCCACTTGGCCACAGTTAAAGCATTTCCTATCTGTTGGCTTGGCCTGACATTCTTTGGCATAGTGGCCCTTCTTACCACAGCTAAAGCACTCAACATCTTTCTTATTCTTTTTCTTCTGGCCATCCTTGGTCTGATTCTGCTTTCTCTTATTCTGAGAACCATTCTTTCCTCCACCACTTGCTTGCAGCTTTGTCTCTTCTGCAGATGCAACCTCAGTCTTCGACTTAGGGTATAGACTCTCTGATATCAAAGATTTCCCCACAATCGATTCAAACGTCTCATCGACATGGTTTATAAGCCTTTCCCCCAAGTACTGATCTAAGCCTGTTATAAACCTTTCATTTTTCTTGTCGGCAGTATCAATAAGGGATAATCCATATTTCAGTAGAGTTTCGAACTCTACAATGCACTCCGAGACTGCCCTACCATTCTGCTTAAGCTCCAGAAATTTCCTAAATAACTCTGACTTCTGAGCAGCTGGGATAAATTTTCACCGAATCGGGCCTTAAACTGATCCCATATAACTTGATCCTCTATAGTACCTGCCTTAATAGCGTTCCACCAATCCATTGCCCGTCCTTGCAGCTGACGGGATGCTAGCTTTCTCTTCATCACATCCTCGATACCTATGTCTTCGAAGATACGCTCACATCTATCCAACCAATCCTGAACATACGTAGTCGATTCCGTTCTGTGGAACGTCTTTCCACCAAGACTAGTGTAATCCTTGCAAAGCTTGGCAAAATCGGCTCTAGGCGCATGCACTGTTGCACCACCACCATTTGCAGCATTGGGAACTGTCCTCTGGACATCTCTAAGCATCTCTCTCATGAAGTCAGTGAACATAGCCGTCATGTCGGGAGCATTCCCATTATTGGCTCCTCTACCAGCACCCCTCGTATATCGGCTCATCGTTCAATCTGTAAAGAGAAACGATTAACCATCCTCTTTGTGGTGTCAGTGCAGTGCGACTTCATCCTTGGCTATACTAATAGTATATATATATATATATTGCTTTTGAAAACCAAAATAATCACAAATACGCGCTCTCATATACGTATTATCTCTCCCTGGTGTCTTTCCCTAGGCTAACTACACAACCTAGAGCTCTTATACCAAATGTGACGGCCCGCCCTGCACCAGCCGACATTTCCCATGAAACCGATGTCCAACCAGCACGGGACGGTCGCCAAAAAAAGGAAAAAGAAGAGAACTTACTAGTGAACTAACAAAGAACCTGTAGAATATCTCACAGCGCATGGAATAAAATATAGTAATAACATACTTTGACATAAAACAGGCGAGACAGTGCATAAGCTGAAAACTAAACATCAAAGAAGCGGAAAACCCAAATACAGCTTATGTTCTACATCATTATTACAACTTTTGAAAACTGTCTCTAAAGCAAATAAGGAAGGTACACTACTAATGACCCGCAGCGACACAGGGAGAATATATGTAGGTAATACGTAGGAGCCAACTGCTCGTCTCTGATATAGCTACTCGTGCATCGTCATCTGATCTGCCTCTAGTCTGCCCATTTAAGAGCAGCCAGAGTAATAAGAAGAGACATAAAACTCTGGGTCAGACAAAAGTCTGGTGTGAGCGATAAATAACTAAACAGAGCAATAACAGGTATACTAAACCATACCCGAACCTGGACCTGCAACCAAAGAGTTTGCACAACATACCGCTCAACACTCTAAGGTGCCACTAACATATGGTGTAAAGAATACGGGGGAGGGGGTGTGCATGTCATAGTGAAGGCAAACAATCAAGCATAGAAACCATCCTCACATCTCTCACTCAGTGCGTAAGGCATACGATATCCACTGCTTTGATCACCCAAATCCTTACTATGATCACTCTGCCCCATGGAGTCATGGCGACCCCACTGCACTGATCCATAGCCACTAGTCCTTGCTATGTCCACTCTGCCCCATGAAGTCATGACGACTTCACTGCACTGGCTCATAGCCATGCTACGATCACTCTTCCCCATGGAGTAACATCTACCCCACTGCACTGATCCGTAGCCTAACGTCCGTCTTGGTGGTGAATCAAAGTTATAGACGTCGATAACCCCTTCGCACACGTCCAGCAGCAAAGCCCAACCATGAAGTTAACTCGTTGGTTCCCAACTGGATCCTGAGTACAAACTCCCCATTTGGACTTCCTTTGCATCTCGGGTCTTTGGTCGAATTGGAGTTGGTCTTCAAAAGAGTCGTCGCGTGGAAATAGAAGTACACGTCCGGTTTGGTTCGGTTGTATAGTGTTCCAGTTCCTCCATTCGGTTCGGTTCGGCATGCTCCAGCCTCTTGTTCGGTTCGGCTGCTTTTCATCCCAAGACGCCGGTTCGATTCGGGTCCCCTACGTTCGCATCAGTTTGGTACTCCTGCCTCCGTGGCACTTCGGTTTGGTTCTCTACCCCTCTCGCTTCAGTTCGGTCCACGTAGATCCGATCCCACGCCTTCCTGCCGTTCCGATCCGACCCCAACTCCACTCGGTTTTAACGACCTTCCTTTTTTCCCTTGCATCCTCTTGTGCCAGGTTCCGGTCCGGTTCGTACCCTCTTGCCCGGTCCACCGATCCGATCCGAGCCCCATATCCGATCCGACCCGAAACCCTACACAACTTTCTGCAACTTTTTCCAGCAACTGTTTTTACGCCATTCGACAGCTTTTTCGGCTAATCTATCTTTTCTAAACAATCACAAATCATTCCAAACAGTCATAGCAACATATAGAATTGACCACAAACACCAAAACAACAACTTGATAGGTTAAAACAGATCAAACATAGCCAAAACCCCATATTTTCCCTTAAGCATGTTTAAGCAAAGCTAATGATAAGATTAACAAAACTTAACCAAATTAACCAAATTTTATAACAGAGGCCTAAAACAATATTTCGAAATTTATAAATATTTTCCCAGAATTTAATCATGTTTAAATTCGCTAATTAACACTAATTACCCTTAATTAACCATAAATAGTGAGGAACTATGCAAATCACTCACCTTAGCCAAAAATTAAAACTTTCAAAACTGAAACTCTGCTGATTTGGGCGAATACCGATGTCTAACAGCAGCTCCAACCTTGCTTTGCTGCTATTTCCCTTTGATTTGACGTAGATTAGGCTAATACTTGATTAGAAAGTGATTAGAGGTGATTCTAGATGTTGGAGGCCATTGTTAGGGTTCCTAGAATGAAAGCGGCGGCTAGAAAACTGAAATGAAAACCTAGCTCATTTCAGCCTCCCCATAACCCTAATCCCGAAATGGGTTATGGACCCATTCGCTAATCACCTCATTTCGCCCGGTTAAGCAGTTTTTCATCTTCCAAACCTTATTTCAGCCATATCTCCCTAACGGTAAGTCCGTTTTTCACATATGACCACTCTACGGAAAGGTAAACCATCATCCGGATATAATGAAAGTGGTTTCAGGTCAAAACTCCTTTCCAATCAAAAGTTATGGCCGAAACAAGATCAGCTAAAGGCAAAATGGTCATTTAAAAATCGGCAAAAATCATGAACATGGGAAATGACCCCAATAGTCGTCTCCCAAAGTTACATGACCATAGGACTTCATATGTGAAAGAAAGAAATATTCTACGATCCTTCGATGCGTAGAATGCGGGTCGTTACAAGCTTGGAGCAGGAGGCTTCAGTTTTAGATATATTTACCATTTTTATTTCCGCTGTGTTGTAAGTGTTGTACTTTGATAATTGTATGATATACAGTTAAAATTTTGTATTTCAAAAGTTATGATATATTATATTTTTTTCCGCTGCGATGTGAGATTTTGTGTTGTTATTTTTGTTCTTCTTCTACCATTTTCTTCTAAAAAATGCTTCGTATTTCTATGATATTTGGGTTGGACGTGTGATGTATGTAGTCAACTCAGATAGTACAGATTTACGGGCCATTACAGTTGGTATCAGAGCTTAGGTTGAGCGAACACCTAGGCTTTGTGGGGTTTTACTCATTAGAGATAGTATCCTAGAATGAGTTGAGTGCATTATACAAGAGTGCGTATTTGTTAATTGATATAAAATTTATCTTATATTGTGTTGGCTAGTCTATTGAGTGATTTATGAATTTTTGTCGGATTGTGGGACGCCACGATATCGATAGGAATTTCTAAACACTTGAACAGAAAATTCCACATGATATTGTTTTAAAGTGGGTAAATGAAATAATTTTACCTAAAATTCTATTTTGATAGAAAAGGAATAATTTTCTAGAATTATTATATTAAATGGATGTGTTAATTAATATTATTATAATCAGAAGAGATTATAAGAAATGAAATGGTTATCTATAACCAAATATAACTTGTATAAGAATGAAATATACAAATAAGATGAACTGGAGTTAAATCCAAACCAGAATTTGGAATTTAATCCTGGGAAGTTGGAAAATTATTTTTGAAGTATATTAAAATAATATAGCTTTGATTTGAAAGGATTTTTGAATAAAAATCATCTTGAATGGATTTTAAAATTATTAAAGCACTGAACTCACTTCATTGGCTGGAAAATAATTCTGATGATGACTGCAGCATCATCAGTATTCTTTTTCGAGTTTCTAAGTGATGGATTACAACCTTAGAGAAGTTTGATGGAAATTTGTTTGAAAGAAAACAATTTAGGTTTGAAAATTCAAATGTTTTGAATTTGTGATGGGCTATAAATATAGATATATATTTATATGATTTTAAAAGAATTTGAAATAAAAACCCAGGTGCTTGAATTCTGGAATTTAGTTTAACTTAAGCAAGTTAGAAGGATCGAAGTGAATAAATTGATTAAAATCAATTTAAATGGATACATATGAATGGAATATGAATTGAATGTGAACATATAAATTGTAAATCATTCAGATTAAATGAATGAAAACCAAAAGTTTTGGTGGAATTAAAGTTGTAGAAATATGAAATGTTGAGTTTCAACATAGATGGATTTTGAAAAGTAAATAGGGTTGGTAGCGCTTTTCCCACCTTAGTAATTTCGGGGATGAAATTCTTTTAAGGGGAAAGAATGTAACGACCCAGATTTTCGAAAAATTAATTTTAAATATTTAATAAGGTTTTAAATATTGAGTTGATAATATAAATGAATTTTCATATTAAGTTATCAATGTAGAAATCGATTTCGATTAAATATCGACCATATTAAATTATCGTAATACGAAATATAATTGAATTTGAAGTTAAAAATCAAATCAAAATATTTTAGATGATCATTATAAATTTTATTTGAGTACAAACGATAACGATAATAATATATTATCAAGGAATTAATTCTTTTGAATTTAATTTATATCAATTTATAATGATATCTTCTCCATACAATCAAATGGAGCTTCGAAAATTGTTCTAGTGTGTCCAGAATAGTGGTATAACCCTAAAAATGTCGGTTATTGGGTTCAGAAAGGAGGTCGGAATCACGGGGTATTTTAATTAGAATCGTACCGGTTATAACTAAAATAAAATACAATAAAATTTATTTTAAAAATAAATTTTTCATTCTTAAGTAAATAAAGGACACTGCAAACCTTAAATCACGCAGACTATAATTCCTTAATGACTAAGAATTCATCCTGTATAAAATCGCGAACAAATCCCCTGTTCTTCCATTTCGCTCCTCAGACAAACAAGAATCGGTTGGCCTAAAAAACAAAAAATGGCATTACCTTCTTCTAAAAACCAAACAAAAACAAAGTTCTTTTATTCCTCACTTTTTATTTCTTCTTCTTGAAATGAGTTCGAATTCAGATTCCCAGTAAAATCCTTCGAAGCCGGATCCCCAATCTCATTTCATTTACAACAAAGGAAGCTTCCAATTTAAAAGAAAAGAAAGGCGAGGTCCCTTGTCATTTCATTCAAAATTTTATAAAATCCACCACGAAAGTAAATTGAGTAACCTAGTGCTGTAGAGGTTTCACTTCGACGGTTTTTAGATTAAATGCGATGTCATTACGACAAGTTCGAATTCTTCAATCGTAGCTAGGGTTTTAGTTATTTGAAGGTGCTGCAAGTTGCGAGAGGTTCTGGGATGGAAGAAATGAAAGAATGGTTAGGGGAGGTGATCGCTGCATCGAGTTGGGGTGGAGGGTTTGTCATGTGGGGTTTTGGAGGGGATTTTCGTGCAAATGAGTTTTGCGATTTTATGCCAGTCGTAAGATTCTAGGATCGCGATGTAGAAGAGGGGATTCGTGATTTGTTCTGTCGCTACCTGTAGCTGGTTTTCGAGTGTGGAAGCTTTGAAGATTGTCGAGTCTAGTGATGTCGCGGCCTAGGGAAGTGAGGGACTGGTATCGCGATTTTTGTTGAGGCGGATAGGGTTATCGATGTCTTCCTGCAGTGGTGACTCTGGTCGCAACGTTCAGATGGAATGTGGCAGTTGTTTGGGCATTGTTTGTGTAATAACCCGGAAATGCGTGCCAATTTAAAATTTTTATTTTGGAAATTTTAATGAATTTTGATATTTAAAAGGATATATTTTAAATAATAACGACGATAAATTTAATTTGAATAGAAATAGGACGTATATATTTATATACGTCACCGTTAGAATATAATTATTTATTTATAACTATAAAAGGAATTGAAAATGGCGTGGTAGTTCGATAATTCGATTTCAAACTTCAAATGAATGTACAGGATTCAAAATAAACCGGATTTTAGAGAAACCAAAAATATTTGAATCTAATTGAGGATATCTTTCCAACGAATCCGAAAAATTGAAATTTCATAGCGGGAATCAAAAGATATGTCCAGTTGAAAATTCAGAATAGTCGCTATGGAATTCTGGCCCTTAAAAATGGAAATTTTGCAAACGACCACGGTTTTCGACGAAACCACTTTTGTTGGATCCGTGATGTCAAGTTATTGCTAGATTCCAAAATTCGTAATTTTTCAAATCATTATGTGAGCGTTGCAAAGGAAAACGCGTTTGACTTGTTTAAGTTAATTTTAATCGACTGGAAAATGGCCATTTTTCAAACGGTCTCAGAATTTGATGAAACAAGTTTTGTTAGGACCGTATCGTCAATACGAAGCTAGAAAATATTTTTCGGGAATTTTTAGGGTTCGTATATGGCTCCAAAAAATTGAAATACGCGTTCAAATTAATTATATAGAGTTATATGTTGATTTTGACGAAAACTGATCGAAACGATCGAATCAGCTTACGATACATATCCCATTATGTTCGGAATGGGGGTAATTAGCTAGGGACGACAGTCGGTGGGTTTCATTTCGAGTTCGAAAATAAAAAGTTCTTTTGGGGATAAATAAATAAAATAAATAAATAAAAATAAAACTCCCTCCCTCCACTATACTTATTCAACGCCTCCCTTAACCCTTCAAACCCGAAATCGATTACAGAAAAAAAATGAATGAAGCCTCGATGTCGCCCTCCCTCAGCCTCACCATCGACCACCGCGTCTCCTCCCCCTCCGATCACCCCCACCGCTGACGCCTCCGTCGAGACCCTTCCCTCCCACTCGCCCTCTCCCGCACCGAAGACCGAACCCCCCATTTCGATTAAACCCTAATTCGAGATTGCTGCCACCGCTGCTGACTGAACGGACGCCGCCGCCACCTGAATTGGATCACCTCCGACTGTCGAGCACCATAAACCGTCACCCACCTCTTCGAACCAACGAGAAAAGGAAAGAAGGTGATTTTTAAATTACAAAATCAATTTTTTTTCTTTGTAAAATCAGTTTTATTTATGCAAAGGATGATTTTTAGCTAATGAAAGTTATGATTTTGATTATAGAAACTATAGGATAAAAATTAGATTTTTAGTATATGAATAGCATTATAAAGATGTGATTTTTATATGGAAAGTAGCTTTGTAAAAAAAATATAATTTTTATAAAACAGCTTTACAACATAAAAATATGATTTTTATATAATGTAGAGATTAAAAATATGATTTTTATATTATATAGATAGTAAAAATTTGATCTTTAGTTATGTAGCGAAATAAAAATTGGATTTTTATTATATATATGTTGAAACAAAAATGTGATTTTTATAGCGATGATATAAAAATTTGATCTTTATATAAGAAGTAGAAATATAAAAATATAATTTTTATTATGAACAACGTGAAAAAGACTGCATTGGAATGTCAAACAAATCCAGAAGGTTCAGCAGTTCAAAAGCAAAGCACAGCGGAGTGGAACCCTCTGTGAGAACTTCTCAGTTTAAATCTTCTTTTCTAGTTAAAAATATATACTAAGAAAAATCTTCTTTTCTAGTTCAAAATATATACTAAGATGCAGACAGTGTTTAGTAGCACCAGACACCCGTCGTCCACAGACCATGGATGACTTGTATGTTTGATTGTTTGTTGTGATGAAAATTGATTGTGTGATGTGAAATAAAATAAAATATTTATATAGTTAAAAATATTTTATCGTTAAAAATATATTTTTTAACGTGAATGTGCATAAATAAATATTCATTTTGTTTATGAACACCTATTTGAAGGACATTGATCGGGACGATAAATTTTACATGTCACCCAAATGCACAAATAATATTCGGTGTTTGTGGATTGAAACCCCACACGGGTGTTGGGATGATATTCGGCGTACACTAATCCCAATTATTTAATTGTATGTCGATCGATTGGTCGACAGACTGTGCAAGCGTTAATTATTTATATTTAATGCTTATGCAGTTGTGTGGTGCACTTTGGATGATGGTTGACTATTTATCGTTGCTACTATATACATGTGTTGTATGGAATCCATATAATTAACATTATATGGTAATTGATTGGGCCTCATTCCAATTGGGAAAATAAAGAATATTATAAAATAAAGATTCATGTGTTGACAGTACTCATATGTTGAGATTAGTCATGTGTTGAAAGAAATATAGATTCATGTGTTGAACGATATATTTTAACAATAAAATTTACATCTTTATCATATAAAAAATTAGAAACTAACTGGAAAATAGATAAGATGAGTGGTCTCCTGGATATTGATCTGATGTTGGTTTCGGCCTTCGGGGTTAATATTTAGGGAATTGCTCTCTTGCTAATTTACGGTTAGAGTATGATTGAAAATTTAACGACAGAAATCAAAATTTTATAAAATATATTAAATAACTAAAATAGGCACGTGTTGACAGTACTCATATGTTGAGATTAGTCATGTGTTGAATAAATATAGATTTACGTGTTGAATAGAATAAATATTCATTTGTTGAACAAATTAACGAAGTTATGAAAAATATAAAGCCGTGTTGATTAGAGATGCGCTATTTTGACGTGAACGATATTTATATCGATTATATTCGTTTTTGTAATGAATATTGAAAAGAGATTTAAAAATCGAATTGGAAATATAAAATGAATTCGAATTGAATATAAAATGAATTCAAATTGAAATGAATTCAAATCGAATTGTTATCAAATAGAAATTGAATTAAATAGAAATGCAATTGGAAATCGAAGTGAAATCGATTTGGAATGGATTCAAATCGAATTGAAAACGAACTGAAATTGAATTGAAATCGATTTGAATTGAAATCAAATAGAAATGAATGTAAAAAGAATTTATAATGGAAAATTCAATTTTGATTTCAATTTGAAATGAAGGTTGAAATTGTTTTTGAAACAAATTTGGAACGATTTATAAAATTCGTTTTAAAAGGAAATCGATGAAATATATATAATATATATATATATATTGGCCTGAATAGAACGCGCTGCGCCGCGGCATTTCATGAATTTCGACCATTGGCTTCAAACGGACATTACGGGAGATCCGACCGTCGGATTCTCCTAAAACCGGAACCGTTGGGTTTGTATCGAAAAGCGATTTCTAACGAATATAAGAGATTTGAAATCTGACGGTTGTATTTGGAGATACGTCCAAATCAATTTCAGAAAAGGTCATTATAAGTGAAGTTTGATGGCCGTTATTGGAAATCAACTGTACGGGCCTTGATAAAATTTTCAAAAATATCAATAATTTGTTTAAAATCATAAGAAATGATTTGTGAAGAATTGGGATGAAAAGCTCCATATTCGAAAAGATAAAAATAGATGTTTTATCGAAATGAACTAGTTTTGAAACTAGAATTAAAATCCAATTATTTTTAAATAAATAATTTGGAATTGAAATGAGTTTTAAATAACCAGAATTTCCAATATATGAATAGGAATGGATTTGAATTGAAATTGTCTTTGGAATATTTCGATATTAGATTCCGCGATTATACAGATATTTTGGAGGAAATTTGGAAGATATATTTTATATCGTTATTTCCAAAGCGATATTTGTGGGTTTCAGAATTTGATATTGAATATAAGCTGATATATTTTCTATTCAGAGCCTTATATTTAATATCAAATGGGATTTGGGTTTGTCGTGGATGGTGTCTTCATCAACACTGTTCTTAAACCCCGTTGAGAAAAGATTAAATCTTTTTATTTAGATTTAATGAAGTATACCAATTAATTAATATATTCAATTGGAATTGAATTAGAATTGATTTGTGGGTTTATCATGAACGATGTTTTAAATAACACTTGTTCTTTAACCCGAAAATAAATAGAATGTGATTTGGGTTTATCGTGAACCGTGTTTTAAATGACATTAGTTCTTTAACCCAGTACAAGGAGTTTTAACGAATCTGTAATTAGACTGAAATGTGAATTGATAATTTAAATTATCAAATTGGGAAAGTGATCGAGCATGGAGTATCACCAGTTTTGCTCCAAAGCGATAGTTAAATCTTTAATTAGATTTGAACGTGAAATGGTAATTAGTTTTACCGATAACACTGTAGAGTTAGATATGGAGTATTACCAGTTTTGCTTCATGGGATGAATAGGTTGGGATTGGGAAATAAAATAAATAATTACTTCGGTGTGATTCGCTAATCTCGACTAGTTTGGAAAACCTTAACATGGTTTGAAATAACATCCAAAGGAAGATTAAAGAATAAATATAAAAGAATTTATCTTTGATAAAATTAATGGGAACCTTTCCCTAAGAAAGTGAAATTTAGAAACTAACTGTAGGTTAGCTAAAAATAATGGTTTCCTGGGTATTGATCTGATGTTGGTTTCGACCTTCGGGGTTAATATTTGGGGAATTGTTCTCTTGCTAATTTACGGTTAGTGACTGATGAATTGGAATGAGGCGTATGTTGTATTTGTGTAACATTTGTTTATTATATATGCGGGTTATTCAGAAAGGCCGGGTTTATACCCATTCTGAATAACCGATTCGACGATATGTCGAAGATGAAGACGGTGGTTGAAGACCGGAAGTCTTCAGATGGTTTGGGTGATTACTGATGATCTTGATTGGGTTGTACACCCAAGAGGAGGGAATCAGTTGGTGATCGTCCAGACGTACTTGGAGATCGATGGATATGCGAGGAAAGTTCCTCCGGTTTTGTTCAGACCCAGAACGAACTTGTAAATGGACTGTGTGTCTGACATTGGATTTTATTCTGTGTTGATTGATCTCTATTAAATAATATACATTCTCTTGGTGGCAGAGAATTTATTCTCTTGCTTAACGCCCTTCTCTGAGACGTACGAGCTCAGAGGTTGTATATCGATGGACATCAGTCGCATGGAGTGAATAGCCTGGGTAGCATGCCTAAGTGGCAGATGATCAAGGCTTCTGTTGAAAAGCAAAGTCTTGTGGTTGATGATCAAAGCACGACCTACGTGGCATAGCTTTGTGTATAACGTGAATTCGCGAGCCTCACACCTTGGTATGAGTCAAAAACGGGATAGTGACCGCTGGGAGAACACGATGTTTCTTTCTTGCTATGGTGGTGTCAGTGCTTAAACTGGCTGATATTTATATTATTTTCACCTTTGTGGTTGTTGGATTGCGAGGCGCCTCGATTATAGGTCTGTAAGGACCGGGAAACGTGTGTTCAGGAATAACTAATCCTCAAACGTAAGAGAGGACCGGCCCAGCCGATTCCAGAGGCTACCCAGAGAGAGTAGTCCTGAGACATTTGCTAGAGTGTCTTGAAGCGGTGAGGATCTTGCCCCTTGCCTCGAATCATGACGGAAATCCAATTTCCAATACGTGACATTTCGGTTTTATTTATAGAGCCTAGTATGGCGACATGATATATGGTACCCATGCCATCTATGATTGAGATTTATGATTGAAATTGTTTTGACACTATACACTTATAATAGTATCAATTGATTTGTTTTAAACGTACCAAGCATGTTTGGCTATTATAAGGGAAAACCCTATCCTCCGACTTGCGTTGCATTGTTTAATGGGACCTGGCTCTTATAATAGCTTCATTTTTCGAAAAAGCATTGCGTTATTTATTTATATGCACAGGTTTTCTTGGGAGGAAACCCGTTCCGTGTTATACGGCGTGGTCCCTTGAATTACACTCTTTTAAAGTAAAGTTTTAAACAACTGTTTTAGTTCTCACACTAGTCACATGACTGACCTGGAATTTATTGTTTTGATCTAAACTCTGGGTGCCCTTATTTTCGACACGGGCAGCTAGTAGTTTTGGTTTTGCAGATTTTTATTCATAGGATCCTGATTTACAGCTGGAACAATGCTCGGAAAGCTCTGTATCCGTGTATTACATTCAGTTGTGTTTTGTATTATTTTTCCGCTGCTATGTAATTTAAATCTCTGATATTTTATGTGTAATATTTATCCATACTCTGTAATATTCTTGTATTCTGATGGAATTATTGTAATAAACAATGAAATGTTCTTCTGTTTGCATTCTATTTTGTCGTGTTCTCAAGGTAATCCGGGCTTTCCTTACCGGGGAAGTAACGGGTCCTTACAGTGGTATCAGAACTTTGGTTTACGGAGCTCGAGAACAAGACACATTAGAACCAAACGAAAGAATTCATCAGATATTGGATTAGTAATATCCAATGAGAATAACTCGTTAGAGATGGGATCAGTAGTATCCTAGAACGAGTGTGAAGAGTATATTTTTCAAATGAAAACAATTTTGTTTAGAAAATTTAAACCAGAGTATACATATTTGAATATTTTATTTTATATTGAATTTGGACAATCTAGTATATAAAGATTTTGCATATACGCGTCATGAGCGTATATTCGAAGTTTTAATATACTGGATAGATATAGAATCACATTCTAGTCGCCCGGGGATGGTTCTGATGATCGCTATAGTACGTACATCATCAGAATTTATATTCGAATTTTGAAAGTGTGATATCTATATATTTCCATCGACTGGTGTGAGAACCAAAAATTACATAGGATTATTTGTTGTGATTTGACATCAAAAACATGATTTTCTGTATATATATCAAAATTATGAATTTGAAACGATAATCCACTAATTAATTGCTGGTTGTGTTGTTTAATTGTTGGTTTCATTTATTTGAAATTTTGAACCATTAGGCCAAATTGAATCAAATATTGAACTGTATTAAAAAAAATGATTACAAATGCATGCATATACATGTACTTACATTGAACAGGTCATAGCAAGGAGGCTAGAGCAAAAGAATAAAATTGTTTGCCCGACAAATAGGTACATATTTATTGTATTTCCTTGGGTTTGGATGATTTTATGAGCCGATTGGCTTTTTCTTTTTCTTTTGGATTGAAGAAGGCCATGGGAGGCTATATGAAATATCCCCAAGTCCGCGGTGCAGGGGAGGTTATGGGAAAAAAATTCGAAAATTTAGGGTGTTAGCCAAATTTTTGAAAAATTTGAAAAGTTCTTAGAAACTGAAAAGTTGAAGAACTTAAGCCGTAAAGAAAATAATGGAAGTTGAGTTGATTAGTTAAACAAATTTCATCTTCGTTCCTTTTCGGGGACGAAAAGTTTTAAGCGGGGGAGATTGTAATAACCCGGAAATGCGTGCCAATTTAAATTTTTTATTTTGGCAATTTTAATGAATTTTGATATTTAAAATGATTTATTTTAAATAATAATGACGAGAAATTTAATTTGAATAGAAATAGAACGTATATATTTATATATGCCGCCGTTAGAATATAATTACTTATTTATAATTATAAAAGGAATTGAAAATGGCGTGGTAGTTCGATAATTCGATTTCAAACTTCAAATGAATGTACAGAATTCAAAATAAACCGGATTTTAGCGAAACCAAAAATATTTGAATCTAATTGAGGATATCTTTCCAACGAATCCGAAAAATTGAAATTTCATAGCGGAAATCAAAAGATATGTCCAGTTGAAAATTCAGAATAGTCGTTATGGAATTCTGGCCCTTAAAAATGGAAATTTTGCAAACGACCTCGGTTTTCGATGAAACCACTTTTGTTGGATCCGTGATGTCAAGTTATTTCTAGATTCCAAAATTCGTAATTTTTCGAATCAATATGTGAATGTGGAAAAGGAAAACGCGTTTGACCAGTTTCAGTTGATTTTAATCGACTAGAAAATGGCCATTTTTCAAACGGTCTCAGAATTCAATGAAACTAGTTTTTTAGGACCGTATCGTCAATACAAAGCTAGAAAATATTTTTCGGGAATTTTTAGAGTTCGTATGTGGCCCCAATAAATTGAAATACGCGTTCAAATTCAATATATAGAGTTATATGTTGATTTTGACGAAAACTGTTCGAAACGATCGAATCAGCTTACGATACATACCCCATTGTGTTCCGAATGGGGTTAATTAGCTAGGGACGACATTCGGTTGGTTTCATTTCGAGTTCGAAAATAAAAGGTTCTTTTGGGGATAAATAAATAAAAATAAAACTCCCTCCACTATACTTAGTCAACGCCCCCCTTAACCCTTCAAACCCGAAATCGATTACAGAAAAAAAAAACTGAACGAAGCCTCGATGTCGCACCTCCCTCAGCCTCACCATCGATCACCGCGTCTCCTCCCACTCGCCCTCTCCAGCACCGAAGACCGAACCCCCCATTTCGATTAAACCCTAATTCGAGATCGCTGCCACCACTGCTGACTGAAGGGACGCCGCCGCCGCCTGAATTGGATCGCCTCCGACTGCCAAGCACCAGAAATCGTCCCCCATCTCTTCGAACCAACGAGAAAACGAAAGAAGGTGATTTTTAAATTACAAAATCAGTTTTTTTTTCTTTGTAAAATCATTTTTATTTATGCAAAGGATGATTTTTAGCTAATGAAAGTTATGATTTTGATTATAGAAACTATAGGATAAAAATTAGATTTTTATTATATGAATAGCATTATAAAGATGTGATTTTTATATGGAAAGTAGCTTTGTAAAAAAAAAATTACAAAATAGCTTTGCAACATAAAAATATGATTTTTATATAATGTAGATATTAAAAATATGATTTTTATATTATACAGATAGTAAAAATTTGATCTTTAGTTATGTAGCGAAATAAAAATTGGATTTTTATTATATATATGTTGAAACAAAAATGTGATTTTTATAGGGATGATATAAAAATTCGATCTTTATATAAGAAGTAGAAATATAAAAATATAATTTTTATTATGAACAACATGAAAAGGACTGCATTGGAATGTCAAACAGATCCAGACGGTTCAGCAGTTCAAAAGCAAAGCACGACGTAGTGGAACCCTCTGTGAGAACTTCTCAGTTTAAATCTTCTTTTCTGGTTAAAAATATATACTAGGATGCAGACGCTGTTTAGTAGCACCCGACACCCGTCGTCCACAGACCATGGATGACTTGTATGTTTGATTGTTTGTTGTGATGAAAATTGATTGTGTGATGTGAAATAAAATAAAATATTTATATAGTTAAAAATATTTTATCGTTAAAAATATAATTTTTAACGTGAATGTGAATAAATAAATATTCATTTACAAACCAGACAGCTTGTTTATGAACACCTATTTGAAGGACATTGATTGGGATGATAAATTTTACACGTCGCCCAAATGCACAAATAATATTCGGTGTTTGTGGATTGAAACCCCACACGGGTTTTGGGATGATATTCGGCGTACACTAATCCCAATTATTTAATTGTATGTCGATCGATTAGTCGACAGACTGTGTAAGCGTTAATTATTTATATTTAATGCTTATGTAGTTGTGTGGTGCACTTTGGATGATTGTTGATTATTTGTCGTTGCTACTATATACATATGTTGTATGGAATCCATATAATTAACATTATATGGTAATTGATTGGGCCTCATTCCAATTGGGAAAATAAAGAATATTATAAAATAAAGATTCATGTGTTGACATTACTCATGTGTTGAGATTAGTCATGTGTTGAAAGAAATATAGATTCATGTGTTGAACGATATATTTTAACAATAAAATTTACATCTTTATCATATATAAAATTAGAAACTAACTGGAAAATAGATAAGATGAGTGGTCTCCTGGATATTGATCTGATGTTGGTTTCGGCCTTCGGGGTTAATATTTAGGGAATTGCTCTCTTGCTAATTTACGGTTAGAGTTTGATTGAAAATTTAACGATAGAAATCAAAATTTTATAAAATATATTAAATAACTAAAACAGGCACGTGTTGACAGTACTCATATGTTGAGATTAGTCATGTGTTGAATAAATATAAATTTATATGTTGAATAGAATAAATATTCATTTGTTAAATAGAATAACGAAGTTATTGAAAAATATAAAGCTGTGTTGATTAGAGATGTGCTATTTTGACGCGAACGATATTTATATCGATTATATTCATTTTTATAATGAATATTGAAAAGAGATTTAAAAATTGAATTGGAAATATAAAATGAATTCGAATTGAATTGAATATAAAATGAATTCGAATTGAATATAAAATGAATTCGAATTGAAATGAATTCAAATCGAATTGTAATTGAATTGAAATTGAATTAAATAGAAATGCAATTGGAAATCGAAGTGAAATCGATTTGGAATGAATTCAAATCGAATTGAAAACGAACTGAAATTGAATTGAAATCGATTTGAATTGAAATCAAATAGAAATGATTGTAAAAAGAATTTATCATGGAAAATTCAATTTTGATTTGAATTTGAAATGAAGGTTGAAAATGTTTTTGAAACAAATTTGAAACGATTTATAAAATTCGTTTTAAAAGGAAATCGACGATATATATATATATATGTATATACATATATATATATATATATATATATATATATATATATTATATAATGGCCTAAATAGAACGCACCGCGCCGCGGTAGTTCGTGAATTTCGACCATTGGCTTCGAACGGACATTACTGAGATCCGACCGTCGGATTCTCCTAAAACCGAACCGTTGGGTTCATATCGAAAAGAGCTTTCTAACAAATACAAGAGATTTGAAATCTGACGGTTGGATTTGGACATACGTCCAAATCAATTTCAGAAAAGGTTGTTGTAAGTGCAGTTCGATGGCCGTTATTGGAAATCGACTGTACGGGCCTTGATAAAATTATCAAAAATATCAATAATTTGTGTAAAATCATAAGAAATGATTTTTGAAGAATTGGGAAGAAAAACTCCATATTCGAAAAGATAAAAATAGATTTTTTATTGAAATGAACTAGTTTTGAAACTAGAATTAAAATCCAATTATTTTTAAATAAATAATTTGGATTTGAAATGGGTTTTAAATAACCAAAATTTCCAATATATGAATTGAAATGGATTTGAATCGAAATTGTCTTTGGAATATTTCGATATTAGATTCCACGATTATACAGATATTTTGGAGGAAATTTGGAAAGATATATTTTATATCGTTATTTCCAAAGCGATATTTGTGGGTTTCAGAATTTGAAATTGAATATAAGCTGATATATTTTCTATTCAGAGCCTTGTATTTAATATCAAATGGGATTTGGGTTTGTCGTGAATGGTGTCTTCATCAACACTGTTCTTAAACCCCATTGAGAAAAGATTAAATCTTTTTATTTAGATTTAATGAAGTATACCAATTAATTAATATATTTAATTGGAATTGAATTAGAATTGATTTGTGGGTTTATCGTGAATGATGTTTTAAATAACATTTTTCTTTAACCCGATAATAAATAGAATGTGATTTGGGTTTATCGTGAACTGTGTTTTAAATGAAATTAGTTCTTTAACCCAGTACAAGGTGTTTTAATGAATCTGTAATTAGACTGAAATGTGAATTGATAATTTAAATTATCAAATTGGGAAAGTGATCGAGCATGGAGTATCACCAGTTTTGCTCCAAAGCGATAGTTAAATCTTTAGTTAGATTTGAACGTGAAATGGTAATTAATTTTACCGATAACACCGAGGTGTTAGATATGGAGTATTACCAGTTTTACTTCATGGGATGAATAGGTTGGGATTGGGAAATAAAATAAATAATTACTTCGGTGTGATTCGCTAATCCCGACTAGTTTGGAAAACCTTAACATGGTTTGAAATAACATCCAAAGGAAGATTAAAGAATAAATTTAAAAGAATTTATCTTTGATAAAATTAATTGGAACCTTTCCCTAAGAATGTGAAATTTAGAAACTAACTGTAGGTTAGCTAAAAAGAATGGTTTCCTGGGTATTGATCTGATGTTGGTTTCGGCCTTCGGGGTTAATATTTGGGGAATTGTTCTCTTGCTAATTTACGGTTTGTGACTGATGATTTGGAATGAGGCGTATGTTATGTTTGTGTAACATTTGTTTATTATATACGTAGGTAATTCAGAAAGGTTAGGTTTATACCCATTCTGAATAACCGATTCGACGATATGTCGAAGATGAAGACGGTGGTTGAAGACCGGAAGTCTTCAGATGGTTTGGGTGATTACTGATGATCTTGATTGGGCTGTACGCCCAAGAGGAGGGAATCAGTTGGTGATCGTCCAGACGTACTTGGAGATCGATGGATATGCGAGGAAAGTGCCTTTGGTTTCGTTCAGACCCAGAACGAACTTGTAAATGAACTGTGTGTCAGACATTGGATTTTATTCTGTGTTGATTGATCTCTATTAAATATACATCTGCTTGGCGACGGAGAATTTATTCTCTTGCTTAACGCCCTTCTCTGAGACGTACGAGCTCAGAGGTTGTATATCGATGGACATCAGTCGCATGGAGTGAATTGCCTGTGTGGCATGCCTAAGTGGCAGATGATCAAGGCTTCTATTGAAAAGCAAAGTCTTGTGGTTGATGATCAAAGCACGACCTATGTGGCATAGCTTTGTGTATAACGTGAATTCGCGAGCCTCACACCTCGGTATGAGTCAAAAACGGGATAGTGACCGCTGGGAGAACACGACGTTTCTTTCTAGCTACAGTGGTGTCAGTGCTTAAACTGGCTGACATTTATATTATTTTCACCTTTGTGGTTGTTGGATTGCGAGGTGCCTCGATTATAGGTCTGTAAGGACCGGGAAACGTGTGTTCAGGAATAACTAATCCTCAAACGTAAGAGAGGACCGGCCCAACCGATTCCAGAGGCTACCCAGAGAGAGTAGTCCTGAGACATTTCCTAGAGTGTCTCTAAGCAGTGAGGATCTTGCCCCTTGCCTCGACTCATGACGGAAATCCAATTTCCAATACGTGACATTTCGGTTTTATTTGTAGAGCCTAGTATGGCGGCATGATATATGGTACCCATGCCGCCTATGATTGATATTTATGATTGAAATTGTTTTGACACTATACACTTATAATAGTATCAAATGATTTGTTTTAAACGTACCAAGCATGTTTGGCTATTATAAGGGAAAACCCTATCCTCCGGCTTGCGTTGCATTGTGTGATGGGACCTGGCTCTTATAATAGCTTCATTTTTCGAAAAAGCATTACGCTATTTATTTATATGCACAGGTATTCTTGGGAGGAAACCCGTTCCGTGTTATACGGCGTGGTCCCTTGAATTACTCTCTTTTAAAGTAAAGTTTTAAATAACTGTTTTAGTTCTCACACCAGTCACATGACTGACCTGGAGTTTATTGTTTTGACCTAAACTCTAGGTGCCCTTATTTCGACACGGGCAGCTAGTAGTTTTGGTTTTGCAGATTTATATTCACAGGATCTTGATTTACAGCTGGAACAATGCTCGGAAAGCTCTGTATCCGTGTATTACTTTCAGTTGTTTTTTGTATTATTTTTCCGCTGCTATGTAATTTAAATCTCTGATATTTTCTGTGTAATATTTATCCATACTCTATAATATTCTTGTATTCTGATGGAATTGTTGTAATAAATAATGAAATGTTCTTCTGTTTGCGTTATATTTTGTCATGTTCTCAAGGTAATCCGGTCTTTCCTTACCGGGGAAGTAACGGGTCCTTAAAGTTTGTCATGGTTTGGAGGCTGAATGGTGATGTTTCCGCTAATGTTATGGGGGTAAAGGAGAGTGGTTCGAGATGAGGAAGTCATGGCAGTTTTGATTTTGTCTTCTATAGGTAGTAACGTTAGGGATGGCAATTAAATAAGATAATTAACTTATCACAATAATTAAAGTTAATTAATTTTAGATCTTATATGAACATGTAACACTAATATCAGTTACATACTTGATCAGAAACAAATGAAATGAATTTCTTTGAAATCATATCAACAATCACTATGATATAGAGCCGGACTGGAATTCATTCGAGCTAGGGAAAATTTCGGTTAATTGAAATGATTACATTGATAGCAACTGCAAATCACGGTGAGTAAAATCTCACTCAATTTATTATTTAGAATTATTTTTAGTCATTAAAAATAATTGATGGTTGCGTTAAAATATTACCGTGGCTATTAAATATATATTAGTTATTTAGGATTGGTGTTTGTGGTTATTATATATATATTGATGGTTGGATAGTTCCCGCAGTACCATTAGTGGATGCCCGCAGTATCATTAGCGGATGACCCTATACGCCCCACGCTATGATAGTGGATGACATTTTATACCGCATTATCCTGCCTCGAAGAAGGATGGGTATTATTTATGTTGGCTAACGTATGTGGATGCAGGAAAACAGGTTGGAGGGATTCAACTAGATTCCTCAAAATTTATTACTGTTGTTTATATATATATATATATGTATATAATGATGTGTTATAAAACCGTGATTTGATAATTGAGCGTTTCTGGATGTTTAAATATCACTGGGCCAAAATGTTAATTTATAAAAATATTGTGAAAGGGAATTTTGAGATTTAAAAGGAAAATTTTATTTTTTTCTGAAATAGAATTTAAATTTTGAATGGGCTAAGAAACAATTACTTGTTTCGAAAAATAAAAACAAGTAGTAAATTTATATATGGTGCTTATAAATTAAATAATACAGGAAATTGAAGTAAATTTATGAACAGTGTTTATAAATAAACGGGAATGATTTTCATTGGATAATCAGGGAATTGAAGTGAATTTATAAACGATGTTTATAAATTAAATAATGTGGGGAATTAAAATGAATTTATAAACGGTGTTTATAAATAAAATGGATAATTATCATTTGATAATAGGGAAATTTAAACTCAAATGTGAATTTAAAAATAAGAATTGGAAATCGTTTTAAGTTGAAAACGATGTAATCTATTCCAATTTTCGAAATGGAAATTTAATTGGATAATTAAGTTAGATTATACGAAATTTATAAAATAAATTATATCAAGAAGGAATATTAGAATTGAATTAATTAGAAACTAATGTTTAAATTAAATATTAGAATAGAGTCTGTATTTATATAGATAAGTGTAATAAATAGAATATTCCAAAATAAGATTTTGGTTTTAAATAGATTTCGAAATAGAACTTATTGGAATTTATAAAACAAGTAAATTTATAAACAATATTATAAATATAGTGAATTAATTATCTGGAGATATTATATAATTTTAAATTCAAGTATGAATTTAAAATAGAATTTGACATCGTTTCGAAAAGAGAACGACGGGTTTTATTTCAGGATTCGGAATATAAAATGAATTGGGTTTCAAGTAGATTTGAAATGGAACTTGTTTTAATATAAAACAAGAAAGTTAAATTTTTAAACAACGTTAATTAAATTAAGTGAGATAATTATCATTTGGATAATTTAAATATTTAAATTCAAATTTGAATTTAAAAGTTAATTGGGAAGTGTTTTGAAAAAAAAGATTGATTATATTTCGGAATTCGAAATATAAGTGGAATTGAGAAAAATCCAACGGGTTTATAATTGAAATTCGATTATATCGAATTTTATAAATAATTTATTTATAAAAGGAATTGGAATTAAATATAGAAGATCGAAGTATAAATAAATTTATTACCGAATAAGGAAAAATCGACAATTATAGATAATCAAAAATATTATGTTTAACTGGGAAAATTGATTTGATATATATTAAAAATATATTAGAATGGAGTTGAATTTATTATAAACGAAGTTCAAACGTATATATATATATATTAATATAATTATAACGAGCTCACTACAGTGTGGCAGTTCGAAAATTGGCATTTCGAACTTCAATTGAGTATATAGAACTCAATTTAAGTCGGAATTCTTTGAAACAAGAATCGTCAGGACAGACTGAATAATAGTTTTCTAATGGTAAAGAAAAATCTGGATTTCGTCGAACAGATTTTGAATTATGTCAAAATCAAATTTTCAAAAAAAAAAAAAAAAACAGCGCCATAACCATTATAAAACTGTAACGGTTTATTTAAATAAATAAAGGGATTTTAAGTAAATAAAATATGGATTTTTATTTTAAAAATCAAGATTTGAGTTATAAAATATATACGTACTCAAGTTGTGTAAATGAAATGATTTTTGAAACAAAAAAATCAGATTTTTAATTGTTGAATAGAATTAACTAACTTGAAGAAAAATTAGTTAATGGAATTTTAAATCGAAATTGGACTTTGGATCAGAAAAGGGGTTTGTAAATTCATATTCGAAATCGAATATGAAACTTGAATTAGAAATGGCATTCGATTGTTTTATATACAAATTAATATGTATTTGAACGTGATATGTTCAAATAAAAAATGAAATAGGCAAAAGAGCTAATTAAATAATAAATTAGCGAATTGAGTTAAAATGACCGGATTGATTTGGAATAAATTGGGAATGAACGTATATGGGTTAGACATGTATGGAATGAAGTGTATAAAGATTTTAATTCGAATGCCCGACAAAACGGTACACGTTTAAATTCCATATGAGATTTTATGCACCGAATCGGCAAGCCGCTTGGCTTTTTGATTTTCTTTTTGAATGGAAAGGGCCCAGAGAGGCATTTTGTAGTTGTACCGAGTAACCCGTACAAAGGAGGTTATGGCGAAATTTTCTGGAAATTTAAGGAGTTAGAATATTTTAAGAAGATTTGATAATTAGAAATTGATATATATAGAATTCGATAATGAAGCGAAATTAAATCAAATGTTATAAACAAAAAGGAAATCAATAAATTTAATCTGATAAAAATAGAAATAGAAACGTATACACATTTAAAAGATATGGATAATTGGTTTAATATGATGTTGATTATTCGAGATAACTAGTCTTGTCCGTTTTGAAGTTAAGGATGCTTTCAGTCAAGGTTTGAGAGGTAGTTATACCCCAACTTGATTGATTTCATTTTAAACTGATAAATAACAAGATTCAGTATCGAAGATAAATGTTTGAATAAGATTAAGCTAAATGCAGTATTTTGGGTTTTTATAACGATGTTTTACACAACATTCGTTTTAACCCAAGTAAGTGGAATTTTGGAAGTATAACGAATATTTTCTAAGTATAGAAATAAAGGAGTTCGGGAAAGAGAAATAATTGGAATGTTTTCCAATTATAAATAAAAGATATTTTCTAAATATAGGAGATAAAAGAAGTTGATAGACGAAAATGTTTTTCAAATAGTGTAAGAGGCCAAGATGATTGTCGAAAATATTGTGTTAACGAATATTGATAAGGAAATGGAGAAGGGGTTTAATTAATTAAATATTAATTAAGGAGCCCAGTGATTGTTTGATGTTTTGAATAGATGTTTGTTTTTCTTCAAAAGTGAATTAACCAACTATCGAAGTATTTGCCAATATCGTTGTCAATATGGAGAGGCCGGTTGGATTATTATCGGAGAACCACTCCGTATTGGCAGTAGCGTTGCAAATCATATTATATGAAGATAATCAAAGACGGAGTAAAGTGTAAGGGCTTTTTCTGTTAATTCTAGGTTGAAATTGCCTAAGATGGGTTAATGGAAATTGTTCCTTCGGTTTCGTTCAATCTCAGAACGAACGTATATGGACGAATGTCTAACAGCGTATTTCCAATGATCACGTACATTGGTCTTTTCAAATATATGTATGGTGGTGGAGAATTTATTCTCTTAGCATAATATCCAGAATATATTTGTGCAAATCAATTAATGATTAAAGGATCTGACAATGTGGCATTTAAAGTGATTGTGCTATCAATGAATGGTAAGTAAGCGTAGCCTCAGGCCTCAACAACCGGGAAATGACAAAAATCGGACAGGCAACATGGCTAAGTGGATAGCTCCCAATTAGGGTGTATTATCACCTATCTAGAGAAATTCATTTTATTCTTTATTCTATTTTATGTTGTTCCATTCGGGAAAACGATTGCTGATCCCAACCTTTGGTGATATACATTCGATACACTCAAGCGAAATGAGTGGTCGGTCATGTGTGGCCGGGTTACAAGATGTTCTTGTTGAACCCAGTGTATTCTCTTCTAGAGATACACTATCGAAAGGTGGTTTCGTACCTTGTCATAGTTGGAAATTCATTACCCAATAAGTGCTCACGATTTTGGATTTGTATATTATATATGTGGAACGTGAGATGAAAGTGTTCCACTAGATTGCTATTTATTTAGATTTAGACACTATTATAATATCAAAAGAGTTTTGATATAAAGATTATCGTTTATTTCAAAAGGATTTTTGAAAGTTAAAACAAGTGTTTTGGATTCTCATAAGGGAAAAACCCGTTCCGTGTTATACGGCGTGGTCTTATGAGATATCGTTTAGATCTCAAACTGTTTTAAAACGTTTACTCATACCAGTCCCATGACTGACTCAGAGTTTATCTGGTTTTGTTTTACCTAAACTCTTGGGTGCCCAAATTTGTACGGGCAGTCAAGTAGTTTAGGATTTTACAGATTTATCTGAAGGAGCTTGGAGCAGGAGGCTTCAGTGTTAGATATATTTACCGTTTTTATTTCCGCTGTGTTGTACTCTGATAAATGTATGATATACAGTTAAAATTTTGTATTTCAAAAGTTATGATATATTATATTTTTTTACGCTACGATGTGAGATTTTGTGTTGTTATTTCAATTCTTCTTCTAAAAAAAATGATTCGTATTTCTGTGATATTTAGGTAGGATGTGTGATGTATGTAGTCAGCTCAGATAATACGGATTTACAGGCCATTACAACAATAAAAGTAGCAATCATGTAATTCATATCGGAAATGATATTATGTATAGATTGACATTCCAACCAGTGGTGCACATGAGGTGTCTCTTGCAAGAAATGTAATACTTCAGAAGAAGTAGCGATAAATTTCTCCAGCAGTCATTTGCTTACATATTATGTAATTTTACTAAGTCAAATAAACGTCTAGAAATTGAATTATGAAGGATTCCTATTGTAGCGACTCGAACTTCCCGGCCGGCCTAAACTGAACAAGAAGGCGGACTGCTTTGAGAACATGACAGATCAGAACACAAACATGAAAACATTTCATTTCTATTACAACAATCTACACCAGAGTACAAGATATCATAGTTCAAATAAATAATATATAGCGGAAAATATCAGAGATTTAAATTACAAAACAGCGGAAATATATACATAAATATAATGTGCAATGGAAAACACCAACTACCACAACTGAAAGAAATACACGGATACAAAGCATTCTGAATATAGCTCCAGCCGTAATCCAGGATCTTATGAAAAGAAATATCTGCGAAATCCAAAACTACTAGCTACCCGTGTGGAGAATTTGGGCACCCAAAGTTTAGTAGTCAGTCATGGGACTGGTGTGAGAACTAAAAAACAGTTATTAACTTTATTTTAATGTTGGGTAAATCAAGGGACCATGTCGTATAACACGGAACGGGTTTCCTCCACATGAATACCAATTTGAAAATAAACAATGCAACGCCTTTTGAAAAATGAAGCCATTATAAGACTCAGGTCCCATCACACAATGCAACACAAACCTGAGGATAGAGTTTTACCTTATAATAGCCAAACATGCTTAATATGAAAAATTTATCTTTTATCATTCTTAGTGCATAGTATAGAAATCAACTTCAAATATAAATGTATCAATCATAGGCGGCATAGGTACCATATATTATGTCGCCATATAGGTTTACAACTAAAACTGTAAAATCGCGTATTGGAAATTGGGTTTCCATCTATGAACCGAGGCAAGGGATCATCCTCATCCGATTCGGAGCACGTCTAGCAAGATGTCCAGGACGCATACTCAGGTGCGCCTCTAGGATTAGGCAGGGCCGGTCCACTCTTACTTTTGTGGATGGGTTATTCCTGAATAATACGTTTCCCGGTCCTATCAGACCTAACACTTGAGCCTTTTAGTCGGCTCTATATCCGAGGTACCTCGCTATCCATCATCCACATAATTAAAATGTTTGGGCTTCATACCATGACACCACTCTTAGCTAGAAAGAAACATATGTCGCCATATATAACCTCTAAGGTCGTACGTCTCAGATAAGGGTGTTAAGCAAGAGAATAAATTCTCTGCCACTAAACAAATATATATTTAGCAAAGAACAATGAATATAGCGCGAAATACAATGTCAAACATACAATCCATTTGCAAGTCTGTTCTGGGTCTGAATGAAATCGGAGGCACTTTATTCCTCGTCCCATATGTCCAATACAAGAGAGAGGCCCTCACATATCCGGTCAATCTCCAAGTACGTCTAGATGATCACCACTTATTACCTTGTCTTGGGTGTACAGCCCAATCAAGACATCGGTAATCATCCAAACGATGTAAAGATCTCTAGTCTTCAACTACCATCTTTAAATCTTCGACTTCTAGTCGTCGTATCGGTTATTCAGAATGGGTCAAATCCGGTTTTTCCGAATAACTCGCATATCTTATAATCATGTGAGATATAAACACATCATATGCCTCATTCCAATCCAGAATATTATTTTATTCAAATATTCTTGGAAATCATTTCAAAAGATTTATAATATCTTTTCACAAATTTAACCAATTTAAGGTATATCTACTAGTCGGGATTAACGAGCCTTACCAAAGTAATCGTTCATTTTATTATCCTAATCCCAACCTATTCATCCCATGGAGCAAAACTGGTAATACTCTATATCTAACACCCATTATGTTATCGGTAAATTACCAATTAACGTTCAAATCTAATTAAAGATTTAACTATCGCCTGGAGTAAAACCGGCTGTACTCCATCTCGAGCACTTCTCGAATTAGATAAATTAAAATATCTCATTCTCATTCCAATATAATTAAAGATTTATTAAAACTCCACTTAGTTTTATTCTCAAAAATCATTACTTAATGATTATTCGTCCTTTGGAAATTAATCTTATCTTTACTTGGGTTAAAGAACAAATGTCATATAAAAACACCGTTCACAATAAACCCAAAATCATCTTCCACTTAATATAAAATCTTCACGGAAATCTGAACAATTTTGATATAAATTTCCGTATCAGACTAGTACTATAAGTGGAATGGTTGCAAGGCCATTTTAAATTCCATAAGTAGTAAACGTCTTCCTTCATAGAAACTCTTCTCGATTATTATTATTAACTCGAATTCCATTCAGTTCCAATTTAATTAAATAGATTGGAAAACTTCTCTAAACCTTAATTAAAAGATTTATTCCATTCATAAATGGGTTTAAGAACAGTATTAATGAAAATACCATTCATGACAAACCAAACACAAAATCCCATTCTCCATTTAATTCCAATGTATATATTGGAAACTCTAGTTATATCAAAACCATTTATAATCCAATTAGTTAATGCAAATTTATTGGATTATTATTCTAGGTTTTAACTAGTTCATTAGAAAAAAATATCTTTTATCTTTCCAAATATGGAATATTTCATCCAAAATCTTTCCAAATCATTTATTATGATTTTACATAAGAGGATACTAGGGAGAAGGAAAAATTTTGCATTTTTTTTGACCAAAAGTATGCAAACTTTGTTATTTGGCCACACTTTTTAGTGCAGAGGGCCCCACCGCATTTTCCATTTTGCACTAAAAGTTGGCCTTTTGGCCAAATTTCAAAGTTAGCATACTTTTGGCCAACTTTTTTTTGCTAAGTTTGGCCATCTCCCTATTTTCCACTTTACATAAGTTATTCATATTTTTAATAATTTCATCTAGGCCCTTACAGTCAGTTTCCAATATCGACCACCAAACTGCATCAACATCGACCTTTTTCAAAACCGATTTGGACTTAAATTAAAATCTAACCATTCAAATTTAAATCCCATATATTGTTTCAAAGATCTTTTCGATACGAAACCAACAGTTCCGAATTTAGGAGAGTCCGACGGTCGGATCTCCCGTTACGTCCATTCAAAGTTAATGGTCGAAATTCACGAACGGTCGTTGCATGACACGTTCTATTCAGGCCATTTAATATATAATATGTTTCCTCGATTTCCATTCAAAACGTATCTTATAAAACGTTTATAAATTCATTCAAAAATGATTCCAAATTCCATTTTAATTTTTAAATTAAAATTTAACATTGCATTTCATTATGATCTCAACATGATAATATTTTCAAAATGTCAGATTTTGAAATTCAATCTTCTCAATTTTTATTTTGAAAACGAATAAAATCGATATAAAATTCTGTTCGAGTTAAAATAGCGTTTATTTACTTAACTCGGCTTTATATTTTTATATTTTCGTGTCCATCCAAAATCGGACATCAAAAATCAAATTTCTAATATTCATTGAATATTACATTATAAAAATATTCACATTTATTCCGGATTGGAATAAAATTTCAACCAGTATCCATATAAATAAATTCATATGGATTACATACATCATATACATCCAACAATAGTTATAAACAACTATCAATACCCAAAATGACATCCAATGTGCATTTTATTTTCATATGAGCTTCAATCAAATAATTGACGCTTACATAAATATGTTAATCAACCGATTGACCACAATTTCACACAAGGGAGATGTGTGAGTCAAATATCATCCCAAGACCCATGTGGGGTTTTCAACCAACGACAATCGATTTAAATTCATTACTGATTCATGAATTTAATCGTTTCTAATTCAATTCGAATAATTCTTCAAATTAACATATTTTCACTGTTTAAATTATAGATGGATATTTATATCCAATTTCAACTACCACAATAATATTAACATTATTTTTAACATGTTAAATATTCCAAATTCACAATCAAATCATAATACGACAAATCAACAATTCATCCATTGGTTTACAAACAACTGTGATATGAGCTACCAAGCACCGTACACAATTTACGACATAATAACATAACACGATAATTTAGTGAGCGAGTTCTCACCCAATAGCTAAACCAAACGCCACGACATTTCTTATGTAGAAATTTTCACCGCGCACTCGCCGTTATTGCTCTCTGCAACTCGAATTCACCATTCTGGCTCTACAATTTGCATACGACCTCCAATCTTCACCAAACTTGGACACCAACACGGAAACACCATTCCAGACAACTTTTCCCTAGTGCACTTTCTTCCGAAAACGCTCGGATACGCGAGAAACCGCCGAACACAGCTCCAAGCAGCAAACTTCAATCGCATTTTTAGAGAAGCTCCAAACTCCAAATTTTGATTTTAATATATGCATTTCGCAGAGAAAAATGAGATCTACGACTTTCGTGTATAGGCCCTTGGCTAGAAATGCTCTGATCGAAAGTTATTGCGGGAAGAAGGAAGAGAGGTGTTTACAAAACGGGATTTTTAGAAAAGGTGGAGTTTTTGGCCGAGGTGGGGCCCACGGTTGGAGGAGGAGGGGTGGCTGGCAGCGCAGGTCGGAGGGGAGGTGGCTGCGGTGGTGGTGGGGTCCTGGGGAGGCGGCTGGTGGTGTTTGTGCATCTAGGGTTTGAAAGAAGGAAGGAAGAAAGGAGGAGAGAGAGGAGGAGGGGGAGGAGAGGAGGAGGAGATGGCGGGGGGGGGGGGGGGGGGGGGGGGTGCGGCGACAGTGGGGGAGGAGTGCGGCAGCACTTGGAGGAGAGGAGGCCATTTTTATGAAGAGGAAGAAATGAAGAGAAAGAGGGAGAAAAGAGAATATATGTAAATTTTTATCTTCTTTTCTCTCCGACCGCCCTACTGCAAACGATCTCCGTTTGCTATGAAATTTCGGCACGAGATAACATACAGAGTTATGAATCCAACGAATAAAGTTTCGTCGAATTCCAAGTTTGTTTGACCTTCCGTTTAATTTTTCAATTATGCTCAAATTAGCTTCAAAAATGCGATTTTGGCGTACATTTTCTTCTTGTACGCCCATACGCTAACTCCAAAGATTATGAAATTTTGGATTCTACCATTATTTGACGATACGAATCCCAAAAAAAAGGTGAAATCAAATTCTGAGATCATCTCAATAACATTCCTTTGTAAACTGACTGTCAGTTTTGCCTCAAACGGGTTTGCCTCTCACAGCCATATACTAACTCCATTTCGCGGGAAAATTTGAAATCTAGCCATGAATTATTATTCCAAATCCAAAAAAATTGGTTTCGTCGGATTCTGAGGTCGCTAGCAAAATTTCACTTTTTAAGGGCTATGCAATGATTTTAAAAATCGAATTTTCAAAATTTTCAAATACAAGGCTTATAAATCAATTTAATAATTTTACTGAGTTCGTTTTAAGTCAAATAAAATATAAAAACTAATTTTAAAGTTATTCTCAAATTTTATTTAGCAAAAATAACCAATTTATATTCAGTATTCCTTAAAATAGCTTAAATCAAAATTTTAAATTGGTTCTGAAATTCCGGTTGTTACACCTTTATAGTCAAGATTTGATTCAAACTTAAAGTTTGAAACGCTGCATAATGCGTACCATATATATTACTATAACTATATCAAACCTTCATAATAGTTAAGAAACCAAACTATCTATAGAACACACCATTCTATGTGCATGTGCCTAATTATATCCCAAGGGACATTTTCTTAATTGTTTCATAAGAAATACTATATATGTAACTATTTCTTAAAGAAATATCTTTAGATGTTCTTCTAAAGAGATCATGAATATATCTTATTTTCCATGAAAGCTATTACTATCTTCTTGAAAATATTTATATGTACACCTAATATATTTCTATAAAATTCTAAGTGTCTAGAAGATACTCTTACTTTGTTATAAATATATCAATTTTATTGAATTCTCCAGAAAAGATGCGAAGAAATTCCTATATGCAGTTATAACTATGTATTATTCTTTGATAAGTAAACATTTTTAATATTGAAAAGTGATACTTAAGATATGCTAGAAGAAAAAAACCAAACAATTTGTGTAACGACTCGATGAGAAATTCGATGCCCGAATTTCGACAATAATTAAGCTCGTATTACTTGCCAAAACCCCAGTATCGGAAACACCAGATAGTTAATAGAAAGAAAATTAGAGGGTGAGAAAAGAAAGAAAGAATATTAGAATAGAACAAGAAAAGTAATCAAACTAACCAACAAAACACAAAGTCTCACATCACAGCGGAATAAATATAATATAGAAATAGTCGTTATAAAAAATCTTGTATAAATACTTACATTCATCATAGTACAACAGACAACCAATACAACTTGGCAGTTATAACAGTCTGTCCCCATATACAACACATAGCAGAAATAAAAACTAATACGTCTGGTCTCCTACAACATGTCTTCTGAGATTCATAGCATCCTAACCTGAACCTGTAAAACTCAGTCTGACCCGAGCATTGCAAATGCCATTGATCAGTCTGGTGAACCAGCATGAGAAAACTCACTAAGTTTAAGTAACATCCAACTTGCTTAACTTTAGAAAATCATTTGAAAGAAAAAGATAATCTAAGACCAGTCCACACATAAACACGGACGATTTTTACCTTACGATAACCCAAAACATTTTTGCTATATCAAATCTAGTAATATTATAATAATGTCTATCAAACCACAAATAAATAACCATCTAGCAGAACGCTTGCATCTCATGCTCCATATACTTATTATATAATCAAAAACCGCATGGCGCTTATTGGAGAATGGGTTCCAACTATGACAAGGTATGAGACTACCTTCTGATGGTGTACCTCTAGAGACAATACACTAGGGTTCAACAAGAACATCTTGCAACCCGACCACACATGACCGACCACTCATTAAACTATAGTGTATTGAATATGTTGTCATCCTACGGTTCTGAAACAACTGTTTTTCCCGGGAGATATAGAAATGAAATAAGAAAAAATGAATTTTTCTCAAAATCCTTATAAATTATTCATCAAATTCAATAAATCGCCTTACATACTCGATTATTTCTCAAATAGATTTCAGTTAAGAAGTAATTACTTTAATTATTAATTAAAATAAATAATTAACATGGTGGGTAGTCCACCTTAAAAAATGATGTAGTTGATTGTTAACTATAATCACTTGTACCATATTGTATTTTTTATTATTAGTTATAATAAAAAAGGTGTTTACGGTCACCTTAAAAACCGGCCGGCTTAGCCAAAATAATAATAATAATTAACTTCATCATTTACTGAAGTAAAAGTAGTTTACTTTATTGAAAATAAATTAGTTAATCACTTAATTAATTTAATAATTACTTCATTTATAATTACCAGTTGGTAATCATTTTTAAACATTTTTAATTAAAAAGTGAATTATATTGAAGAAATAAAACAATTATTTGATAAACTAGCTTCATTAGATTAATTGAAGCCTAATTAATCCAATAACCGCTTGTAATTAAAAACGGTTGACCTAGTCAACTTAAAATAATCAGTTAACTTGTGAATTGATTTTAGTTAATTCTTTTCATATAATTAATCTAATAATATCGCCTAATCGTTTCCTTAAAAACAAATGTTTCAAACATTAGCCCGCAAGTTAAATTCTAACTTCTATGCTTATAAAACTTATTGAAACTTTAAATTGCTATACACTATATTATATACCTACCTTTATAAAAATCTTTTACAAATCTCGACTTATTTATAAAATTACTGTTTTAAATAACTTATATAAAATAACTTGAAAACTTTGATTCAGTTATAAAAATAAATTCATATAACTTAAATTTTGTTAATTAGCCTAACGACAAATCAACATCTTATAAAGTTAGATTTAGGCCATCAATTGCCAATCACTTAATCAATATTGTCTATTGACTAAAACACGACAATTTTTTAATTAAATTCAACATTAAATATCCAATCAACAATTAACATCCAAACATGATATAACGTTGTTCAGAATAAACAATTCATATGTATGAACAACATGAAAAACAATAATATACAATTTATCTGAGGAATCCGGCTGGATCCCTCCAATCTATTCGTCCCTACATCCAAAAACGTTACCTCAAATAAAATCATCCATTCGATACGATAATATATTTATCGTTGTCCATCTCGATAGACGGAAATAAACAGTTCCACTAATAATTTCAATAATCAACCAATAACAGCAATCCAAGCATCCAACTATTTATTTATACGTTTATATTATTAAAAACGTGACCAACAAGGTAAGTTATCTCAATTGGTTACAATTGTTAAAAATAAGGATTGATTTCAATTAAATTAAACTAACATTTAATTTAATCAGTTCAGTCAATATATTTAAAAATATTCTCAGTAATCATCCAACGATAAATAACCACAGAACACAAATATTAAACTGGACTTATACAAAATATAAGTGGGACAAACTGATTGAGTAAACTCACTTGATTTCCTTTTGTCTCTAAAGCAATTTGGTCTCAGTTAAATTAAATAGGCATTTAATTTAAGTGAAAATTCCAGCTGCTTCCAGCTCTATCCAAATTGGCTCCAGAATATAGTGTTCGTCACCACGATTCTAATGCAACTTGTTTCGTCCGATTCTGATATAATATGAGAAAGTTATACACGCTATAAGTTAACATGATTAAATATAATTAATTAACCCTTAATTTGATTTTTAACTCTAATTACTTTGGATTTACTTCTGATTTTAAACGTATTAGGCCCGAACGTTTTCTTCTCCCCTTCGTTTCCTTATTGCTTCGTTCTAAACTCCATGCAAACGACAACAATCCATCAGAGTCGCGCCGATTGCCACCGAAAGTTCATCTAACACCGCCGTGACATGCGCTTGAGCTACCACGATTAACTCCCCAGACCACGATCAACTCGAACTCATCCTCCGCCCGAGAGCTGTTGTAATAACCCGGAAATCCGAGGCAATTTAAAATTTTTATTTTGGCAATTTTAGTGAATTTTGAATATTTGAAATGAATTAATTTAAATAATGGCGACGAGAAATTTAATTTGAATAGAATTATAACGTATATATTTATATAGATCGACGTTTGAATATAAATATTTATTTTTATTTATAAAAAGAATTGAAAATGGCGCGGTAGTTTGAAATTTCGATTTCAAAGTTTGAATGAATGTACAGGATTCAAAATAAACTGGATTTTTTCGAAACCAAAAATATTTGAATCTATTTGAGAATATCTTTCCAACGAATCTAAAAAATTGAAATTTCACAGCGGGGATAAAAAGTTATGTCCAGTTGAAAATTCAGAATAGTCGCTATGGAATTCTAGCCCTTAAAAATGGAAATTTTGCAAACGACCTCGGTTTTCGACGAAACCACTTTTGTTGGATCCGGGATGTCAAATTATTGCTAGATTCCAAAATTCATATTTTTTTCGAATCAATATGTGAGCGTGGCGAAGGAAAACGCGTTTGACCAGTTTCAGTTGATTTTAATCGACTGGAAAATGGCCATTTTTCAAACGGTCTCGGAATTTGACGAAAGTAGTTTTGTTAGAACCGTATCGTCAATACGAAGCTAGAATTTTTTTTTGGAATTTATAGAGTCAGTACGTGGCCCCGGTAAATTGAAATGTACGTTTAAAATTCAATATATAGATTTATATTTTAATTTCAGCGGAAACTGATTGTAATAGTCGAATTGGCTCACGATACATATCCCATTGTGTTCGGAATGGGGGTAATTAGCTAGAGGCGACAAGCGGTGGGTTCGATTCGGTGTTCGAATAAAAAGTCAACCTTAGGTGGAATAAAATATAATATAAATTAATTTATAAAAATCCTTTTTCCTTATACCCCCCTCCCTTTCCCCTTTCTCCCTTCAGTTCAGATCGAAAATTAAATAAGAGAGAAAAAAAGGGATCCACGAAGACGACGGGTGCTCCAGCCACCACCGCGCGTCACGCTCTGACCCCACCCCCTCCGGCGATGGCACCTCCGCCCTCTCCCCTTCTCGTGGTCCTTCTTCCCCCCCTGCGTTCAGACCTCGAGCTCCACCTCAAAAAAAAAACCTAGCGCTCAAAACAAAAACCCTACCCCCAAATCCACCTGGCGCCGCCCCTGTAGGCACCACCCACGACACCCCTGACCAGCGCCCCCCCTCTACATCACCTCCGATCCTCCGGCACCCGTCAGCCCCTGCCTCAAGCCTCCACCGCGATTATAAAAAAAAGCTGCTAGTAAGTTTTCTTATCAATGTAATTAGTTTTAAATCAGTTTTTAGCTTTTATTTTTCTTTATTTATGTGTGTAATTAGAATGGATTTATTCATATGAAGAACATATAAAAGTTTGATTTTTATTCATACAGGAGAGAAATAAAAATGCGATTTTTATTTGTTTGAATAGCCATTAAAAATGTGATTTTTATTTAAATGGCTCCGTATAAAAGTACGATTTTTAGTGGTATAAAACTTTGATTTTATATGAAAAATCTTTGAATAAAAATATAATCTTTAGCTAGAATAAAAATCCGATTTTTATATGTGTTGATTTGAAATAAAAAATTCGATTTTTATATGAGTAGCGGGTTAAAAATATGATTTTTATTCTATGTACGCCGTGATAAAAATTTGATTTTTATTCATGAATTGGCAAATAAAAATATGATTTTTATATATATTTTAGCAAAGTACAAATACGATTTTTATAAAAGAAAAGATTATATTTTTAAACAAGAAAAGATTAGATTTTTAGTTATGTAAAGGAATGATTTTTATTTATACCATAGCATAATAAAAATGTGATTTTTATATATCACTATAACAAAATGACCCTATTACAACGGTGGAACACCGTTGTAATATACATTTTACAACGGTGGACAAACCGTCGTGTATTAAGAAGTTGTAATAGACTCATATCTTTTACAACGTTTTTACACTGTTGCAACACCGTTGTAATATGTATATTTTACAACTTTTTTCCACCGTTGTAGTAATACATATTACAACATTTTTGCACTGTTGTAGTAGTACATATTACAACTTTTTTTCACCGTTGTAGTAATTCCTGCAACAATTAATTATAACAATATGATTTTTGTTTCGTTATATATTACATTTCATATAAAAATAAATATTTATATTGAATAAAATGATACTACACTGATCTGAAATAACCAATTAAATATTTTATTTCAATATTTGAATTAGTACAACTTTCTGATCCACTATCGTACAACTCACTTTTACATAATACAGTCATAACAATACATACATTCCTCACTACAAACTGATCACTCAATACACTCAGTTACATACACACTTTCGTACAAATATACATACACGCCGAGTCTTTATGCTTCAGCATCCCCAATCAATCATCCATTTGAGATAACCTAACACTATAATCAGAGTATAATAAGAAATTCAAATGTATGTTTCAGTAATGCAATGGGTATATAGCCAATAGAATGTTATACCGAAAAGGAGACCTCCTGCCACTGCTTCTGAGGAATATTGCCACGATTGAGTTCCATATGTCGATCCCCCAACGCGTCGATAGCACCGACGTCTCTCCGTCGCTCCAGCAACGCATCCACAACTATAGTACTATCATTACAAATATAAAATTTACACATAAATTTGAAAGAACAGGTTTGGAGAGTATCACACAAAACAGCAAGAGTGAGTAAGCTATATGGTAGCATGGGATGTTTCAAGCTAAGCAAAAAGAATAAAATAAAACATATCCAACAAAAATGCTAAACAAAAAGTCATTGTTCAAAAAAAATCAACATCATGCCACAGAAGTTTCTCCAATAAAATTAGAAAAGGATCTGCATAGTTGGTGGTTCAATGTTTAGAGGTGATGAACTCAATAAAACTAACGAGGTGGGCTAATTTATATTCAAGCTTCACTTTCATCCATATAGGATTTACATGACTCTACTCACATGGGATTCTATGCATGCCAATCACCATTAAATTGCAGATCATTAGTTTAAAACGTGCTCTGTTAAAAATATGCATACATGCACAGGTATCTTGTCTATACATAGATATTAGTTTGTACATTTAGTTGACAGTAAAATTCAAAATAAATCATCAAAGATGAGTAAAATTACCAACGTGTAGTTTAAGTAATGTGAGAGAACTGAGAAATAATTTGACTCCATCCTACTTTCATGTAATTTAAACATCAGTTGGATAGTGTTTGGGAGAAAGAATTCTTAAATATTTATGCAAACATAGGTTAGATGCTTATTGTGCATTATGAATGCAACAGCATACAAGAATGTTATGACAGAGTAAACGTATACAAACTGAGAAGTAAGGCATCATTTATTTATTACCTAAAAGAACAAGGTCACAAACAATCGGAAAAAAAAATTGAAGAATAAAAGAGACATATATTTGCTGCTCTTGATATTTGTTGCTTACCAAAATTGAAGAATAAAAGAGACATGTTTTTGTTGCTTACCAAAATTACTGAGGAACAAAGTAAATACTCATCGAATGTTTACTCAAAAAAAGTTTCTAACAGGCCTATGTTAAAACAGCACTTCCCAAATCTATCGATAATATATATTATATGCATCTAATTGGATGCTCCCCGACAGTACAAACAAATGTCCTAAATCACGAAGAAAAAATAGTCATATCCACATTAATCATTTTGGCAGACGTTCATGGGTTATAAACAATTGATAATTTCGATGGGAAATAATATCGAACAGTTGAATTGCATTCAAAATAACAATCGGTCTCTGCAATAGAAAGTGCAGCCTAAATTTTTGTAACGATCCACCAGTAACGTTTTTCATAGAATTATCAATAGATAATCAATCTTGGAACAAACGCAGATTCAAACAGCTGCAGAAAAATGTAACAAAAAAAATGATTAAAACATACCAAACGGCCTTCTCGAGTGAGCATATGGTAAGTGGTAGGTTGCAGGCGATAGCTGACAGGAGGAAGGAGATAGGTACTTGGATTAGGTAGCGATGTAGCGATTGGATTTCAGGGCGAAGCGGGTAACGGCGATACTGGACGATGCGGTAATGGAGACATCGAAACAAGCGATGTCGAGACAGGCGAGCACCGCGTTGGAGAATGTAGATGAGCGTGGTGGTGAAGATGTAGAGAGCGTGGCGATGGAGAAAGAGAAGCTAGGATTTTGGAAATAAATTATTATGGAAATGAAGGCGGCTGTAGCAATTAGGGGTGAACTGTAAATGAAAACGAGAAGACTAGGGTTTTGGACTTGGTTTGTCGATTCTGCCAAATGGGCTGATCGGGTACGGTAGTCCAAGACTCCAAAGTTTGGTGTTTAAGAAAACCACATACCATATTATTAATATAAGCTTTGTAATTAATTATTTATGCATCAGAAATTCAAATGGATGTTTTTTAAATATGAATACCACTATTATCATACTCTTATTTGTTAACAATGTTTTCATAATTATTGATCATTTAATAGTAATTATTGATTAATAAATATTAATTACTAGGTCTTTGTCAACTATTATTTACTAAATATAAATAAGTAGATATAAAAATTCATTAAATATAAAATACAATCATTGATTTAAATATAAAATATAAAATATAAAATTATGATTTATTTAATAATAATCATTGATTATAATTAATTATATATAATAACCTGTATAAGTATCAGTATAACGAAATACTCATTTTGCAACTAACTAAAATAAACATTTAAGGTAATATTTGTAGTTTTTGAATTTTTGAATCCTTTAATATTTTTAAAATTTCCTATTTCTTAAATTTTGAATAATTTATGAATAATCATTTGTTATAGTAAATTATAAATGACTAATGGTGTAGTTTATCATTTTATAACTACAAGTTATAAAGTATTATTTATTAAATAACCAATGTTAATTATTAGTGTTTAATTGTGAATTATTTATAAATTATATATTACTAATTAAATATTAAGTTTTCAAAATTTATTTATTTATTATCAAAAATCAATTGATTATTAATTACTAACTATTTATTTTAATTGATTCACAATTGATTATTAGTTACTAATTAGTTATTATTTAACTTTTACTTATTTCTACTTAGTTATAATCGAGTAGTAATTATTAAAAGCTTATAATGTATATGTTACTAATTATTAATTAATAAGCAATTAACATTAACTATTAAAAATAAATGACTAGTTATTAAATAGTAATTATTTAATAATAATAAATAAATATTATTGATTCCTAAGTTTATTATTAATTATTAATTATTATTAAATATTAATATAATTATTTATTAAATATAGATATTATAAACATGAAGTTTGTAATGGGCATCTATTACAACTAACAAAATAAAAAGTTGTTAAAAATACGTTTATTACAACTTTAGGGAACTGACAGTTGTAAAAAACCATTTATTACAACGGTGCTTTTACCACTGTTGTATAAAACCATTTATTACAACGGTGCTTTTACCACCGTTGTAAAAAACCATTTATTACAACGGTGCTTTTACCACCGTTGTAAAATTAAAGTTGTAATATGGTGTTTTTGTTGTAGTGATGTAGCGTATACGGATGACGAACGTGATGAAGGGCGAGCACGGCGAAATTTTCTATATATGAAGAGTCGTGGCGTTGGTTTAGCTCTTGGTGAGAACTCCTCACTTTTAATTTATTTTCTAGTTGAAATATATACTAGGATGCAGACGGTGCTTAGCAACACCCGACACCCGTTATCCACAGACCATGGACGACTTGTTTGTTTGTTGTTTGTGTTGTGAAAATTGACTGTTGGTTGTGAAATAAAATATATATTCATGTGTTGAAATAAAATATATATTCATGTGTTGAAATCAAATATATATTCATATGTTGAAATCAAATATATATTCATGTGTTGAATAAAATATATATTCATGTGTTGAAATAAAATATATATTCGTGTGTTGAAATAAAATATATATTCATGTGTTGAAATAAAATAAATATTCATTTAAAAATCGAACGATTTGTTTATGTACACCGATTTGACTGATATTGATTGAGACGATAAATTTTACACATCGCCCAACTGCACAAATAAAATCTGTGTTTGATTGTTTGAAACCCCACACGGGTGTTGGGATGAAATTGGACATACACTAATCCCAATAATTAGCTGTATGTCAATCGATTGATTGACAGGCTGTTATAAGCGTTGAATATTTATATTTTATGCTTATACAGTGTAGAATGCACTTTGGATGATGGTTGATTATTTATCGTTGCTATTATATACATGTGTTGTATAGAATCCATATAAATAATATTATATGGTAATTGAGTAGGTCTCATTCCAATTTAGAAAATAAATTGTATTCATGTGTTGAATAAACAAAATAGTCATGTGTTGACAATTCTCATGTGTTGAGAAAATTCATGTGTTGAATAAAATATATATTCATGTGTTGAATAAAAGAAAATTCATGTGTTGAAGAAAATATTCATGTGTTGAATAGAATAATGAAGTAATTGAAAAATATAAAGCCGTGTTGATTAGATATGTGCCATTTTGACGCGAACGAGATTTATATCGATTTTATTCATTTTTATAAAGAATATAGAAAAGGAAGTGATTTCAAAATATAACGTTTTGAAAATATTATCATTTATATATCGATGATATGGAATATTCAATTTTGATTAGAAATTGAATATGAAGTTGAAATCGTTTTGAAAACGAATTTAAAACGATTTATAAAATACGTTTTAAATGGAAATCGACGAAATATATAATATACATATATTATATATATAATGGCCTGAATAGAACGCGCCGCGCTGCTGCAGTTCGCGAATTTCGACCATTGACTTCGAACGGACATTACGGGAGATCCGACCGTCGGATTCTCCTGAAAGCGGAACCGTTGGGTTCGTATCGAAAAGAGCTTTCTAACGAATATTAGAGATTTGAAATCTAATGGTTGGATTTGGAATTATGTCCAAATCAAATTTGGAAAAGGTCGCTGTAAGTGCAATTCGATGGCCGTTAATGGAAATCGATTGTACGGGCCTTGATAAAAAATTTAAAATTAGCAATAATTTGTGTAAAATCATAAGAAATGATTTGGAAAGAATTGGGATGAAAAATTCCATATTTGAAAAGATAAAAATAGATTTTTATCGAAATGAACTAGTTTTGAACTAGAATTATAATTCAATTATTTTTAAAAATAAATGAATTGGATTTGAAATGGTTTTAAAAATAACCAGAATTTCCAATATATAAATTGGAAATGGATTTGAATCGAAATTGTCTTCGGAATATTTCGAAGTGGGATTTCGTGATTATACAGATATGGTTATGGAAATTTGAAAGATATATTTATATCGTTATTTCCAATACAATATTTGTTGGTTATAGAATTTGATATTGAATATAAGCCGATATATTTTCTATTCAGAGCCTTGTATTTAATATCAAATGGGATTTGGGTTGTTGTGAACGGTATCTTTAATAATACTGTTCTTAGACCCAATGGGGTTAAGAAAATCAGAAGCCGACTGAAGATTAGTTAAGTTGAATGGTTTCTTGGGTATTGATCTGATGTTGATTTCGGCCTTCGGGGTTAATACTTAGGGAATTGTTCACTTGCTAATTTACGGTTAAAGGCTGATAGAATGGAATGTGATTTTGGGTTTATAGTGAACCGTGTTTTAAAGGACATCGGTTCTTTAACCCAGTTAAAGACAGGATATGGTTTCCCAAGTTAAACAATCTTTAATATTGATTTTTGGGAAGATTAAAACTAAGTGGAGTTTTAATGAATCTTTAATTAGATTGAAATGATCGAGGATGGAGTATCACTAGTTTTGCTCCAAGCGATAGTTAAATCTTTAATTAGATTTGAACGTGAAATGGTAATTGAATTTACCAATAACAACGTGGTGTTTGATATGAAGTATGACCAGTTTTACTTCATGGGATGAATAGGTTGGGATTGGGAAATAAAATAAATGATTACTTCGGTGTGGTTCGCTAATCCCGACTAGTTTGAATTGATATTCAAAAGAAGATAAGAGAATAAATTTAAAGATTTTATCTTTGATAAAATTAATGGGAACCTTTCTCAAAGTATAAGAATATTTGAATAAAAGAATATTCTGAATTGGAATGAGGCGTATGTTGTGTTTGTGTAACACTTGTTTATTATATACGCGAGCTATTCAGAAAGACCGGGTTTATCCTATTCTGAATAACTGATTTGACGTGGTGTCCAGGATGAAGACGGTGGTCGAAGACCGGAGGTCTTCACATCGTTTGGGTGATTACTGATGATCCTGATTGGGTTGTACACCCAAGAGGAGGGAATCAGTTGGTGATCGTCCAGACGTACTTGGAGATCGATGGATATGCGAGGTACAAGGTGCCTCCGGTTTCGTTCAGACCCAGAACGAACTTGTATGGACTGTGTGTCTGACATTGGATTTTTCTCTGTGTTGATTGATCTCTATTAAATATACATCTGCCTGGTGAAGGGGAATTCATTCCCTTACTTCACCCTTCTCTAAGACGTACGGGATCACAGGTTGTATATCAATAGACATCAGTCGCATGGTCTGAATTGCCTGTGTGGCATGCCTAAGTGGCAAATGATCAAGGTTTTTGTTGAAAAGCAAAGTCTTGTGGTTGATGATCAAAGCACCGCCTGTGTGGCATAGCTTTGTGTAACGTTAATTCGCGAGCCTCACACCCAGGTTGTGAACTAGAAACGGGAGAAGGATCGAGGGAGGGCATGCGTTTCTTTCTAGCTAGGGTGGTGTCAGTGACCTACCAGCCCTAACATTTATATTATTTTCACCTGTGTGGTTGTTGCTGTTGCGAGGTGCCTCGGATATATCGGTGACTATGTGGAGCCGATGGAGTCATTTGGCTCATTTACGCCCCCAAGGGCGGGGAAACGCAATGTCCAGGGTTTAAGTTTAATCCACATCGGTGGACCGGCCCTGTGGCTCCTAAGGGACGATGCGTTCTGTTCCTGAGACACAGGTTAGAGCGTCTTGAATCGGTAGAGCACTATCTTTTGCCTCGGTTAACAGATGGAAATCCAACTTCCAAATACGACATTTTGCGGTTTTAATTGTAGAACTAGTATGGCGACATGATATATGGTACCCATGCCGTCTATGATTGATACTTATGATTGAAATTGTTTTGACACTATACACTTATAGTAATAATAAAAGATGAAATTTAGCGTATCAAGCATTCTTTGGCTATTATAATGTAAAACCCTATCCTCCAGCTTGTGTTGCATTGTGTGATGGGACCTGGGTCTTATAATAGCTTCATTGTTCTTTATTTAGCATTGCGTTGTTGTTTTATGCACTGGTGTTCTTGGGAGGAAACCCGTTCCGTGTTATACGGCGTGGTCCCTTGATTTACCTAACTTTAAAATAAAGATTAATAACCGTTTTAGTTCTCACACCAGTCACATGACTGACCCGGAGTTTATTGTTTTAACCTAATCTCTGGGTGCCCTATTTTCCGCACGAGCAGCTAGTAGTTTTGGTTTTGTAGATTTATATTCAAAGGAACCTGGTTTACCGCTGGAATGATATCCGGAAAGCTATGTATCCGTATATCTCTTTCAGTTGTGTATTATATTATTTTTCCGCTGCAATAATTTATTGTAATCTCTGATATTTAGTGAATGTGTAATATTGATTTATACTCTGTATATTCTTGTATTCTGATGGAATTGTTGTAATTAACAATGAAATATTCTTTTGTTTGTGTTCCGATGTGACTTGTTCTCAACTCAATCCGTGATTTCCCGTAAGGGGGATTTCGGGTTGTTTAATCGTGGTATCAGAGCTTTGGTTTACAGAGCTCGGAGAACATGACACGTTAGAACCAAACGAAAGAATTCATCAGGGATTGGATTAGTAATATCCAATGAGAATGACTCGTTAGAGATAGGATCAGTAGTATCCTAGAACGAGTGTAAAGAGTGTTGTTTTGAAAAATAAAATTGAAAACAAGTTTTGTTTTGAAAATTTACTTCAATTATTCGTATTTGAATATTTATTTATATTAATTTGGACTATCGGGTATATAGAGATTTTAATATACGTCTGATCCAAGTGTATTGGAAGCCTCCAATATACTGGATGGATATAGAGTCACACTCTAGTCGCCCAAGGATAATTCTAATGATGCGGCCGCATCATATGTATTTATATTCGAGTGCCGAAAGCATGATATCTATATATTTCCATTAGACTGGTGTGAGAACCAAAATATAGTTAGAATATATTGTTGTGACTTGGCATCAAAAATGTGATTTTTGACTATATATCAAAGTTATGAATTTGAAACGTTAATCAACTAATTGATTGTTGATTGTGTTGTTTGATTATTGTTTGATTAATTAAATGTTGAACCTTTAGCCAAATTGAACCAAATAGTGAGTTGTATTGAAAAATGATTACAATTGCATGCATATACATGTACTTACATTGAACAGGTCATAGCAAGGAGGCTAGAGCAGAAGAATAAAATTGTTTGCCCGACAAATAGGTACCTGTTTACAAATTTATTGGGTTTGGATGATTTTATGAGCCGATTGGCTAGCCGCTTGGCTGTTTCTTTTTCTTTTTGGATTGGTGAGGGCCATGGGAGGCTGTTTGAAATATCCCGAAGCTCCCGGTGCAGGGGAGGTTATGGCAAAAAATTTCGAAAATTTAGGGTGTTAGCCAAATTTTTGAAAAATTTGAAAAGTTCTTAGAAACTGAAAAGTTGAAGAACTTAAGCCGTAATGAAAGTTGAGTTGATTAGATAAACAACTTTCGGCTTCGTTCCTTTTCGAGGACAAAAAGTTTTAAGTGGGGGAGATTGTAATAACCCGGAAATCCTAGCCAATTTAAAATTTTTATTTTGGCAATTTTAGTGAATTTTGAATATTTAAAATGAATTATTTTAAATAATGGCGACGAGAAATTTAATTTGAATAGAATTAGAACGTATATATTTATATAGATTGACGTTTGAATATAAATATTTATTTTTATTTATAAAAGGAATTGAAAATGGCGCGGTAGTTTGAAATTTCGATTACAAAGTTCGAATGAATTTACAGGATTCAAATCGGATTTTGGCGAAACCAAAAATATTTGAATCTATTTGAGAATATCTTTCCAACGAATCCGAAAAATTGAAATTTCATAGCGGGGATAAAAAGTTGTGTCCAGTTGAAAATTCATAATAGTCGCTATGGAATTCTGACCCTTAAAAATGGAAATTTTGCAAACGACCTCGGTTTTCGACGAAACCACTTTTATTGGATCCGGTACGTCAAATTATTGCTAAATTCCAAAATTCATAATTTTTGGAATCAATATGTGAGCGTGGCGAAGGAAAACGCATTTGACCAGTTTCAGTTGATTTTAATCAACTGGAAAATGGCCATTTAACGGTCTCGGAATTTGACGAAAGTAGTTTTGTTAGAACCGTATCGTTAATACGAAGCTAGAAAATATTTTTCTAGAATTTATAGAGTTAGTATGTGGCCCCGGTAAATTGAAATGTACGTTTAAAATTCAATATATAGATTTATATTTTAATTTCAGCGGAAACTGATCGTAACAGTCGTATTGGCTCACGATACATATCCCATTGTGTTCGGAATGAGGGTAATTAGCTAGAGGCGAAAGTCGGTGGGTTCGATTCGGTGTTCGAAGAAAAAGTCAACCTTAGGTAGAATAAAATAAAATATAAATTAATTTATAAAAATCCTTTTTCCTTATACCCCCCCTTTCCCCTTACTCCCTTCAGTTCAGATCGAAAATTAAATAAGAGAGAAAAAAAGGGATCCACAAAGACGACGGGCGCTCCAGCCACCACCGCGCGTCGCGCTCTGACCCAACCCCCTCCGGCGATGGCGCCTCCGCTCTCTCCCCTTCTCGCGCTCCCTCTTCTTCTCCACCCCCCCTACGTTCAGACCTCGAGCTCCACCCCAAAAAAAAAACCTAGCGCCCAAAACAAAAACCCTACCCCCAAATCCACCTGGCGCCGCCCCTATAGGCACCACCCATGACACCCATGACCAGCGCGCCCCCTCTGCATCACCTCCGATCCTCCGACACCCGTCAGCCCCTTCCTCAAGCCTCCACCGCCAATAAAAAAAAGCTTATATTAAGTTTTCTTATCAATGTAATTAGTTTTAAATCAGTTTTTAGCTTTTATTTTTCTTTATTTATGTATGTAATTAGAATGGATTTATTCATATGAAGAACATATAAAAGTTTGATTTTTATTCATATAGGAGAGAAATAAAAATGCGATTTTTATTTGTTTGAATAGCCATTAAAAATGTGATTTTTATTTAAATGGCTCCGTATAAAAGTACGATTTTTAGTGGTATAAAAATTTGATTTTTATATGAAAATTCTTTGAATAAAAATATAATCTTTAGCTAGAATAAAAATCCGATTTTTATATGTGTTGATTTGAAATAAAAAATTCGATTTTTATATGAGTAGCGAATTAAAAATATGATTTTTATTCTATGTACGCCGTGATAAAAATTTGATTTTTATTTATGAATTGGCAAATAAAAATATGATTTTTAAATATATTTTAGCAAAGTAAAAATACGATTTTTATAATAGAAAAGATTATATTTTTAAAAAAGAAAAGATTAGATTTTTAGTTATGTAAAGGTATGATTTTTATTTATACCATAGCATAATAAAAAATGTGATTTTTATATATGTAGCGTATACGGATGACGAAAGTGACGAAGGGCGAGCACAGCGAAATTTTCTACATATGAAGAGTCGTGGCGTTGGTTTAGCTCTTGGTGAGAACTCCTCACTTTTAATTTATTTTCTAGTTGAAATATATACTAGGATGCAGACGGTGCTTAGCAGCACCCGACACCCGTTGTCCACAAACCATGGACGACTTGTTTGTTTGTTGTTTGTGTTGTGAAAATTGACTGTTGGTTGTGAAATAAAATATATATTCATGTGTTGAAATCAAATATATATATTCATGTGTTGAAATCAAATATATATTCATGTGTTGAAATAAAATATATATTCATGTGTTGAAATAAAATATATATTCATGTGTTGATTGACAGGCTGTTATAAGCGTTGAATATTTATATTTGATGCTTATACAGTGTAGAATGCACTCTGGATGATGGTTGATTTTTTATCGTTGCTATTATATACATGTGTTGTATAGAATCCATATAAATAATATTATATGGTAATTGAGTGGGTCTCATTCCAATTTAGAAAATAAATTGTATTCATGTGTTGAATAAACAAAATAGTCATGTGTTGACAATACTCATGTGTTGAGAAAATTCATGTGTTGAATAAAATGTATATTCATGTGTTGAATTAAAAAAATTCATGTGTTGAAGAAAATATTCATGTGTTGAATAGAATAATGAAGTAATTGAAAAATATAAAGCCGTGTTGATTAGATATGCGCCATTTTGACGCGAACGAGATTTATATCGATTTTATTCATTTTTATAATGAATATAGAAAAGGAAGTGATTTCAAAATATAACGTTTTGAAAATATTATCATTTATATATCGATGATATGGAATATTCAATTTTGATTAGAAATTGAATATGAAGTTGAAATCGTTTTGAAAACGAATTTAAAACGATTTATAAAATACGTTTTAAATGGAAATCGACGAAATATATATAATATATGTTATATACATATAATGGACTGAATAGAACGCGCCGCGCTGCGGCAGTTCGCGAATTTTGACTATTGACTTTGAATGGACATTGCAGGAGATCCGACCATCGGATCCTCCTAAAAGCGGAACCGTTGGGTTCGTATCGAAAAGAGTTTTCTAATGAATATTAGAGATTTGAAATCTAACGGTTGGATTTGGAATTATGTTCAAATCAAATTTGGAAAAGGTCGTTGTAAGTGCAGTTCGATGGCCGTTGATGGAAATCGATTGTACGGGCCTTGATAAAAATTTTAAAAATAGCAATAATTTGTGTAAAATCATAAGAAATGATTTGGAAAGAATTGGGATGAAAAATTCCATATTTGAAAAGATAAAAATAGATTTTTATCGAAGTGAACTAGTTTTGAACTAGAATTATAATTCAATTATTTTTAAAAATAAATGAATTGGATTTGCAATGGTTTTAAAAATAACCAGAATTTCCAATATATAAATTGGAAATGGATTTGAATCGAAATTGTCTTCAGAATATTTCGATGTGGGATTTCGTGATTATACATATATGGTTATGGAAATTTGAAAGATATTTTTATATCGTTATTTCCAATATAATATTTGTTGGTTATAGAATTTGATATTAAATATAAGCCGATATATTTTCTATTCATAGCCTTGTATTTAATATCAAATGGGATTTGGGTTGTTGTGAACGGTATCTTTAATAATACTGTTCTTAGACCCAATGGGGTTAAGAAAATCAAAGGCTAACTGAAGATTAGTTATGTTGAATGGTTTCTTAGGTATTGATCTGATGTTGGTTTCGGCCTTCGGGGTTAATAGTTAGGGAATTGTTCACTTGGTAATTTACGGTTAAAGGCTGATAGAATGGAATGTGATTTTGGGTTTATAGTGAACCGCGTTTTAAAGGACATCGGTTCTTTAACCCAGTTAAAGACAGGATATGGTTTCCCAAGTTAAACAATCATTAATATTGATTTTTGGGAAGATTAAAACTAAGTGGAGTTTTAATGAATCTTTAATTAGATTGAAATGATCGAGAATGGAGTATCACCAGTTTTGCTCCAGGCGATAGTTAAATCTTTAATTAGATTTGAACGTGAAATGGTAATTGAATTAACCGATAACACCGTGGTGTTAGATATGAAGAATGACCAGTTTTACTTCATGGGATGAATAGGTTGGGATTTGGAAATAAAATAAATGATTACTTCGGTGTGGCTCGCTAATCCCGACTAGTTTGAATTGATATTCAAAGGAAGATTAAAGAATAAATTTAAAGATTTTATCTTTGATAAAATTAATGGGAACCTTTCCCAAAGTATAAGAATATTTGAATAAAAGAATATTCTGAATTGGAATGAGGCGTATGTTGTGTTTGTGTAACACTTGTTTATTATATACGCGAGTTATTCAGAAAGACCGGGTTTATCCCATTATGAATAACTGATTCGACGTGGTGTCGAGGATGAAGACGGTGGTAAAAACCCGGAGGTCTTCAAATCGTTTGGGTGATTACTGATGATCTTGATTGGGTTGTACACCCAAGAGGAGGGAATCAATTGGTAATCGTCCAGTCGTACTTGGAGATCGATGGATATGTGAGGTACAAGGTGCCTCCGGTTTCGTTCAGACCCAGAACAAACTTGTATGGACTGTGTGTCTGACATTGGATTTTGCTCTGTGTTGATTGATCTCTATTAAATATACATCTACCTGGTGAAGGGGAATTCATTCCCTTACTTCAACCTTCTCTGAGACGTACGGGATCAGAGGTTGTATATCGATAGACATCAGTCGCATGGTGTGAATTGCCTGTGTGGCATGCCAAAGTGGCAAATGATCAAGGCTTTTGTTGAAAATCAAAGTCTTGTGGTTGATGATCAAAGCACCACCTGTGTGGCATAGCTTTGTGTAATGTTAATTCGCGAGCCTCACACCTCGGTTGTGAACTAGAAACGGGAGAAGGATTCAGGGAGGGCATGCGTTTCTTTCTAGCTAGGGTGGTGTCGGTGACCTACCAGCCCTGACATTTATATTATTTTCACCTGTGTGGTTGTTGTTGTTGTGAGGCGCCTCGGATATATCGGTGACTATGTGGAGCCGATGGAGTCATTTGGCTCATTTACGCCCCAAAGGGCGGGGAAACGCAGTGTCCAGGGTTTAAGTTTAATCCACATCGGTGGACCGACCCTGTGGCTCCTAAGGGACGATGCGTTCTGTTCCTGAGACACGGGCTAGAGTGTCTCGAATCGGTAGAGGACTATCTTTTGCCTCGGTTCACAGATGGAAATCCAACTTCCAAATACGACATTTTGCGGTTTTAATTGTAGAACTAGTATGGAGACATGATATATGGTACCCATGCCGTCTGTGATTGATACTTATGATTGAAATTGTTTTGACACTATACACTTATAGTAATAATAAAAGATGAAATTTAGCGTATCAAGCAGTCTTTGGCAATTATAAGGTAAAACCCTATCCTCCGGCTTGTGTTGCATTGTGTGATGGGACCTGGGTCTTATAATAGCTTCATTGTTCTTTATTTAGCATTGCGCAGTTGTTTTATGCACTGGTGCTTTTGGGAGGAAACCTGTTCCGTGTTATACGGCGTGGCCCCTTGATTTACCTAACTTTAAAATAAAGATTAATAACCATTTTAGTTCTCACACCAGTCACATGACTGACCCGGAGTTTATTGTTTTAACCTAAACTCTAGGTGCCCTATTTTCCGCACGGGCAGCCAGTAGTTTTGGTTTTGCAGATTTATATTCACAGGAACCTGGTTTACAGCTGGAATGATATCCGGAAAGCTCTGTATCTGTATATCTCTTTCAGTTGTGTATTATATTATTTTTCCGCTGCAGTAATGTATTCTAATCTCTGATATTTAGTGAATGTGTAATATTGATTTATACTCTGTATATTCTTGTATTATGATGGAATTGTTGTAATTAACAATGAAATGTTCTTCTGTTTGTGTTCCGATGTGGCTTGTTCTCAACTCAATCTGTGATTTCCCGTAAGGGGGATTTCGGGTCCTTTCAGCTATCCCAAAATGACTACAGTGTCTACCTCGATTCCCGTCACCACATATCGAAATCTTTGATCACCACCGTCCACTTCGTAAAGCTCGCCACACTTGCAGTATAACGTTTCTGGCATAGATCATCGGTTTAGGAGAGATTGGAGGGGGAAGTGGAGAAATTTCTGGCTACTCAATTCGTATAGGGGTGCGTTGACCACACACATATTGTTGACTCGTAGATTTAGGGTTAAGGGTGTGAGTTTATATAGTGAGAATTTATTAATATTTATGAAACTTATGCCCTAAGTTTCATGCAAAAGCTACCTCATACGACATCTGATTGCAATGAAAATTGAAACCCTAGCGTAATCAAATATTCTGGACACGATGGAACTGGTTTCATCGAATTCCGAGGTCATTTGTAAAAAATCCTTTTTAAATTCACAACGTGAATCAATACGTATTTAAATTTCGTACGATCACGTATTAACCCCAATTGACTTGAAACTTGAAATCTTACAATAATTAATTACTACAGATTCAATGAAATTAATTACTTTGAAATCTGAAGTCGTTTAAAAATTGGTTATTCTTAAGTTTCATATTAAATCGATAAAACGATTAAATACAAATCTAGGCGTTTATCCTTCGCACGATCAAACGGTAAGTCCGATCGATACGAAAATTGAAACCCTATAATAACTTAATAATACAGATTCAATGGCACAAGTTTCGTCGCATCCCGAGACTGTTCTACCAGAACGATATTTCATACGTAAAACAATGCTTATTTTGGATACCAAATCACCTGGTCTCCAAAAATAACGAACTATACATAGCCTGACTCTAAACTTCAATACAAATTCAATGGAATAGGTCTCGCGTCTTAATTCGATCGTTACACTCAAGTTATACACAAATTTCTTTTAATCAAATCAAATTAATTTAATTAACTGCTATGCAAACAGCTGTGCGTTTATGGCTACTGAATTCACATTACGATATCGGATTGCCACAAACTTTATTTTTATTTGATAATTTAATATTATGGATCCAATGAAACTAATTTCGTTGAAATCTGTCACTATTTCAGAACTGGCTATTTTTATGTTTATTAAATTAATATAAAACTCTCATTTTGGCCAAATCAACATTAAACTGAATTTTCAAACCTCTATCAACTTTCATTATATTCCAATAACATATATAACTATTCAGAAACCATTTTTATCTAAATTCCAACTTATAACGATATGTAATTTGTTAAAAACCCTTTTATTTTGTTAAATAAATCATTATGGTTTATAAACATTCCATAGCGACTATTTGAAAATTTGATTTGGTCATAACTAAAAATCTATAATATGAAAACTTGATTTTTCTCTCTCATTAGAATACTATAATCAAATAGATTTGGACAATTCTTATTTCAAAGAATTGCGACAAATAATGGATTTTGTATATTCAATTGAAGTTCAAAACGTAATATTACGAACAACCACGATGTTACAAGCTCGTTTTAAATTAATTATAAACTATATGTTCAAACTTCATTTAATTAATAAATAAAAATCCTTTAATATTTTCAAATCGACATTTAAAACCAAATTAAATGTTCAAACTTAACGGTAAAAAATTTGGGTTATTATATTCCTTCCCCCTTAAAAGAATTTCGTCCTCTAAATTACTAAGGTAGGAATTTTATCCAAATCCTTTAATTTTCAAATATCTATTTTTTGAACTTTTAGTTTTCAACTAACGCAATTTGTTTTTAATGAAAATAAATTCATTACTATTAATAAAAATCTCAAAAATATTATAACACTTTAAATTTTCAAATTTTTTTGGCACAGTCTCCTCTGTATGGAGAGACTTCTGCAATATTGCTGGAAAACAAATATATATACATCGACTCACACGAACAAAAAAAAAAACCTAAACCATATACCAAAATTCATATTTTCGCGTAGGCGTACCTTATACGAGCGTTATTAAGCGAACTTGTTCAACTTATAGGCAATTCATGCAACCAAACAATCCTCAAAGACATCTAGTACTTGTTCTTCACTCATTTTACCATGTAAGTGACAAATAATATTTCATTGATCAACGAGTGCAATACAGATTTCCAAAACCAAAGAAGGGTTAATTATTTAGTTCCAGTTCACAAGCGGTTCCATTCAAATTTATTATACTGGAATTCAATTTCTTAGTTTTTAATTCACCCAACTCTTTATTAAATTGTTGATGAATTATATTCAAACTATCTGACATACAACAATCAAACAGTGCACAACCAACTTACCCTAACCAATTTGATTCATATTCAACCTTAATATTCACTTGTTTGCATTAACTTTAGTTCAACATACCTTAATACTAATCGGTTACTATCTAATTGACTTCTAGTCAATTATGATTTTCATATTTCCGTTCATTTCTAGCATTTAGCACTTATATTCATTAATAGACACAATTCCACTTCCATTTTACTCAAAATGTTTATTTAATCATGGATTTTAGTTATTCATTTCATTCACTTTGACAAGTTTGGTTCCATTCCTAAATTCAATTAACTATTTGATCTTCAAATTAGTTTGCTTTCATTTCATAATCCAAATCCTAATTTCATTTAAAAGACAAACCATTCTAATCCATTATGTTTTCATTTAACTTAGCTCTGAGTTAAACTCTGATTCATAGATTTCTATTTAACCTTCCTTGGTTAAATCTTTAATCCAAACAATTCCTTTTACTAACGTGACTTATTTAGCTCAAGTTAAATTTCCTTTTTTTTAATTCTCATTTACAAATTTTCTGTGAAATCCTCTATTTGGTTAAATACTAAACCATTCAAATTCGTAGTCTCATTTGGATCCCATTTAAATCAATCAATCAAGCCAATATAAGCTTCAAACAATCAAATCAATAATTTGAGAGAATTAATTCTTTTTCTATACAAGAATATGATTTGGGTAAAATTATTTTATTTACCCCCTTTACAAAATAATCTGAAAATGATTTTATATTCAATTGCAAATACTGTTAAAGTTTATGCCCTAGAGGCAATCCATTTGATGGGGTTAATAACATTACTGATGTTATATTTTATTTTGAATAATATATATATATATATTCTATTATGTTATATATACCGTGTAATGTAAATATTAACATAATAGAAGTCCTTAGAATAATAATAATAATAATAATAATAATGGAATCATATAGTTCAAGTAAGTGCCTTGAATATGAGATTAAATAATATTTATTAAGTATTATAATTCTTAAATGCCCCTAATCAAGTTTTATTGTTTATATATAGGACAACAATAAAACATTGAGACTAGTATGTTAATTAACTGATGATCACATCTCAATAATCATTAATACACGTGATATTAATGTCAATGCATAAATACATATTGGAGAATAGCGTATTGGGCTGACCCACCATAAGAAAATTGTATGGAATATAATTAACAGTATCATAAGTTATTCTCATAAAGACGGTGTTGTAATGGTCCTCAGACCTAAAAGTCATTATAATTTTATTCGAGGATATTTGTGTTTGATATCATCAAAAGTTACTTTTAACCAAGACAAAGGTGATTATTGGATACATCTCGAATCGATTGAAAGTTACGAGTGATTTAGATGGAATTTAACCCTACGATATAAGTAGAGATATCCATGGGCCTCTTGATTAAGCGAGACTATGAAGTGAATGGCCATGCTCAAATATTGATTTGTTTATATATCTACCGATCGATCGAGATAAAAGGATTAAATTATAAAGAGGATGGTACTTTCTATGCCTCGAGTTTAATCTTGGATATATTGGTTAAAAGGATTATATTACATTGAGAGAGTGGTCATAGAAAGGTTTTTTCGAATCATTGATCTTATTATAACTTGGGTAGCAGCGACGTATTACTAGATTCCAATCACTGTTTATGATTTCATATAAGATTTAAAATCATTGCCAATGTTATAGTAATCTATGGGGTCACGCGCTTAGGATGTAATAAAGGGAAAACTATTCATTAGGATAGTAAAATATCAATTCGTTGATATTTTATCTAATGTTGAAATGGTATGTCGGTTAGCTCCTTTGGTTATGGTACACGTTTTGATTTAAAGGTGTTATTCACCCTTTAAATGACACGCAAGAACCATAAAAAAAAGACTGATTAGATCTAAATTAAAATGGCCAACCGATAGTATCATTTTTAACCCTAAATTGAATGGCGGCTAGTACCATTCTTCCCTTTCCCTTTGATCCGATTGAAGAGATAACGTCCGTGTGGATACCAATAGAGGCCCGGTGTTTGTCAAGCTTCCGATTCGATCATCCAAGCTTCATTGAATTCCATGCTCATCTAATTATTCATCGATTCATCAAAATAGGCATGAAACTCTAATTACTATGAATGTTCCATTTATTATTTCTTGCACAATTCCTTTAGTTTAAACTGTTAAATCGTAAAATTGGATGCCGATTTTATCTAATAAATTCCTTTAAATACGCACTCTCATATATATACTCTCAAACTCAATGTAGGGTATTACTAACCCCATCTCTATTGAGTTACGCCGCAGAGCTAAGGTTATTACTAAACCACTAGTTCTCATACCACTGTAACGACCCGACAAGAAATTCGACGCTCGAATTTCGACAATAATACATAAGCTCGCATCACTTTCCAAACCCCAGTATCGAAAACTCTAGACAGTTAATAGAAAGAAATTTAGAGGGTTGGAAAAGAAAGAATATTAGAGTGGAAGAAGAAGAGGAATCAATCTAACCAACATAACACATAGTCTCACATCGTAGTGTAATAAATATAATATAGAAATAATCTTTGTAAAAAATGTAATGGCCTGCAAATCCGTACTATCTGAGTTGACTAAAACAATACATGTCAAACCCAAATAACACAGAATTATGAGTTATTAGGGTTAAAGAAGAAAAAGATAGAAGAGGAACAGAAATAACAACACATAATATCACAGCAGAACGAATAAAATATATTATATAACATAACCTTTGAAATACAAAATTCTTGTATCAGATATACATAGCGTCATCATAGTACAATACAACATTTGATATAGCAGAAAATAATTTTAAAATATCTAATGGTGAAGCCTCCTACTTCAAGCTCCTCCAAGTGTATCTGTAAAATCTTGGAACACTTGATTGTACGTACAAATTTGGGCACCTAAGAGTTTAGGTAATACAAACAAAATAAACTCTGGGTCAGTTATGGGACTGGTGTGAGTAAACTCCAACCATATTGTTTAACCGTGAAAAACCTTTTGAAAGAAAAGAATAATAGTAAGACCAACCCACACATAAACATGGATGATTTTTACCCTACTATAACCCAAAACATTTATGATATGAAATCCGGTGATATTATAATAATGTCTAATCAACTAAATAACCATCTAGCTGAATGCTTACATCTCACGTTCCACATACATAGTATAAAATCAAAAACCGCAGGGCACTTGTTGGAGATTGGATTACAACTATGACAACGTATGGGACCACCTTCCGATAAGTGTACTCTAGAGGGGATACACTGGAGTTCAACAAGAACATCTTGCAACCCGGCTACACATGACCGGTTACTCATTTAGCTTGAGTAGACCGAATGTATTATCACCCATGGTTGTCGGTCGCCCAACCGTAATCCATAAGATACAAAATCGAAAGAAGAGTAAAAATTGAATTTTCTCTAGATTGGTGACAATACACCCTGCTTTGGTATGACCCAACTAGCCATGCTGCCTGCCCAATTTTTGTCATTTTCCAGTTGATGAGGCTTGAGGCTACGTTTATCTTTTAAATCATCTGGCCACCATTCACTTTGAATGCCACATCGTCAAATCACTAGTTGATCTTCCCAAAAATATTACGGGTATAAAAAGCTAGCAGAAACGAATTCCTCCACCACCAACGTAATACCTTGAAAAGGTCGTCTTATGTGATCTGTTAGGCATACTCTGTCAGACATTCGTCCGTACAAGTTGTCCTTAGACTGGACAACCCGAAGGAACTATCTTGTAAACAGGACAACCCTTGCATTTTACTCCGTCTTTAATTATCATCAGCATAATCTAATTCGCAATACCTATGCCTATACAGAGTGGTTTTCAGATAACAAATCCAACCGGTCTCTCCGTATTGACAACGATAGTCAAAACTTCGATAGTTGGTTATTTAACTATCAAAGAAAACAAACATCCATTCAAATTTCCATCTGGAAATATTATTGACTAAGTAGCAACAATCACTAGCCCTTTTTAATTAATATTCATTAGTTAAACCACTTCCATAATTCCTTTCGATATTCTATATATATATATTGATATATTGATTCTTGTTATCAAAATTTCTTAAAAATATTCTATTTCCTTAAATTTCCAGAAACATTCAAAAGTGTCTCCTTTGTATGGTTCAATCGGTACAACTACAACTCGCCTTTCTACGCCCTTTCCATTCAAAAATAAAATAAAAAAGCCAAGTGGCTTGCCCTATAGGCTCATAAAATCTCATATGGAATTTAAACATGCACCTTTTTGTCGGACACTCAAATTATAATCTTCATTGTCTTGATTCCATACATGTTTAACCTATATATGCCATTTTCAATTCATTCCAATCAATTCAACCCCTTTTACTTTAATCGCCTTCCATTCGCTAATTAATTTTCTAATTAGCTTCCTCGCTTAATTTACTTTTAATTTGAACATATCACGTTCAAATATATTTCTATTCACATATACACAAATCTAACTCAAACTCCTTGCTCGCTTCCAAATTCAAATCCAAGTTTCATATTCGAATTCAATTTGAGTTCACAAACCCGATTTACTTAACAAAGGTTAAGTTCGAATCAAAACTTCTTCAACTAATTACATTTTAATTAGTTAACTTCATTCCAAAATTAAAAATTTTATTTTTGCTTTAAAAATCAATTCATCTACTCCACTTGAGTTCGTATATAATTTATAACTCAAGTTTGGATTTTTTAATGGAAATTCGGATTTTTATTCAGTTAAAATCCTTTTACTTTATTTAATAAAACATTATGGTTTTAAAATGATTATAGCGTCGTTTTTCTGAAAATTTGATTTTGATATAACTCAAAATCTATAAGACAAAATTTAGATTTTTCTCTCCCATTAGAGAATTATTATTTAATAGGTCCGAACGGTTCTTGTTTCATCGAATTTCAACTTATATTGAGTTCTATATACTTAACTAAAGTTCGGAACGCCAAATTACGAACTACCGCGCTGCAGCGAGTTCGTTTTAATTAAATTTAATTATAAACGTTTAAAAACTTCATTTATAAATAAATTTCAACTCCTTTCTCTAATATTTAAATATAAATTAAATCAGTTTTCCAATATAACTTTAACATCTCGATTTTCCAAAATCGTTGATTACTTTATTCAAAGTTCATAACTCGGTTATAAATTATTCATAACTCAACTCCTATATTAAATTCCAATTTTGTTGGACATAAATTATTTCATAAAATTTTGATATAATCGAATTCAAAATTTCAATTTCTTTTATGGGATTAATCAATTAATTCAACATCCTTTACCATTACAAACTAATATCACCCCTTGATAATAGTGAATTCGTTCAAGTTGGGGTATTTTATATACCACTTAGACCTTAACCGACAATGTTCTTATCTTGAGATTGATAAAAGCTCGTAATTCAAAACCCGATATCATATAAATCTCATCTTCTATCTCATTTGAAATATGGTTTTTAAATACCATTTCTTATATTCAGAAAATTTATTTCAAAATTAGTTGACGAAAATTAACTTCGTTTCATTTATAAACATTTTTTATAAATTATATTTCTTGTTTTAAATATTAAAACAAGTTTCTATTTCAAATTCCATTTGAAATCCAATTTCCACTTCAAAAAAATAGATTTCCCTTTTTAAATCTAAAAATCCCTTTTTTATGATATTTTAAGTATCAATATCTAGGGCCAGTGATATTCAAACATCCAAACACCCAATTATCAATCATAGGTTTTATAACACATCATATATGATAATATATATGAAAACAAACAATAATAAATTTTGAGGAATCCAATTGGATCCCTCCAACCTGTTTTCCTACATCCACAGATGTTGGACAACATAAATAATTCCAATCCTGCTTCAAGGCAAAATATCGCGGTATAGAAGGTCATCCACTCAATATATCATAGGGCAATAAGGTCATCCACTAATGGTACTACGGGAAATATCCAATATATATATATATATATATATATATATATATATATATATATATATATATATATATATATATATATATATAATAGCCACGACCACCAAGCCAAAATATAACCAATATATATTAACCACAATTTATCAACAAACAGCGTTGCAACCAATCAACCAATAAACAACATATAAATATTTGTATTAAATAAAAATTCGATTATAGTAAATTATAATCAACCCAGAGAGTGAGTTTACTCACCTTGATTTTACTTTGCTAAATATCCATTTAATTTCCATATTGTTGCATATATCAATCGTCTTGAATAAGTCTATCACCTACGATTATTTAATTTTTACTTAACGATTTAATGATTATTAATTTAATATAACTACTAAAATAATTAAATAAATTATTCTATGTATTATAAATTACGGCCAAAGTGTATACCTAGCTTCCTTGCAAATAACTCGACTAATCCACGATAATATCTGCACAAATCGTCAATCCCCTTCGCTGAAATAAACCCAAAACTGCCCGATTTCATATTGACATTTCATCGAGAACCTAAACTGTCCATCTCTATCCCTTTTTATCACCTCAACCACTGACTGCTGCTACTATACTACCCAAAACCGGCCCAATACTGCTACCAAATTTCCAGTCCCAAACATCCAGCCTTACTGTTGCCTAGACAAGCCTTGACCACTCTTCATCGACATCCATACTCCTTCCTATCCCTATGAGATTCAAATCGCAGCTCCCTTGAATTTTAACAATCTCCAGACCCACCGCAAGTTACAGAGTATTGTTGCTTTCTACCATACGCTACTATAGAAGACCCAACACTGGAATTTGGAGCTCCTGGCGATGATGAGCATAGCTGCATCACCCCTTCACTTAAAACTGTCGCATCCTCCTTCATGCACTAACACTAATGTCGTCGATTCAAAATAGTCGAAGCCTAGAACTGGAATCACACCATACCCCTTACTGAATCAAAATGGAAATCGACCTCCATTGATTCGCGATTTGATTACAAAGTTGGATCGCTCCTTTTTTTATTGAGAAAGGCGAATCCGATTCCTCTTTAAGGAAGAAAGGTAAGAATCTTGACTTAGAATTTAGGATCTGAAGCCTTGTTTGATTTTTGAAGTTGAAGGGAACATACCATTTTTCTTTCTTATCTGGTAATTGAGAACGAGAAGAAAGGCAGGGGAACTGGGAATGAAAAGGAACGAGCTGTGAATTGATATAGGAGGGGAGAGCCATGGATTTTCAGTGTTCATTTATAAAGAAATAGAAGAGAAATGAGATGGAGGATTCAACCATTTTTATTGTTTATAATTATTATTTTTGATTTGCAAAAGAATGAAGGAGGATGTCGATTATATAGAAGATGAGAGAACAAAATTTTCAACTCAAGGAAGAAAATAAGTTGCGCAAATAAATGTATAGGTCGACTTTAGGAACAATATAGGATGGGTGGCGTTTTACAGTATAGGTCGGCTGAATTTAATTAGATTTGATTTTGAACTGGCCTATTTAATTTATATTAATAAATTTTAGGATTCTGAACCCCTATTTTGATCGTATAGAGAAGATGCAATTTAAATATAATTACTTCTATGAGTTTTGTAATCGCACGATCAAATGATAAGTCCAAATGCTACGGAATTTGAAACCTGATGAAAATACGCTATTACGAATCCGATAGAACTGATTTCGTTGAATTCTGAGACTGTTTGGAAAATCACTATCTTCATATGTTAAATTAAATTGATTAAAATATTATTTAAATTCAAGCCAATCAAATTCATCAAAAATAAATTATTATTATCGTTCTAATTCAATATAGAATTTTTATTAGTCGTTAAAATCGTTTTGATTCAGTTTTAACTGCAAATTCAATTATTATCATTTCGTATTACAATAAATTTAATAAAAATCCATTTATATTATAAAATCAACATTCAAAACAATTTAAATATTTAAAATTAGATGATTAAAAATCCGGGATGTTACAAAAAGTCTTGTATAAATACTTACATTCATCAGAGTACAACAAACAACCAATACATCTGGGCTGTTATAACAATTTATCCTCATATACAACATACATCAGAAATGATTACTAATACGTCTGGACTCCTCCAGCATGTCTTATGAAATTTGTAGCATCTTAACCTGAACCTATAAAAGTCGGTGTGTCCCAAGCATTGCAAACATCACGGATTAGTTTGGTGAACCAGCGTGAGAAATTTCACTAAGTTTAAGTAACATCCAAATTGCTTAACTTTAGACAATCCTTTGAAAAAAGGATAATTGTAAAACCAGTCCATACATAAACACAGACAATTTTTACGTCATGATAACCCAAAACATTTTTGATATAACAAATCTGGTGATATTATATAGAGTTTATCAAACCACAAATAAATAACCATCTAGCAAAACGCTTGCATCTCACGCTCCACATACTTATTGTATAATCAAAAACCGCATGGTGCTTATTGGAGAATGGATTCCAACTATGTCAAAGTTTGGGACCACCTTTAGATTGTGTATCTCTAGAGACAATACACTAGGGTTCAACAAGAACATCTTGCAACCCGACAACACATGACAGACCACCCATTCAACTTGAATGTATCGAATATATTCTCACCCTACAGTTCTGTAACCACCGTATTTCTCGGGAGATAAAGAAATGAAAGTAGAATGAATGAATTTTCTCTAGATGGTGACAACAAGCCCTAATGGGAATGACCTACATTGCCATGCTGCCACCCCAATTTCTGCCATTTTCCCAGTTGATGAGACTTGAGGTCACTATTTACCTTTCATAGAATATCACATCAGTCTTTGAATGCCACATTGTCAAATCCGTTAAATCACTAATTTACGCCCACAAATATACTCTGGGTTTTAAGTTAAGAGAAGTTGTTTTCTACGCCACCAAACTTGGTATATTTGTAAAAAATCAACATACGTGACTCTTAAGGAAATACTCTGTCAGACATTCGTCCATACAAGTAATCCAGAAACAAGATGAATCGAAGGCCCCTTCCTACCACATCTTATATAGGAATCACCTCAAGGATCAGTAGCGAGAAGTCCCTGCAATTCGTAGAATTCTAATCACGACATAATCACAATGTATCTCTGTACGCAAGTCAGAGATTATAAGTGGTTCTTCCACTTCATAAAGATCTATGGTCTTCAATTGCTCCGTCTTTATTCCCTACAAATTATCTTCGAAACGCAACGTTGGTTCGAAGTGGTTTTATTTCAATTTCCTATCACGGTCTCTTTGAAACAACACATTAAAAGGTCTAATAAGATATTCCATTGATAGTCAGGATTTAACTGTAACTCACAATAGTATTATCAAGTATATCAACAGCTCGGGCTCTTTCATTTAAAACCATTCATTAAAAACATTTAATCGGTCTAAAAGTCAATTTTTTATACTTATCCCAATTTGGATAATTTATATCCTCGACCTCTTTTAATTTCGCTACTTTGAAACCGATAACTATTAAGAATAATCTTATTTACCAAAATATTCCTTCACTTGAAAAATCATTATATACTGATAAACTCTTTTTATTTCCTTTACTTTGGTAAAATCACTATATATATTATAGCTCAATGGTATAAATCCAATTACCAACTCTTATACGATAAAATAATGTCAATCAACATATTCTTATTTATAAACCCAACGGCTTTTATCTAACTTCAACTTGAAGATTCCAGTTTAATAATAACACTTATGGAAACATATAATTAAATTCCAAATATTCATTCCCTTTCAATCCAATATAACTCTTTTCCATTTCTTTGGAACAATCATCGCCATTTACTTATTATTTTATAATAAGTGTATTTCAAACCATACTATTTCCATCATCTAGAAAATGGTGCTATATATTTGATCAAATGGTAAAAGTAGAATTTTACTTCAAACTTGGACCATCAATGTTAATTTATACATTGCTCACTTTTAAAATCCAATAATTTTAATTACATTTCAGAATCTTGCAAATAAATTGCAATATTCCTCTTAAGGAAATAATAAACTATTTTTAATATCATTTACAGTTACAAACTAATATCATCCCTCGATAATAGCGAGGTCGTTCAAGTTGGGGTATTTTAGTTACCTCTCAGACCTTGATCGACACATTCTTATCTTAAGATAAATAAAAGTTTGTAACCCAAAAACTGATATTACTTATAATATGAACCCGATCTTATTATTTATGGTATCTAAACTGTGGTTTTAAAAACCATAATCTTACTTCTTATTATCTATGTTATCTTGTAATCAACCCGATCTTATTATCAACCCGATCTTAATATCAACCCGATCTTATTATCTATGTTATCTTATTATCTCTGTCGATTCTAGTCATTTTTACTTAATTCGTCGATTAAGTAAACTATTTACTAACTCTTCGCTTTAAATCTTTTTATAATTTTCCGTTTATAACTTGGATTACAATAATCCATTTTCTAATACTTTATCCAAACCATTTTATATCATATTATAAAACTAAATCTTTGGATTTTATAATTAAAGTCCATTTATTAGCTTCTTTACCTAAATCTATTTACATTGTATTATCACTTGATTGGGCTTTACATTAAAAAACCATTAACCCATTACTTTACCAAATACGATAAGTATCTTCTTCGTATTCTTTTAAAACTTTATTTCATCTCAATTCATCTTACTCAATGAATACAACAACAACAAAGCCATATATCCCAAACAAGTTGGGGTTGGCTAGACATGGAACCCAAAATTAAGGTAAAATAACTAATAATAATATATAAAAAGAGTTTAAAATAACCAAACAGATTAAAGTAAAAAGGTTCAATAAAAGTGAAATAAAGTCCTAAAAAAAATTAAAATTAAAATAATTAAACAGATCTAAAAATAATAATAATTAACATATATATATATATATATATATATATATATATATATATATTTAAAAAAAAATCCTAAGGTTCTGGTACATGGATTGCCAACTTCCATGCACTTCTATCTACCACAAGCTCTTCAGATATACTCCAATTTCTTAGATCTCTCTTTATTATCTCTTCCCATGTCATTTTAGGTCGACCTCTACCTCTCTTTGGGCCTTCGGCACGATCTATAACTCCAACGTGCACAGGAGCATCGCGTGGTCTACGTTGGATATGTCCAAACCATCTCAAGCGGTGTTGGACTAACTTCTCTTCAATAGGTGCAACTCCAAGTTTTTCCCGAATATCCTCATTTCTAATCCGATCTCGTCTGGTATGCCCACAGCTCCAACGCAGTATCCGCATCTCTGCTACACTTATCTTCTGCACGTGTTGCCTCTTAGTAGGCCAACATTCTGCACCATATAACATTGCAGGCCTGATTGCTGTCCTATAGAACTTTCCTTTAAGCTTCTGAGGAATCTTCCTATCACAGAGAATGCCAGATGCTAGCCGCCATTTCACCCATCCTGCTTGAATTCTAAAACTAACATCCTTATCAATCTCTCCATCAAACTGCAACATAGATTCTAAGTATCGAAACGATTCCTTCTTGGGTACTACACAACCAGCCAAGGTGACCTCTCCGTCATCTAACCTAGCACCGCTAAACTCACACTTCATATACTCAGTTTTAGTTCTGCTAAGCCTGAAACCCTTTGATTCCAAGGTCTCCCTCCACAACTCCAGTTGTCTATTGACCCCTATTCTACTTTCATCAATCAGCACAACATCATCGGCAAAGAGCATACACCAAGGGATCTCCTTTTGTATATCTTTCATGATTTCATCCATCACTAATGCAAAAATATAGGGGCTCAAAGCCGAACCTTGATGTAACCCTATGTTAATTGGAAAGTCTCTGGTTTCACCATCGCATGCCCTTGCACTAGCCACAACCCCCTCGTACATATCCTTGATAAGGGTAATATACTTTTATGGCACTCTCTTCCTTTCTAGCGCCCACCACATAACCTTCCTCGGCACTCTATCATAAGCTTTCTCCAAGTCAATAAAAACCATGTGAAGATCTTTCTTTTGGTCCCTGTATCTCTCCATAAGTTGCCTAACCAAGAAAATCGCCTCGGTGGTTGACCTTCTAGGCATAAAACCAAATTGATTCCTAGATACACTTGTCAACCTCCTCAAACGTTGCTCGCAAACTCGCTCCCAAAGCTTCATTGTATGACTCATAAGCTTAATTCCTCTATAGTTTGTGCAACTTTGAATATCTCCTTTATTCTTGAAGATTGGAACTAAAATGCTTCTCCTCCACTCATCTGGCATTTTGTTTGATTTGAAAATATTATTAAACAACTTAGTTAGCCAGGTTATCCCTGCATCTCCAAAACATCTCCACACCTCAATAGGAATGTCATCAGGACCTACCGACTTGCCTGATTTCATCCGTTTCAACGCCCCCTTTACCTCAGCTTCTAGAAATCTCCGCACAAAATGTCTATTGGTGTTGTCGGCAAAGTCTTCCAAGTCGGTCGAGGAGCTATTACTTTCTTCGTTGAAAAGCTTACCAAAGTATTCTCTCCACCTATTCTTTATCTCATCATCATTCACCAAAAGTCTATCACTCTCGTCCTTAATGCATTTAACCTGATTGAAGTCTCTTGTCCTCCTCTCGTGTAGCCTAGCTATTCTGTATACGTCTTTTTGACCCTCCTTTGTACTTAGCCTTTGATACAAACCCTCGTACGCTCGTCCCCTTGCTTCACTCACTGCTTTCTTTGCAGTCTTCTTTGCCACTTTGTATCTATGCATGTTCTCTTCGCTCCTATGATGGTGCATGCATTTGTAGCATTCCTTCTTCTCTTTGATAGCCTTTTGCACCTCGTCATTCCACCGCCACGAATCCTTGGGTTCTCGCTTGCTTCCTCTTGTATTCGCTCATATCTCTTTTATAACCTCGTTTAAAAAGTTCGGATTTCACTATAAAATCCTTATAAATTCTTCTCAAAATTCACTAAATCGCCTTACATACTTGATTACTTCTAAAATAGATTTCATTTAAGAAGTAATTATTTTAATTATTAATTAATAAATAATTAACCTCGTCATTTACTGAAGTAAAAGTAGTTTACTTCATTGAAAATAAATTATTTAATCACTTAATGAATTTAACAATTACTTAATTTATAATTACCAATTGATAATAATTTGTTATCATCATTAATTAAAAAGTGAATTATATTTATGAAATAAAACAATTATTCGATAAACTGGTTTCATTGCATTAACTGAAGCCTAATTAATCCAATAACCGCTTGCAATTAAAAACAGTTGTCCTAGTCAACTTCAAATAATCAGTTAACTTGTTAACTGATTTCAGTTACTCCTTTCCATAAATTAATATAATTAATCTAATAATATCGCTTAACGTTTCCTTGAAAACGACTATTTCAAACATTAACCCGTAGATTAAATTCTAACTTCTACGATTATAAAACTTTTAAAACTTTAAGTTGCTACACGTTATATTATATAACTACCTTTATAAATATCTTTTATAAATATCAACTTATTTATAAATCTTTAGATAACTTATATAAAATAACTTGAAAACTTCGATTCAGTTATAAAAATAAATTCTTATAACTTAAACTTCGTTAATTCGCCTAACAACAAATCAATGTCTTAAAAGGATAGATTTAGGCCATCAACTGCCAATCACTTAATCAATACTATCTATTGATTAAAACACAACAGTTGTTGAATTAAATTCAACAATAAATATCCAATCAACAATTAACATCCAAACAAGATGTAATGTTGTTTGGAGTAAACAATTCCTATGTATGAACAATATGAAAAACAATAGCATACAATTTATCTGAGGAATCCGGTTGGATCGCTCCAATCTATTCTTCCCTACATCCAAATAGGTTACCTGAAATAAAATCATCCAATCAATACAACAAAATATTTGTCACTGCCCATCTCGATAGATGAAAATAAACAGTTCAAGTAATAATTTCAGCAATCAACGCAATCAACCAATAAAAACAATCCAAGCATCCAGCTATTAATTTATACGTTTATATTATTATAAACATGACCAACAAGGTAAGTTACCTCAGTTGGTTACAATTGTTAAAAATAACAATTGATTTCAGTTAAATTAAACTAATGTTTAATTTAATCAGTTCAGTCAATATATATATATTTTCAGTAACCATCCAATAATAAACAATCATAGCATACAAATATTAAACTCAACTTATATAAAATAAGTGGGACAAACTGAGTGAGTAAACTCATTTGATTTCCTTTTGTCGCTAAAGTGATTCGATTTCAGTTAATTTAAACAGGCATTTAATTAAACTGAAAATTGCAGCCGCTTCCAGCTCTGTCCAAATTAGCTCTAGAATATAGTGTTCATCACCACAATTCCAATGCAACATGTTTCATCTAATTCTGATATCATATGAAAAAGTTATACACGCCATAAGTTAACACGATTAAATATAATTAATTAACCCTTAATTTAATTTTTAACTCTAATTACTTGGGATTTACTTCTGATAAATGTATCAGGCCCGAACATTTTCTTTACCCCTTCGTTTGCTTATTGCCTCGTTCTAAACTCCATACACACGACAAAAACCCATCAGAGCCGCGCCGATTCCTGTCCACCGGAATTCATCTAACATCGCCGTGACATGGGCCTGAGCTGCCTTGATTAACGCCCCAAACCATGATCATCTCGAATTCGCCCTCCGGTTGAAACCTATCCCCTAACGACAACGCCTTCTACCTCGATTCCTGTCAGCACAGATTGAAATTTTTGATCACCACGGTCCACTTCGTAGAGCTCGAAGAGATCGTCATACTTGCAGTAGAAAGTTTCTGGCATAGATTATCGGATTGTCCAATTGTGACAACATGAAATTTCGCTCGATCCGGATCGATCGCTAAACTGACCAAGACCGTTCGAAACCCCTGATTGTTTTGAGGACAAAACACATCAGAACGCAAACAGAAGAACATTTCATTGCTTATTACAACAATTTCATCAGAATACAAGAATATACAGAGTATGCATAAATATTACACATCATAAATTATCAGAGATTTAAATTACATTTAAATACATCACTGCAGCGGAAAAATAATACAATACACAACTGAAGGAGATATACGGATACAGAGCTTTCCGGATATTATTCCAGCTGTAAACCAAGATACTGTGAATATAAATCTGCAAAACCAAAACTACTAGCTGCGCGTGTCGAAATTGGGGCACCTAGAGTTTAGGTTAAAACAATAAACTCCAGGTCAGTCATGTGACTGGTGTGAGAACTAAAACAGTTATTAATCTTTATTTTAAAGTTGGTAAATCACGGGACCACGCCGTATAACACGGAACGGGTTTCCTCCCAAGAATACCAGTGCATAAAACAACAACGCAATGCTAAATAAAGAACAATGAAGCTATTATAAGACCCAGGTCCCATCACACAATGCAACACAAGCCGGAGGATAGGGTTTTACCTTACAATAGCCAAAGAATGCTTGATACGCTATATTTCATCTTTTATTATTACTATTAGTGTATAGTGCTAAAACAATTTGAATCATAAGTATCAATCATAGACGGCATGAGTACCATATATCATGTTGCCATATATAGGTTTACAATCAAAACCGCAGAGTCACGTATTGGAAGTTGGATTTCCATCTGTGAACCGAGGAAAGGGGTCATCCTCTACCGATTCGAGACTGTCTAGCCCGAGTCTTAGGCAAGTACTCAGTCAAGCCTTTGGATCGTCAGGGCCGGTCCACCGATGTGGATTAAAATGCCTGAACACTGCGTTTCCCCGCCCTTTGGGGCGTAAATGAGCCAAATGACTCCATCGGCTCCACACAGTCACCGATATATCCGAAGCGCCTCGCAACAGCAACAACCACACAGGTGAAAATAATATAAATGTCAGGGCTGGTAGGTCACTGACACCACCCTAGCTAGAAGGAAACGCATGCCCTCCCTGATGTCCTCTCCCGTTTCTGGTTCACAACCGGGGTGTGAGGCTCACGAATTCACGTTACACAAAGCTATTCCACACAGGAGGTGCTTTGATCATCAACCACAAGACTTTGCTTTTCAACAAAAGCCTTGATCATTTGCCACTTAGGCATGCCACACAGGCAATTCGCACCGTGCGACTGATGTCTATCGATATACAACCTCTGATCCCGTACGTCTCAGAGAAGGGTGAAGTAAGGGAATGAATTCCCCTTCACCAGGCAGATGTATATTTAATAGAGATCCATCAACACAGAGCAAAATCCAATGTCAGACACACAGTCCATACAAGTTTGTTCTGGGTCTGAACGAAACCGAAGGCACCTTGTACCTTGCATATCCATCGATCTCCAAGTACGTCTGGACGATCACCAACTGATTCCCTCCTCTTGGGTGCACAACCCAATCAAGATCATCAGTAATTATCCAAATGATGTGAAGACCTCCAGTCTTCGACCACCGTCTTCATCCTCGACACACCGTCGAATCAGTTATTCAGAATGGGATAAACCAGTCTTTCTGAATAACTCGCGTATATAATAAAAAAGTGTTACACAAACACAACATACGCCTCATTACAATTCAGAATATTCTTATACTTTAGGAAAGGTTTCCATTAATTTTATCAAAGATAAATTCTTTAAATTTATTCTTTAATCTTCCTTTAATATCGATTCAAACTAGTCGGGATTAGCGAACCTTACCGAAGTAATCATTTGTTTTAATTTCCCAATCCCAACCTATTCATCCCAAGAAGTAAAACTGGTAATACTTCATATCTAACACCACGGTGTTATCAGTAAATTCAATTACCATTTCACGTTCAAATCTAATTATAGATTTAACTATCGCCTGGAGCAAAACTGGTGATACTCCATTCTCGATTATTTCAATCTAATTAAAGATTCATTAAAACTCCACTTGGTTTTAATCTTCCCAAAAATCATATTAATGATTGTTTAACTTGGGAAATCACATCCGGTCTTTAACTGGGTTAAAGAACCAATGTCATGTAAAACACGGTTCACTATAAACCCAAAATCACATTCCATTAATTATCGAGTTAAAGAACAAGTGTTATTTAAAACACCGTTCACGATAAACCCAAAAATCAATTCAATTCCAATTAATTGGTACACTTCATTAAATCTAAATAAAAAAAGATTTAATCTTTTTCTCAACTGGTTTTAAGAACAGTGTTAATGAAGACACCATTCACGACAAACCCAAATCCCATTTGATATTAAATACAAGACTCTGAATAGAAAATATATCGGCTTATATTCAATATCAAATTCTACGACCAACAAATATCGTATTGGAAATAACGATATAAATATATCTTTCAAATTCCCATAACAATATCTGTATCATCACGAAATCCAACATCGAAATATTCCAAAGACAATTTTGATTCAAATCCATTCCAATTCAATTATTGGAAATTCTGGTTACTTTTAAAATCATTTCAAATCCAATTTATTTATTTTTAAAAATAAATGGATTTGAATTCTGGTTCAAAACTAGTTCATTTCGATAAAAAACTATTTTTATCTTTTCAAATATGGAATTTTTCATCCCAATTCTTTCCAAATCATTTCTTATGATTTTACACAAATTATTGCTATTTTTAATAATTTTATCAAGGCCCGTACAGTCGATTTCCATCAACGGCCATCGAACTGCACTTACAGCGACCTTTTCCAAATTTGATTTGGACATAATTCCAAATCCAATCGTTATATTTCAAATCTCTAATATTCGTTAGATAGCTCTTTTCGATACGAACCCAACGGTTCCGGTTTTAGGAGAATCCGATGGTCGGATCTCCCGTAATATCCATTTGAAGTCAATGGTCGAAATTCGCGAACTACCGCAGCGCAGCGCGTTCTATTCAGGCCATTATATATATAATATAAATATAATATATATATTTCATCGATTTCCTTTTAAAACATATTTTATAAATCATTTTAAATTCTTCATATTCAATTTCTAATCAAAATTGAATATTCCATATCATCGATATATAAATGATAATATTTTCAAAACGTTATATTTTGAAATCACTTCCTTTTCTATATTCATTCTAAAAACGAATATAATCGATATAAATATCGTTCGCGTCAAAATGGCGCATATCTAATCAACACGGCTTTATATATTTCAATAACTTCGTTATTTTATTCAACAAATGAATATTTTCTCTATTCAACACACGAATCTATATTTCTTTTATTCAACACATGAATATATATTTTATTCAACACATGAATTTTCTTTTATTCAACTCATGAATATTCTCAACACATGAGTATTGTCAACACATGACTATTTTGTTTATTCAACACATGAATATAATTTATTTTCTAAATTGGAATGAGACCCACTCAATTACCATATAATATTATTTATATGGATTCCATACAACACATGTATATAATAGCAACGATAAATAATCAACCATCATCCAGAGTGCATTCTACACTGTATAAGCATCAAATATAAATATTCAACGCTTATAACAGCCTGTCAAACAATCGATTGACATACAACTAATTATTGGGATTAGTGTATGTAACACCAAGAATTTTCGGTTAATGCTAAAATTCACAAATTAAAGAATAACTAATCCCAGATGTGGGAATTAGGGGAAACGGGCTGCGTCATTGCGTTCGTCTCGGAAAAATACGCGAAATAGAGTCCGAGTTTGCGTAAAACGGGTACCGTATGAAAGAGATATGGACGAACGAAGTTAGGCAGAAAAACCAGAAACAGGCCAGAAATGCACTGGCGCACTTGTGAAGTGCGCCAGTACAAAAATGCACTGGCGCACTTATGAAGTGCGCCAGTACAAAAATACACTGGCGCACTTGGGAAGTGCGCCCGTGCCGAGCCAGGAAACCTGCACAGTTTCTAGAGAGTTCTGTGGTTGGGTGCACCAGTTTGGGGTTTGGGCTTGGTCTTAGGGCTGATTTCTGGAAGGTGCCGAAATCTAAGGGTCCTAATCTAATTTAGGGTTAATCTAATGGCCTAAAAACACTACCTAATCCTATAAATAAGACCCCAACCCTACCCTAATCTATTCATAATTAGATCTTGTAACTAAACTATGGCAAAATGAAACTTGATCATGGCCTCCACAAATCAATAAAGAGAGTTGCAAGCTAATCAACCTCTAATCAACATCTTCTTCAACTAAAGCAACTAATTCCACTTCATAAGTTTTCTAATCTTAGGTTTGGTGAGTTTCTATCACTTTGATGATCAATTGCTAAATTAAGTAGATGAGATATGATGAGATCTATGGTTTTGCATGAGGATTAATGGGTTTTCAAGTCATATGATATGATGTGAATATGCTAATCTATGTTTAATATTAATCCTATGTTTATGCAAGTTGAATATGTGAGTTTATGCAAGTTGGATATGTGGGTTTATGCAAGTTAAGTATGTGGGTTTATGCAAGTTAAGTATGTGGGTTTATGCAAGTTAAGTGGTGGGTTTATGCATAATAAGTAATTGATTCTATGCATGCTAAGTATGTGGTTTTATGCATGCTAAGTGTTTGGTATTATGCATAAATCATGACATGCAAGTTTACCCTTTTAAATGTGATGCATACATATGCAAGATGACACCTTTATATGCTATGTATATATATATGCATGTTTACCCTCCTTTAAGATGCAAGTCATATATGCAAGTTCAACATGTTAAGCAAGTTATGTATATGCTTAAATGCAAGTTTAACATGATATGCAAGTTATGCATGCTTATGCAAGTATGAGAATGCTTATGCAAGTTATGTATATGCTTAAATGCAAGTTTAACATGATATGCAAGTTATGCATGCTTATGCAAGTATGAGAATGCTTATGCAAGTTATGTGTATGCTTATATGCAAGTTCAACATGTTATGCAAGTTATGTGCATGTTGTTGTGCAAGTTCATATGCAAGTTATGTGTATGATGTTATGCAAGTTATGTGCATGATGTTATGCAAGTTATGTGTATGTTGATATGCAAGTTATGTTTATGATATTATGCAAGTTATGTGTATGATGTTATGCAAGTTAACATGTAACATGTTGTGCAAGTTCACACCTTTAAGACACATGCAAGTTCACCTTGGTATAACCTATGAACACTTATGCAAGTTGCCTTTATACATGACATATGTATGTTCATGCAAGTTGGGTTATTTAGTAATGCTAGTTGGGTTAATATCATGATGTAAGTGGACACCTTTTAACCCATGTTAATGCTAATGTATGCTAAGTGAAACCCATGTTAATTGTGAAAGAATCTTCTCTTGGAAATATGTCGTGTTAGCATAAGTACGTGGGAAACGATGGGGTTAATAGACATGTTAATGAAATGATGTTTAAAAATCTTCAAGTATTACTTATATCTGTCTTGTTGAAATTTTTCTGTTCTATATTCACTTAAAATACTCCACCGATGTTATGGCATTCCCTTAGCGAGTGACCATAGCGGCTGTGGGGTGTTACACGTGGTATCAGAGCCAGGTTACCAGAACAGATAGAATTTTTAGAAAAACTATTTTCTAAGAATATTTTTGAAAGGAGTATTTTCAAAAACATGTCTTTTAAGAGAAAAGTTTTTGAAAGAATAACATAATCCCCGATAGCCATATCTTTATCTTTCGAATTCTCCAGGTTTGAATCTCTTCCTCTCTCGTTTTGAGCTTCCCCTCCGTGTATAGATGATCTTTCTAAGATAGATAAGAATGGAAAACCACTTCAAGGGACTTAGGCGATAGTCAGATTAGAAGTTGGTTCAAGAAGGAGGAGGACTGGTAGGTATCTATTGGATAGACGTTGGGAGGAAGGCTCAAATAGTTGTTTGGTTAATGAAGGATGAAACCTCATGGGTGGGAGGTTACGATGAAGAAGGCGAATAGTATCCTTTTGAGAGGAATAGGACATCTTATTAGGATAGTCCAAAAAGGCAAGGGCAAGGTACGGAATCTCCTGGAGGGTGGTTGTATTCCCTCACGACTAGGGTACCAGATGGGGATAGGACCGTCTGGGTTGGAATTTGGATTTCTTTATTATCCGATTCAAACTTTATTTGATTCTGACGCATCGAGTTCGTTTATCTCATCCTTGTTAGTTGAGTCACTGCACTTAGACACCAGTTAGTAGATGATCCCTTAGTTGTTTCAAACCCAATTGGGGCTCCATGATGTGTTTGGGTTTGAAAGTTGTGATACTTAGCGTTGAGTTTAGATGTGATGCTTTTGGGCTTCACGAGCTATGGGTTAATTTCGGGCATGGACTGGTTATCCAGTAATGGTGCTGTTCTTGATTGCGAAAGGAGAGTTGTTAGGCTCATGACCCGCTTGGGTAACACTCTCGAAATCTCTTGTAACCCCATGGATTCTGTTATGCTAAGTTATCTTGAATCGCTTGACGCTTCGGTCGAGAATTTGCAATCTATTAGGTTGGTCCGGGAATACTCGGATGTGGTTGAGGAGGTGAAGGGCTTACCTCCGGAGCGGGAGACTGACTTCCGGATATACCTGGTAGACAATGCCAAACTAGTATCTTGGCCAGTGTGCCACATGACTCCTCGTGAGAGGAGGGAACTCCATGAGCAAGTTGGCGATTTGCTTGAGAAGGGGTTCATAAGACGAAGTATATCGGAGTGGGGTGCTCCAGTAGTTTTTGCTATGAAGGCGGATGGGTCCCTCAGACTTTGTGTAGGCTAAAGAGAACTAAATAAACACACAAAGAAGAATAGACACCCATTGCCGAGGATTGATGATCCCTATGATCAGTTGGTTGGCGCCTCAGTGTTTTCGCAGTGGGCTCAGCCACGGAGTTTCATCAGTTGAGAGTGGCTGAGGATAGTATAGAGAAGACTACCTTTAGGACTCCGGATGGTTTTTATGAGTGGCTGGTGATGCCATTTGGTTTGACGAACGCCCCCGCATACTTTGTTGATTTGATGAGAAGGGTGTTCAGGGAGTACCTAAATAAGTTTGTGATGGTCTTTGTAAATGACATCTTGGTCTTTTCTAGGAGCGGAATAAGTTTCCGTGTGTGCTCAATAGGCTGAGCAAAGCCAGTTATGGGAAAAACGGTGGTTTTGGAGCGAGACTAGCGAGGACATCCAAAGTTGGTCAAAGGCTTAATGGTTTAGCCATTTTTACTAGTATCATCTCACGTAGGTCGCCTGAACTCGAAGGAGATATCCCTTGGGTGTTTGTCTGATATTGGTTTAGGCCTTTGGGGCTTGCATTTGGGGGATGTCGAGTTCGACTAGGGTGGTCTGCATGAGAGATGGACAGTTGTGATGATGTTGGGATAGGATTCTTAACATCCTATGAGTTTGAGATAGCGTATACCCATGGCAAGGGTAACATGGTAGCGGACGCCTTAAGTAGAAAAAGGTTGTCCTCGAGTTCATGGTTCGTTAAACGACGGAGCTTAGAGTTTATTTCTATGTTTGACTTTAGACCTTCCGTTGACTGTGTACCCGGTTTGCTAGCCTCCTTGGAGGTTAGGCCTACTCTTTTGGGACGAATTAGCGAGGCACAGCGAGACGACCCATAGTTGGATGAGTTAGTAGAGAAGCTCATGAGGAGGGGGTCGTCCATCCATTTGAGTAGGTACACCCTAGATGGTAAGGGGTGGTTGCGTAGAGACGGTAGACTTTGTGTACCGCAAGACGAGGGTTTGAGGAAGACTATTCTTGATGATGCACACCGTTCTAGGATGACCATTCATCCCGGTGGGGACAAGAGGTACCAAGACATGAAGCGTGTTTTCTTTTTGGCCGGTATGAAGAAAGACACTGCCGAGTATGTCGCTAGATGCTTGGTGTGCCAATAAGTAAAAGCGGAGCAAAAGAAGCCCGGTGGGTTGCTTCACCCATTGGAAGTTCCGTTAGGGAAGTGGGATTGTGTCTCGATGGATTACCGAGATCGAGGAAGGGTAATACGGGAATTTGGGGTGTGGTAGACAGACTTACTAAGAGTGCCCATTTTATACCCGTGAAGATTAAGAGGACTGCTGTAGAGCTAGCTTCAGTTTACATTCGAGAGATTGTTAGATTACATGGTGTACCTTCCAGTATAGTGAGGGATCGAGATCCTATCTTCACTAGAGAATTTTGGAAGAGTTTGCAAGAGGCGGTAGGGACTCAGTTGTGTTTGAGTACCGCATATCATCCTCAGACGGACGGCCAGACCGAGAGGGTGAATCATATTTTAGAAGACCTTTTGAGGCTATGTATCTTGGATTTTGGAGGTACATGGGAGGAGCATCTTCCATTGGTGGAGTTGCCCGACAGACTTAGTGGTGTACATGATGTATTCCATGGGAGGAAGTGCCTACATGAGACCGCAGAGGTGGTAGAGCCGAGCTTGCTTAGAGAAGTGGAAGTAGAGTGTGATGCGACGATTCGACGAGCTCCTACTTGCATCCTTGGGTCAGAGATTTGGAAGTTGAGAAACAGAGAGGTTCAACTAGTCAAAGTACAATGGGGAGATGAAGAGAGTTACGCTACCTGGGAGACGGAAGCGAAGATGCGTTCGAGGTACCCTTTTCTTTCGGAGGGTATGTCCTTTTGTTTCTCCTTCATCCCATATCTTGTGCTTATCTTATCCTTAGTATGTCCTCTCGTTAGTACTGTTTGACCTTTAGATAGGGTAAACCTATGGTTGAAACATGTGTTTGAGACATGTTATGGTTGATGGATGCAAGTGGTTGCAAGTGTTTGCTAGTGGTTGCTCGTGGATGCATATACACACACTTTAGGCACTAGATCGGCTCAGTCACTTCATATTGCATATTGCATATTTATGTGTGTAGGTAGCTATATTAATGGATGTATAATGGTTGCGTTATCATATGGATGATGCATTTTGGTGTATGGTTGTGCACACATGTAGAAATTGTATGTGTCGATAGGGTTCTCTCGCATACATAATGGATGCATGGCACTATCATGGTTTGCATATGTTCATACATTAGATAGGGAACATATACACACACTTCTTGCATATGCTCATACATCGTTAGAAATTGTTTTAAGGACAATGGATGCCCGTGTTTGATGGATTGAGTAGATGGTTGTTTGGATGGTAGGATATGCATTCTCCTTAGCTTAGAGATTTCGGGGACGAAATCCTTTAAGGAGGGGAGAATGTAACACCCCGAATTTTCGGTTAATGCTAAAATTAACAAATTAAAGAATAACTAATCCCAGATGTGGGAATTAGGGGAAACGGGCTGCGTCATTGCGTTCGTCTCGGAAAAATACGCGAAATAGAGTCCGAGTTTGCGTAAAACGGGTACCGTATGAAAGAGATATGGACGAACGAAGTTAGGCAGAAAAACCAGAAACAGGCCAGAAATGCACTGGCGCACTTGTGAAGTGCGCCAGTACAAAAATGCACTGGCGCACTTATGAAGTGCGCCAGTACAAAAATACACTGGCGCACTTGGGAAGTGCGCCCGTGCCGAGCCAGGAAACCTGCACAGTTTCTAGAGAGTTCTGTGGTTGGGTGCACCAGTTTGGGGTTTGGGCTTGGTCTTAGGGCTGATTTCTGGAAGATGCCGAAATCTAAGGGTCCTAATCTAATTTAGGGTTAATCTAATGGCCTAAAAACACTACCTAATCCTATAAATAAGACCCCAACCCTACCCTAATCTATTCATAATTAGATCTTGTAACTAAACTATGGCAAAATGAAACTTGATCATGGCCTCCACAAATCAATAAAGAGAGTTGCAAGCTAATCAACCTCTAATCAACATCTTCTTCAACTAAAGCAACTAATTCCACTTCATAAGTTTGCTAATCTTGGGTTTGGTGAGTTTCTATCACTTTGATGATCAATTGCTAAATTAAGTAGATGAGATATGATGAGATCTATGGTTTTGCATGAGGATTAATGGGTTTTCAAGTCATATGATATGATGTGAATATGTTAATCTATGTTTAATATTAATCCTATGTTTATGCAAGTTGAATATGTGAGTTTATGCAAGTTGGATATGTGGGTTTATGCAAGTTAAGTATGTGGGTTTATGCAAGTTAAGTATGTGGGTTTATGCAAGTTAAGTGGTGGGTTTATGCATAATAAGTAATTGATTCTATGCATGCTAAGTATGTGGTTTTATGCATGCTAAGTGTTTGGTATTATGCATAAATCATGACATGCAAGTTTACCCTTTTAAATGTGATGCATACATATGCAAGATGACACCTTTATATGCTATGTATGTATATATATATATATATATATATATATATATATATATATATATGCATGTTTACCCTCCTTTAAGATGCAAGTCATATATGCAAGTTCAACATGTTAAGCAAGTTATGTATATGCTTAAATGCAAGTTTAACATGATATGCAAGTTATGCATGCTTATGCAAGTATGAGAATGCTTATGCAAGTTATGTATATGCTTAAATGCAAGTTTAACATGATATGCAAGTTATGCATGCTTATGCAAGTATGAGAATGCTTATGCAAGTTATGTGTATGCTTATATGCAAGTTCAACATGTTATGCAAGTTATGTGCATGTTGTTGTGCAAGTTCATATGCAAGTTATGTGTATGATGTTATGCAAGTTATGTGCATGATGTTATGCAAGTTATGTGTATGTTGATATGCAAGTTATGTTTATGATATTATGCAAGTTATGTGTATGATGTTATGCAAGTTAACATGTAACATGTTGTGCAAGCTCACACCTTTAAGACACATGCAAGTTCACCTTGGTATAACCTATGAACACTTATGCAAGTTGCCTTTATACATGACATATGTATGTTCATGCAAGTTGGGTTATTTAGTAATGCTAGTTGGGTTAATATCATGATGTAAGTGGACACCTTTTAACCCATGTTAATGCTAATGTATGCTAAGTGAAACCCATGTTAATTGTGAAAGAATCTTCTCTTGGAAATATGTCGTGTTAGCATAAGTACGTGGGAAACGATGGGGTTAATAGACATGTTAATGAAATGGTGTGAAATGGATATGATTAAGCATACCATAAAAATAAATTAACATAAGTGGGAATTTACCTATTGAGTTAGGTCTACCCCATGGGAATTTACCTATTGAGTTAGGTCTACCCATGTTATGAAAAACTTGATATTAATTAGGGATAATTAATATGGGGGTGATTAATTAGGTGTAATTAATCGACTAAGACACGAGGTTGGACTCATTTGTAGTGTAAAACTGCCCGGACCCTACCGGCTTAACCAGTTGCTACAAATGTCAGCCCAATGTGAGAGGTCTTAGCCATAAATTAAATACGTGATTAAAGTAAAGACACGAGGTTAGACTCTGTTATGACGTAAGACTGCCCGGACCCTACCGGCTTAACCAGGCGGTCATAACAGCCAGTCTAATGTGGGAGGTCTTTATGGGAGATCACGGTCTTAATTAATTAAGAAACACTTAACCATATTAGCATGTAGTGGGACATGAGGGATTAAGTGGGTGCCTTGGGTGGCATGAGGAAATTTAGTGGTTGCCTTGGGTGGCAATAGAAAATACGATTAGAATAATTAACCAAAATGGAACATGTAACTAAAACATGATTAAAGGGTTAAGTGGGTGCCTTGGGTGGCATGTGGAAACCTAATGGGTGCCTTGGGTGGCATGTGGAAATCTAGTGGGTGCCTTGGGTGGCAATTGAAATATAATAAAATGACTTAACCAAACTTTAAACATGTAAGAGAACATGATTATTAAAAGGGTTAAGTGGGTTACACTAGATGAATGACAAGCTTAGGTGGGTAGCTTGTGGGGGACCCATTATAGGGTTACATTTGATGAATGACAAGCTTAGGTGGGTAGCTTGTGGGGGACCCATTATAGGGTTACATTTGATGAATGACAAGCTTAGGTGGGTTGCTTGTGGGGGACCCATTATAGGGTTACATTTGATGAATGACAAGCTTAGGTGGGTAGCTTGTGGGGACCCATTATTGGGTTATACTAAATGAACGACAAGCTTAGGTGGGTAGCTTGTGGGGGCCCATTACAACCGGTATCCCATACGTATCTTTGTGAGCTCGGCCCAAGCCGAGGACGGGACACGCATACTGGGTTTGTCTATAAGTGGCCAAAACGGGGTAGCGGTGGCAACGCAAGTCCAACGGGCTACATATGCGTGTGTGGGCCCGGGCTGGTAGATAAGCCGTTGTTGCATCGTGTAGATATAAGCCGTGCACCGTTGATAGAATTAGTTGCCACTTTAGGGGAGTGATACACCCCACTGTGGGGCCAGCACGGGTATCTACGTTAGGGAGCCGATCGCTTGGGAGTAGTGGGGTACACCTAGTGGAGGTAGGGGCAGACGGCACCTACGTGGTCAGCTAGAAGTACCAGAAACTACTAGTTATATTTTCTAAGTCTTTGGGTGGGATCAACCTTTAAGTAGGAATGACTGGTGTGGTGCAGTGTAGTAAATACCCTTGGATGGGTGAATGCGTCTTTACCGTTGTCTTAAGTACAGAGTTGTAATTACCCTTGGGTGGGTAGATGTGTCCTTACGGTTATCTTAGTTTATTCTAAGTCTAGTTGGCTGCTTAATGTAGCCATTCATCCCCAGTCGATACCGTATATCAAACTCATGTCTTACTCTGGTTACTTTAATGATTGTATTGTCAAAGTTATAGGACTCGCTCAGACTTATGTCTGACCCCGTTGTTTTTATCTTTTTCCCCAACCCCCAGGTTCTCAGAGTGGGCCTAGTGCCAGTGGGCTTTGATTGGATTGCTGTATCTATCTTTTGGAGCTTGGACCGTTGGAGTAAAGCCCAGTTTATCTTTTCTTTTATGGCTATTAGTTGTAGTGGGATTATGTACTTTTATTTTATCAAGATGGATATTATGTACTTGACTCTTGTTATGGTTTTGTGATGTAACCAAACATGTATTACTTTCCGCTGCAATGAAATGAAATGATGTTTAAAAATCTTCAAGTATTACTTATATCTGTCTTGTTGTAATTTTTCTGTTCTATATTCACTTAAAATACTCCACCGATGTTATGGCATTCCCTTAGCGAGTGACCATAGCGGCTGTGGGGTGTTACAGTGTATGTCCAATTTCATCCCAACATCCGTGTGGGGTTTCAAACAATCAAACACAGATTTTATTTGTGCAGTTGGGTGATGTGTAAAATTTATCGTCCCAATCAATATCAGTCAAATCGGTGTACATAAACAAATCATTCGATTTGTAAATGAATATTTATTTTATTTCAACACATGAATATATATTTGATTTCAACACATGAATATATATTTGATTTCAACACATGAATATATATTTTATTTCAACACATGAATATATATTTCTTTTCAATTCCAATCACACAATCAATTTTCACTACACATCAATCAAACAAACAAGCCGTCCATGGTCTGTGGATGACGGGTGTCAGGTGCTGCTAAGCACAGTCTGCATCCTAGTATATATTTCAAACTAGAAATAAATTAAAAGTGAGAAATTCTCACCTTGGGGTTCCACTCCGCCATTTCATTATTTCTGAACGGTTCATATTTGGATTTGTTTTCCACTAGTTTCATCGCAATTCTTTTCACGCTGTTCACATTAAAAATCACATTTTTATTTCAATGTTATACATATAATAAAAATCGCATTTTTATTATATAGCTACATATATAGAAATCGAATTTTTATAACGTTATCTTCATAATAAAAATTATATTTTTATATCGTTCTTCTTCTAACAAAGATTATATTTTTATTTATAAACCAAGATCTCATTTTTAATTTGTTAATTTATAAACAAAGATCACACTTTTATTTCTCTCCATATAACATCAAGTTCATATTTTTATATCGCTAAAAATCGAATCTTTATGTAATTAGAAATCTATCCTTTTCTAAACTAAAAATCTAATCTTTATATTTCTTTAAAAATCAAAATTTTAAACAAATTAAAAATCATAACTTTCTTGAAGTAGAAACAATATTTTTAAAATCTCTACTATATAAAAAAAATATAATCTAATTTGCTACTTTTAGAAATAAAAAACATATTTTTATATGACCATTCAAACAATAAAAATTGAATTTTTAATTCGAAAACATGTGTAAAAATCAAATTTTTTTTAACCACTTAAATACATATAAACTGAAATGGAAACTCACAGGCTGCTGAAGTGGTCGAGGAGGTGGTGGGGTATCGCTGCACTGACCGGCGACAGTAAGAATGGGCCCCACGTTGGTTGAGGAGGCGGATTGGGTCGGTTTTATAGGAGGAGAGAAGAAGAGAGATGAATGGGGAGTCGATGGGGGCAGTGGCGGCGCGACTGAGGGGTGTGACGGTGGTATCAGAGTTCTGATACCAAATGTAACAATAAGGAATTTCGCTCGATCCGAATCGATCGCTAAACCGACCAAGACCGTTCGAAACCCCTAATTGTTCTGAGAACACGACAGATCAGAACGCAAACAGAAGAACATTTCATTGTTAATTACAACAATTCCATCAGAATACAAGAATATAGAGAGTATAAATCAATATTACACATCATAAAATATCAGAGATTCAAACTACATTTAAATACATAGCAGCGGAAAAATAATACACCACACAACTGAAAGAAATACACGGATACAGAGCTTTCCGAGTATCATTCTAGCTTTAAACCAGGTTCCTATGAATATAAATCTGCAAAACCAAAACTACTAACTGCTCGTGCGGAAAATAAGGGCACCCAGAGTTTAGGTTCAAACAATAAACGCCAGGTCAGTCATGTGACTAGTGTGAGAACTAAAACAGTTATTAATCTATATTTTAAAGTTAGGTAAATCAAGGGACTACGCCGTATAACACGGAACGGGTTTCCTCCCAAGAATACCAGTGCATAAAACAATAGCGCAATGCTAAATAAAGAACAATGAAGCTATTATTAGACCCAGGTCCCATCACACAATGCAACACAAGCCAGAGGATAGGGTTTTACCTTATAATAGCCAAAGAATGCTTGATATGCCAAATTTCATCTTTTATTATTACTATAAGTGAAGAAAACAACTTCAAATATAAATGTATCAATCATAAGCGGCATGAGTACCATATATCATGTCGCCATACTAGTTCTACAATTAAAACCGCAAAATCACGTATTTGGAAATTGGATTTCCATCTGTGAACCGAGGCAAAAGATAGTCCTCACCGATTCGAGATGCTCTAGCCCGTGTCTCAGGAACAGAACGCATCGTCCCTTGGATCCTCAGGGCCAGTCCATTGATGTGGATTAAACTTAAACCCTAAACATGCGTTTCCCCGCCCTTTGGGGCGTAAATGAGCCAAATAACTCCATCGGCTCCACACAGTCACCGATATATCCGAGGCGCCTCGCAACAGCAACAACCACACAGCTGAAAATAATATAAATGTCAGGGTTGGTAGGTCACTGACACCACCCTAGCTAGAAAGAAACGCATGCCCTCCCTGACGTCCTCTCCCATTTCTGGTTCACAACTGGGGTGTGAGGCTCGCGAATTAACGTTACACAAAGCTATGCCACATAGGCGGTGCTTTGATCATCAACCACAAGACTTTGCTTTTCAACAAAAGCCTTGATCATTTGCCACTCAGGCATGCCACACAGGCAATTCACACCATGCGACTGATGTCTATCGATGTACAACCTCTGATCCAGTATGTCTCAGAGAAGGGTGAATTAAGGGAATAAATTCCCCTTCACCAGGCAGATGTACATTTAATAGAGATCAATCAACACAGAGCAAAATCCAATGTCAGACACACAGTCCATACAAGTCTGTTCTGGGTCTGAACGAAACCGGAGGCACCTTGTACCTCGCAAATCCATCGATCTCCATGTACGTCTGGGCGATCACCAACTAATTCCCTCCTCTTGGGTGTACAGCCCAATCAAGATCATTAGTAATCACCCAAACGATGTGAAGACCTCCGGTCTTCGACCACCGTCTTCATCCTCGACACCACATCGAATCAGTTATTAGAATGGGATAAACCCGGTATTTCTGAATAACTCGCGTATTTAACAAATAAGTGTTACACAAACACAATATGCGCCTCATTCCAATTCAGAATATTCTTTTATTCAAATATTCTTACACTTTGGGAAAGGTTCCGATTAATTTTATCAAAGATAAATTCTTTAAATTTATTCTTAAATCTTCTTTTGAATATCAATTCAAACTAGTCGGGATTAGCAAACCACACCGAAGTAATCAATTGTTTTATTTCCCAACCCCAACATATTCATCCCATGAAGTAAAACCGGTCATACTTCATATCTAACAACACGGTGTTATCGGTAAATTCAATTACCATTTCACGTTCAAATCTAATTAAAGATTTAACTATCGCCTGGAGCAAAACTGGTGATACTCCATTCTCGATCATTTCAATCTAATTAAAGATTCATTAAAACTCCACTTGGTTTTAATCTTCCCAAAAATCAATATTAATGATTATTTAACTTGGGAAATCAAATCATGTCTTTAACCGGGTTAAAGAATCAATGTCATTTAAAACACGGTTCACAATAAACCCAAAATCACATTCCATTTCAATTCCAATTAAATATTATTTAATTGGTATGCTTCATTAAATCTAAATAAAAAGATTTAATCTTTTTATCAACTGGGTTTAAGAACAGTGTTAATGAAGACACCATTCACGACAAACCCAAATCCCATTTGATATTAAATACAAGGCTCTGAATAGAAAATATATCGGCGCATATTCAATATCAAATTCTACGACCAACAAATATCGTATTGGAAATAACGATATAAATATATCTTTCAAATTTCCATAACAATATCTGTATAATCACGAAATCCAACATCAAAAAATTCCAAAGACAATTTCGATTCAAATCCATTCCAATTCAATTATTGGAAATTCTGGTTACTTTTAAAACTCGTTTAAATCCACTTTCTCTATTTTAAAAATAAATGGGATTATAATTCTAGTTCGAAACTAGTTCATTTCGATAAAAATCTATTTTTATCTTTTCAAATTTGGAGTTTTTCATCCCAATTCTTCACAAATCATTTCTTATTATTTTACACAAATTATTGATATTTTTAATAATTTTATCAAGGCCCATACAGTCGATTTCCATCAACGGCCATCGAACTGCACTTACAACGACCTTTTCTAAATTTGATTTGGACATAATTCCAAATCCAACCGTTAGATTTCTAATTTCTAATATTCGTTAGAAAGCTCTTTTCGATACGAACCCAACAGTTCTGGTTTTAGGAGAATCCGACGGTCGGATCTCCCGTAATATCCATTCGAGATCAATGGTCGAAATTCACGAACTACCGCGGCGCAGCGCGTTCTATTCAGGCCATTATATATATATATATATATATATATATATATATATATATATTATATATATATATTTCGTCGATTTCCTTTCGAAATGTATTTCATAAATCCTTTTAAATTCGTTTTCGAAACAATTTCAACTTCATATTCAATTTCGAATCAAAATTGAATATTCCACATCATCGATATACAAATGATAATATTTTCAAAACGTTATATTTTGAAATCACTTTCTTTTCTATATTCATTTTAAAAATGAATAAAACTGATATAAATATCGTTCACGTCAAAATGGCATCAATCTAATCAACGCGGCTTTTATTCAACACATGAATGTTTATTCTATTCAACACATGAATATTTATTCTATTCAACACATGAATTTATATTTTCTATTCAACACATGAATATATATTTTCTATTCAACACATGAATTTATTTTCTATTCAACACATGAATTTATTTTCTATTTAACACATGAATTTATTTTCTAAATTGGAATGAGGCCCAATCAATTACCATATAACGTTTATTATATGGATTCCCTACAACACATGTATATAACAGCAACGATAAATCATCAACCATCATCCAGAGTGCACTAAACAAGCCATCCATGATCTGTGGACGATGAGTGTCGGGTGCTGCTAAGCACCTTCTGCATCCTAGTTTATATTTCAAACTAGAAATAAATTAAAGGTGAGGAGTTCTCACAGACTAGCTAAACCAATTCACCGCGACTCTTCATATGTAGGAAATCTTCAACGTGCTCGCCCTTCGTCACTTTCGTCGTCCGTATTCACTACATATATAAAAATCATATTTTTATTCTTTCTATAATATAAAAATCATATTTTTATTCTTTCTATAATATAAAAATCATATTTTTATTATTTCTATAATATAAAAATCATATTTTTATTCTTTACACTATGTAAAATTATATTTTTATTCTCTACACTAAGTAAAAATTATATTTTTACAACGCTACTTTCAATATAAAGATTATATTTTTATTACAAAGCTTCTTATATAAAAATCGAATATTTACCTTGCTTTCATACATATAAAAATCAAATCTTTATTACAAAGTTATATATCTAAAAATCTAATCTTTTTATACATTCTCTTTCTATAAAAATCATGTTTTTATACTTTAATCTATTTATATACTTATAAATATATTCTAAAACACTGCTTTTATACTCAACATCAGATTTTAAACCACCGTTTATTTTACTAAATTATTTACCTAAAAAAGAAAATAATAAAAATAAAAATAAAACTCACTGGGGCTGACTGGATGGGGAGGAGGTGACCAGGGGTTTTCAGCCGGGGGGGGGGGGGTTCTCTGGTGGTTGGCGAGGCCAATAGGGTGGCGGCAGCGAGGTTTTAGGGATGGGGTGCCTTTTGGTTTTGGAGAGAAAGGGCAGGAGAAAGGAGGGAAGGGGGAGGCGCTGACGCGACGGTGAGGGAGGAGGGCGGTGGTGATGGATGCGGCGGCGATCGATTTCGGGGGGGGGGGGCAACACGATTTCTTTTTTTTCTCGATCACAAATAAAATAGAAGAGAGAGAGAGTGAGGTAGAGAGGTTATTAAATAATTATATATATATATATTTTAATTAATTTTCAAAAATCAACTTTTTGTTTCGAACTCGAAATCGAACCCACCGACTATCGTCCATAGCTAATTATCCACATTCCGAACGCAATGGGATATGTTTCATCAGCTGATTCGATCGTTTCGATCAGTTTTCGTCAAAATCAAAATATAACTCTATATATTGAATTTGAACGCGTATTTCAATTTACCGGGGCCACATACGGACTCTAAAAATTCCCAAAAAATATTTTCTAGCTTCGTATCGACGATACGGTCCTAACAAAACTAATTTCATCAAATTCTGAGGCCGTTTGAAAAATGGCCATTTTCAGGTCGATCGAAATTGGCAAAACACGTTTTCCTTCGCCACGCTCACATATTGATTCAAAAAATTATGAATTTTGGAATATGGCAATAACTTGACATCACGGATCCAACAAAGTGGTTTCGTCGAAAACCGAGGTCGTTTGCAAAATTGCTATTTTTAAGGGCCAAAATTCCATAGCGACTATTCTGAATTTTCAACTGGACGTAACTTTTGATTCCCGCTATGAAATTTCAATATTTCGGATTTGCTGGAAAGATATTCTCAATTAGATCCTAATATTCTTGGTTTCGCTAAAATCTGGGTTATTTTGAATCCTGTACATTCATTTGAAATTTGAAATCGAATTTTCAAACTACCGCGCCATTTTCAATTCCTTTTATAATTATAAATAATTATTCATATTATAACGACGATCTATATAAATATATACATTCTAATTCTATTCAAAATAAATTCCTCGTTGTTATTATTTAAAATAATTCATTTTAAATATTCAAAATTCATCAAAATTGCCAAAATAAAATTTTTAAATTGGCTCAGATTTCCGGGTTATTACAATCTCCCCACTAAAAACTTTTCGTCCCCGAAAAGGAATGAAGCTAAAAGTTGTTTAACTAATCAACTCAACTTTCATTATTTTCATTACAACTTAAGTTCTTCAACTTTTCAGTTTCTAAGAACTTTTCAAATTTTTCAAAAATTTGGCTAACACCCTAAATTTTCGAAAAATTTCGCCATAACCTCCCCTGCACCGGGGACTTCGGGATATTTCAAATAGCCTCCCATGGCCCTCACCAATCAAAAAGAAAAAGAAATAGCCTAGCGGCTAGCCAATCGGCTCATAAAATCATCAAAACCCAAAGAAATACAATAAACATGTACCTATTTGTCGGGCAAACAATTTTATTCCTCTTCTCTAGCCTCCTTGCTATGACTTGTTCAATGTAAGTACATGTATATGCATGTAAATGCGATAAATAATGAAATTATTGAAATATATAAAGCCGTATTGATTAGATATGCGCCATTTTGACGCGAACGATATTTATATCGATTATATTAGTTTTATAATGAATATAGAAAAGGAAGTGATTTCAAAATATAACGTTTTGAAAATATTATAATATATATATATATTGGTGATAAGGAATTTTCAATTTTGATTTGAAATTGAATATGAAGTTGAAATTGTTTTGAAAACGGATTTAAAACGAATTATAAAATACGTTTTGAATTGAAATCGACGAAATATATATTATATATATTAAATGGCCTGAATAGAACGCGTCGCGCCGCGGCAGTTCGCTAATTTCGACCATTGACTTCGAATTGACGTTGCGGGAGATCGGACCGTCGGGTTCTCCTGAAACCAGAACCGTTGGGTTCGTATCGAAAAGAGCTTTCCAATGAATATTAGAAATTTGAAATCTAACGGTTGGATTTGGAATTATGTCCAAATCAAATTTGGAAAAGGTCGCTGTAGGTGCAGTTCGACGACCGTTATTGAAAACCGACTGTACGAGCCTTGATAAAAATATTAACAATTTGTGTAAAATCATAATATATGAATTGGCAAGAACTGGGATGAAAAATCCCATATTTGAAAGGATAAAAATAGATTTTTATCAAAATGAACTAGTTTTGAACTAGATTTGTAGTGGTTTTAAAAATAATCAGAATTTCCAATATACGTATTGGAATGGATTTGAATCGAAATTATATTCGGAATATTTCGATGTTGAATTTCGTGATTATGCAAATATGGTTGTGGAAATTTGAAAGATATATTTATATCATTATTTCCAATACGATATTTGTTAGTTTCAGAATTTGATATTGAATATAAGCCGATATATTTTCTATTCAGAGCCTTTTATTTAATATCAAATGGGATTTTGGGTTCGTCGTGAATGGTGTCTTAAATAACACTGTTCTTGGATCCAGTGTAGAAAAGAATAAATCTTTTAATTAAGATTTAGTGAAATTGTCCAGTTAATTAGTAGTTAATTGGAATTGAATTTAAATTGGTTTTTGGGTTTATCGTGAGCGGTGTTTTGAATAACACCTGTTCTTTAACCCGATTAACAATGGGATGTGATTTTGGGTTTATCGTGAACCGTGTTTTAAATGACATCGGTTCTTTAACCCAGTTAAAGATTAAAACTAGGTGCAGTTTTAATGAATCTTTAATTAGATTGAAATGATCGAAAATGGAGTATAACCAGTTTTGCTCCAAAGCGATAGTTAAAATCTTTTATTAGATTTGAACGTGAAATGGTAATTAACTTTACCGATAGCACCGTGGTCTTAGATATGGAGTATTACCAGTTTTGCTCCATGGGATAAATAGGTTGGGATTGGGAAATAAAATAAATAATTACTTCGGTGTGGTTCGTTAATCCCGACTAGTTTGGAAAACCATAATATGGTTTGAAATGATATCCAAAGGAAGATTAAAGAATAAATTTAGAAGAATTTATCTTTGATAAAATTAATGGGAACCTTTCCCTAAGAATGTGAACATCTGAATAAAAGAATATTCTGAATTGGAATGAGGCGTATGTTGTGTTTGTGTAACATTTGTTTAATATATACGCGGATTATTCGGAAAGGTCAGGTTTATACCCATTCTGAATAACCGATTCGACGATAATTCGAAGATGAAGACGGTGGTTGAAGACCGGAAGTCTTCACATCATTTGGGTGATTACTGATGATCTTGATTGGGCTGTACACCCAAGATGAGGGAATCAGTTGGTGATTGTCCAGACGTACTTGGAGATCGATGGATATGCGAGGAAAGTGCCTCCGGTTTCGTTCAGACCCAGAACGAACTTGTAAATGGACTGTGTGTCTGACACTGGATTTTATTCTGTGTTGATTGATCTCTATTAAATATACATATGTTTGGTGGTGGAGAATTTATTCTCTTGCTTAACACCCTTCTCTGAGATGTACGAGCTTAGAGGTTGTATATCGATGGACATCAGTCGCATGGAGTGAATTGCCTGTGTGGCATGCCTAAGTGGCAAATGATCAAGGCTTTTGTTGAAAAGCAAAGTCTTGTGGTTGATGATCAAAGCACGGCCTGTGTGGCATAGCTTTGTGTATAGCGTTAATTCGCAAGCCTCACACCTCGGTATGAGTCAAAAACGGGATAGTGACTACAGGGAGAGCACGGCGTTTCTTTCTAGCTATGGGTGGTGTCAGTGACCTACCAGCCTACATTATTTTTCACCTGTGTGGTTGTTGGAATGCGAGGCGCCTCAAATATATGGTCGAAAACTGGCACTATGTGAGCCGACGTACAGACCATAATATAGGTCCTATAGGACCGGGAAACGTGTGTTTAGGAATAACTAATCCTCAAAAGTAAGAGAGGACCGGCCCTGAAGATCCAGGATCGCTGTGTGTGGTCCTGACACATTTTCTAGAGTGTCTCGAATCGGAGAGGAGCTTGCCCCTTGCCTCGACTCATGACGGAAATCCAATTTCCAATACGTGATATTTCGGTTTTGATTATAGAGCCTAGTATGGCGACATAGTGGTATGGGTCATTCATGCCGCCTAGGATTGATATTTATGATTGAAATTGTTTTGACACTATACACTTAGAATAGTATAAATGATTTGTTTTAAACGTACCAAGCATGTTTGGCTATTATAAGGGAAAACCCTATCCTATGGCTTGCGTTGCATTGTGTGATGGGACCTGGGTCTTATAATAGCTTCATTTTTCGAAAAAGCATTGCGCTGTTTATTTATATGCACTGGTATTCTTGGGAGGAAACCCGTTCCGTGTTATACGGCGTGGTCCCTTGAATTACTTTCTTTTAAAGTAAAGTTTTAAATAACCGTTTTAGTTCCCACACCAGTCACATGACTGACCTGGAGTTTATTGTTTTAACCTAAACTCTGGGTGCCCCTATTTTCGACATGGGCAGCTAGTAGTTTTGGTTTTGCAGTTTTATATTCACAGGATCCGGATTTACAGCTGGAACGATGCTCGGAAAGCTCTGTATCCGTGTATTACTTTCAGTTGTGTTTTGTGTTGTTTTTCCGCTGCTATGTAATTTATTGTAATCTCTGATATTTCTCTGATGTATAATATTCATTTATACTCTGTATATTCTTGTATTCTGATGGAATTGTTGTAATAAATAATGAAATGTTCTTCTGTTTGTGTTCTGATTTGTCTTGTCCTCAAAGCAATCCAGGCTTTCGAACGGTCTTGGTCGGTTTAGCGTTCGATTCAGATCGAGCGAAATTCCTTATTGTTACAGATACCCAGGAAACCACTCATCTCAACTAGTTTCCAGTTAGTTTCTAATTTTATATATGATAAAGATGTAAATTTTTATTGTTAAAATATTTTACTCAACACATGATAAGTTTCAACACATGAATATTCTCAACACATGAGCATCGTCAACACATGATTATTTATTCTATTCAACACATGAATCTTTATTTTATAATATTCTTTATTTTCCCAATTGGAATGAGGCCCAATCAATTACCACATAATGTTAATTATATGGATTCCATACAACGCATGTATATAATAGCAATGATAAATATTCAACCATCATATAAAGTGCACTACACTGTATAAGCATCAAATATAGATATCTAACGCTTATAACAGCCTGTCAATCAATCGATCGACATACAACTAATTATTAGGATTAGTGTATGTCATATATCATCCCAATACCCATGTGGGGTTTCAAACAATCAAACACAGATTTTATTTGTGCAGTTGGGCGATGTGTAAAATTTATCGTCCCAATCAATATCAGTCAAATCAGTGTATATAAACAAATCGTTCGAATTGTTTATAAATATTTATTTATACACATACCCGTTAAAATTATATTTTTAATGATAAAATATTTTTAACTATATAAATATTTTATTTCATTTCACATCACACAATCAATTTTCACCACATTAAACAATCAAACATACAAGCCATCCATTGTCTGTGGACGACGGGTGTCGGGTGCTGCTAAGCACCGTCTGCATCCTAGTATATATTTTAACTAGAAAAGAAAATTTAAAGTGAGAAGTTCTCACCGACTAGCTAAACCAATACACCGCGACTCTTCATGTGTAGAAATCTTCGTCGTGCTCGCCTTTTGTCAATTTCATTGTCCGTAGCCACTACATATATAAAAAACACATTTTTATATTGTTGCTATGTATATAAAAATCACATTTTATAATGTTGCTATGTATATAAAAATCATAATTTTATAATCACTCTATACGGGTATACATGTAAGTACCTATTTATAGATGAACAGCGTGAAAAGGACTGCATTGGAATTTCAAACAAATCCAAACGGTTCGGAAGTTCAGAAGTAAAGCACGACGGAGTGGTACCCTAAAATTTCGCCATAACCTCCCCTGCACCGGGAGCTTCAGGATATTTCAAATAGCCTCTCATGGCCCTCATCAATCCAAAAAGAAAAAGAAACAGCCAAGCGGCTAGCCAATCGGCTCATAAAATCATCCAAACCCAATAAATTTGTAAACATGTACATGTTTATCGGGCAAACAATTTTATTCTTCTGCTTTAGCCTCCTTGCTATGACCTGTTCAATGTAAGTACATGTATATGCATGCAATTCCAAACAAATTTCAATAAAGTTCAATATTTGGTTCAATTTGGCTAAAGGTTCAACTTTTAATTAATCAAACAATAATCAAACAACACAACCAGCAATCAATTAGTTGATTAGCTTTTCAAATCCATAATTTTGATATATAGTCAAAAATCACATTTTTGGTGCCAAATCACAACAATAAGCCCTATCTAATTTTGGTTCTCACACCAGTCAATTGGAAATATATAGAAATTCCATTTTCGTCACTCGAACACAAATTCTGATGATGAAGTTTCAATCATCAAAACCATCTCCGGGCGACTAGAGCGTGATTCTATATCTATCCAATATATTAAAACTTTGAATACTCGTGGATCAGACGTATATGCAAAATCTTTATATATTGGATTGCCCAAATTCAATACAAATAAATATTCAAATACGTTGAATAAGGTTTAAATTTTCAAAACAAAATTTGTTTTCATTTTAAAAACAACTCTTCACACTCGTTCTAGGATACTACTGATCCTATCTCTAACGAGTCATTCTTATTGGATATTACTAATCCAATCTCTGATGAACTCTTTCGTTTGGTTCTAATGTGTCTTGTTCTCGAGCTCTGTAAACCAAAGCTCTGATACCAACTGTGACAACAACGCGAAATCCGATAGGCTTTGCAACCATCCCTTCATCCTCCATTGCAGCAGGTAAAACCCACCGTGGCTCACATTGGTCCCCCAGTACGCTTGTTTTACGACGACCCTCTCGAGCCTCCCGACCACTGCCTAACCAACCCCCGCAAGGGACATGTGGGGGTAAGAGTCTCCCGTTCGCCATCAAACCGCGAAGCGAGAACCCCCCATCATGACTGCAACAAGAACTGGTGATACTCCATTCTCGATCATTTCAATCTAATTAAAGATTCATTAAAACTCCACTTGGTTTTAATCTTCCCGAAAATCAATCTTAATGATTATTTAACTTGGTAAATCATTGTAGTAACCCGCATTTTAGCTGTTGAACAATTTATTTATTTAATTATTAAATATCGATTTATCGATATCGAGAACGTGAATTAAATAATGTTGAATATTTAATTAGTAATTATAATATAATAAAATATATTGTAATGTCGAAATAGTCAGAAATAGTGAAATTCACAATATCGTGTGAATTGAATAGCATACGAGATTTGGTGGAGTTTCGATTCGAAATATAATAACGATTATATTGAATCGACGACAGTTGAACGTATAGTTTATAATATATTTATAAAACGAGCTCGAAATGGCGCGACAGTTCGCTATTTGGCGATTCGAACTTCAACTGAATGTACATGATTCGTTTTAAGCCGGATTTCTGTGAAACAAGAAACGTGTGGAGCTGGTGGAGTATATCTTTCTAGTGGAAGAGAAAAATCGGGATTTCGTCGTGTAGATTTTGATGTACGTCCAAATAAAATTTCAGAAAAGTCGCTATGGAATTCCTTTATAATTCGTAACGCTTTATATACGTTATTAAAGGGATTTTCAATGTAAATTGAATATCGAATCAATCTGGACTCGGAATAGCGAGTATACAAATATACCGGAGCTGTATGATATTCCTCGGTGAATATACACGATAATATAAATTTATTTATATTTAATTTAATTATATTTAAATATATTTATATATTTAAATGGGCCATCTTGAGCTTTAAAAATAGCCGGTTTTGCAAACGAAGTCGGAATTCGACGAAACTAATTTTGTTGGATCCGCAATGTTAAATTATTGCTAGATGTCAAGTTTCGTGATTTTTAGAGTCACTGTGTGGTCGTACGGATTTTTAGAGTGGAAAACAGTCAGTATTACAATGGTTAAAAATACGCTGTGTGAGCATACTAAGTCGGAATTCGACGAAACCAGTTTCGTTGGGACCGTAATGTCGAGATGTAGTTGCATGCCAATTTGCATGATTTTGGGTATTTGTATGTGGTTGCACGGATTTTTAAATAGAGATGAAATTTAACGCTTGAATTAAATATTCAATATAAAAATATAAAAATAACCCTATAAATAGTGAACTACCTCCCTCTTAACCCTAGACAATTTCATTCCCAAAGTCAAAGCTATTTCCGCCGCGTTTTACTTTTGCTTCACAGCAAAAAGTGGCGAACAAAGAAAAATCAAAATCAAGCAAAACAAAAATCAGAAAATCATGGTATGTATATATATGAATCTAGGAGGGTGTGCTCTTCAATTTTCCACCGGTCTTGCTCAGTTCGATCACGTTTCCGTGATGTCCAATGTGGCAAGCGATTTAGGGTTCATCCAAAATTGGCGGAATCAAGCATCCGTTCGCAGATTTAAGGGTGTATTAATGTTCTTGACATCAAGTGGGTTGAGTTGTGAATCTTTGATGATGTTCGACAGCTTTTTGCGTTGACCGATCGCCTGTCGAGTGCAGCGACGGAAGTCAGGTTCCACCTTCGAGTTGAGTACTGAGGGTATGATGTTGTAGAGGATTGGATGGAGAAAGCAATAGTCATTTTTATTGGATTTTCCGTTGATGAAGTAAGTAGCCGTGGAGGTTTGAAGTCTGGCAATGGTGATTTAGGGGACTTCGAGATACAGCGAACGGGTTTGGGGAAGAAAGGTGTTTCGGTGGGCCTGGGTACCAACGTATTGAAGACGGGTTGGGCTGGTAGGGTGAGGCCCAATATATGTTTGCTAATATAAGTTTTGTTTTAATTAAATTTAAAATATACACAATCTTATAAATGCTATATCTTCGTCATATTGAATCAGAATTTCGAACGGTCAGATCCGTTAGGATCGTATGGACGGGAGCAACACAATGAGACTGACCGAGAGTGAATCCGAGCTCGTTACAATTTATGGAGAAATAAATTGTCCGTCGAAATCAAAGAACGCAAACCGATTATATAACGGTTAACGCGTCAATGTGAGTAAAAACTCACTAACTCTCCTCAATTTATATTTTAATATAAATTGTGTTTTATTTCTGTATTTGACTGCTAGTTATGTACTGTTAATTTGGACTGTTAAGTTGTATTATTAAATTGGACTGTAGATTGGACTGTTAAATAACTGATTGAAAACAGTATGGATATATATATATATATATATATATATATATATATATATATCGTTATTAAACGGTGATTTTGTTATCAGTGTATTTCATTAGAAATGCAAGTGATGTTATATACGTTGTCTAACATCGGTGGATGCAGGGAAACAGGTTGGACGAATCCGACTGAATTCCTCAACATTTATTTTACTGTTATTTGTATATTGTGATATATACTATGATATATAATCTGTTGTTGATTGTATATGTTTGGATGATATTGATCATTGACAGTTGGTTGTTTAAAAACAATAGAAAACACTGAAAAAGTAGAAAAGGGGATTTTCAATATTTATATTGAAAATGAATCTATTTATAAAATCGAAGGATTTTATAAAAGGATATTTATTTAGAAATAAATAAATAAAATAAAGGGATGTTTATTTAGATTAAATAAATAGAATAAAGGACATTTAATTAGGGATTAAATAATTAGAGTTATAAAGGAAAATCTATTTAGGAAAATAAATAGATTATACAAAAGAAAATCTATTTAGGAAAATAAATAGATTATACAAAAGGAAATCTATTTAGAAAATAAATAGATTATACAAAAGGAAATCTATTTAGGAAATAAATAGAAGTTAAAATAAATAAAAATAAAAGGAAAGTTAGTTAGTCGGATATAAATATTCGAATCAAGTTAGTTAAGTGGTCAAACCAAGCTAGTCGAACCAATCGAGCCCAAATGGTCGAGTCGAACCAAATCGAGCCAAATGGTCGAGTCGAACCAATCGAGTCAAAATGGTCGAGTTGAACCAAATCGAGCCAGATGGTCGAGTCAAACCAACCGAGTCGAGCTGGTCGAGTCGAACAAATCGAGTCAAGCTGGTCAAGTTAGTCGAACCTGGTCAGTCGAGTCGAGTAAATCAAACTTAATGAATCGAAAGGAGTTTATCGATCTAGTTAATCGATAGGAGTTAATTGATTTAGTCAATCGAGATGAGTTAATCGGTTTCAATGAATCGAGAGGAGTTAGTCGAATATGGTATTCGAACCAAATGGTCAAACCAAGTGGTCGAACCAAGTAGTCAAGCCCAGTGGTCAAAACCAAATGGGTCAGGTTAGCCAAACATGGTCAGTCAAACCAAATGGGTAAGGTTAGCCAAACCTGGTCAGTCAAACCAAATGGGTCAGGTTAGCCAAACCTGGTCAGTCAAACCAAATGGGTCAGGTTAGCCAAACCTGGTCAGTCAAACCAAATGGGTCAGTTAGCCAAACCTAGTCAGTCAAACCAAATAGGTCAGGTTAGTCAAACCTGGTCGGTCGAACCAATTTAGTCGAGTTAGCCGAATAGGGTTAGTCAAATAGAATTAATTGATTAGGGTTAAACCATAGAACTAATCGATTTGAGTTAAACCAATAGAGTTAGTCGAGCCTAGTTAACCGAATCGAATTGGTCGAACCAAGTAAGTCGAGTTAGTCGAGTCAAGTTAAGTTAGTCGAGTTAAATAAATCGATGTTAGTTTCATCGAAAGGAGTTATCGATGTTAGTTTCATCGAAATGAGTTATCGATGTTAGTTTCATCGAAGGGAGTTATCGATTATAGTTTAATCGAAGTGAGATTTTCAAATATGAGATATTTGAAAAAGAAGAGTTATCGAATATTAGTTATTCGAAGAGAGATTATCGAATATCGTTTATTCGAGAAGGAGTTAATCGAATATAGGTTATTCGAAGAAGAGTTAATCAAATAGAGATTTCTCGAAGAGAGTTAATCGACAAATTCGATTATATCGAATTCGGGAAAGTACTTATACTTTCCAGTGTCTAAATAGAGATTTATTTATTTATAAATAAATAAGTGTTAGGTTAATTATTCACTAATAAGAATAGAAGTTATAATTAAAGTTAGATAATTAGAAAGTAGGGATTATAACGTTATCGTTATAACCAATGTTTTAAATATAGAAGTGGACTAGTAAAATTGAATCCGAGAAAGGCGTAAAGAAGTTGTTAAAGATTAAAGGATAAACTTTGGCCATTTCGAAGTTACAACGTTGTTCAGTTAAGGTCTGAGAGGTAATTATACCCCAACTTGAGTAACTTCCTTCTTAACTAAGAAATGGTAAGGTTTGATCGTAAAGGAGTTTTGGAAATGTTTTCCAAACGAGAATCAGAAATGTTTTCTGATAAAAGAAAATAAGAATTTAGAATATAGGGAAACAGGAGATAAATAAGTAAATGAACTAAAGAGATTTATGTTAAATGATGTTTGTTCGATATAATTTCCATTGGGAAATAATATTGTTGTTTGCACACTTGTTTTTCTTTGATAGTTAACTCACAGACTATCGAAGTTTTGACCATTTTAACGTTGTTAATATGGAGAGACCGGTTGGATTATTATCCAAAGAACCACTCTGTATTGGCATAAGCGTCGCGAATCATAAATGCCAAAGATAATTGAAGACGGAGTAAAATGCAAGGGCTATCCTGTTTACAGAATAGTGCCTTCGGTTTGTCCAGTCCCAGGACAACTTGTATGGACGAGGGTCTGACAGAGTATATCCAAATGGATCGCGTAAGTTGATCTGTTCAAACGTATTCACGTTTGGTGGCGGAGGAATTCGTTTCTCTTAGCTGTATACCCGTGTTATTTTTGGATAAGTCAATTTGTGATTTGGCGGGTATGACGATGTGACATTTTAAGTGAATGAAGATGGATGTCTGACAGAGTATTTCCAGAAAGGTCACGTACATTAATTTCTTCAACCATACCAAGAGTGGAAGCGGAGAAGGAAACTTCTTTTAGCTGACACGTAATGTATTGTTGTAGACGTCAATTAGTGATTTTCGATGGATCTGACAATGTGGCATTCGAAGTGAATCTATTGTGATGATAAAGCGCAGCTTCTAGCCTCACATCCGGTAAATGACAGAAATCGGGCAGGCAGCATGGCTATGTAGGTCGCACCTATTAGGGTGTATAATCACCTGATCTAGATTTTCATTTATTTCTAAAAATCTATTGTTGACGCTGTCCCATTCAGGAAACGGTTGCTGATCCCAACCGTTGGTGATATACATTCGATACACTCAAGTGAAATGAGTGGTCGGTCATGTGTGGCCGGGTTGCAAGATGTTCTTGTTGAACCCAGTGTATTCCTCTGTAGAGGTACACTAGCGAAAGGTGGTTCCATACCTTGTCATAGTTGGAAATCCATTATCCAATACGTGCTTGCGATTTTGATCGTATACTATATATGTAGAACGTGAGATGAAAGCGTTTCTGCTAGTTGATATCTATTTGTACATAGACATTATTATAATATCAAAAGGTTTTTGATATAAAGATATTTTGGATTCTCATAAGGGAAAAACTCGTTCCGTTCTGCGGCGTGGTCTTATGAGATATCGTTTACTTGTTCATATACCTGTTTAAACTGTTTTACTCATACCAGTCCCATGACTGACCCGGAGTTTACTTTGTTGTTTTCCCTAAACTCTTGGGTGCCTAAATTTGTACGGGCAGTCAAGTAGTCGGGATTTTACAGATATACTTGGAGAGCTTGGAGCAGGAGGCTTCAGGATTCTATAGTTATTATTTCCGCTGTTGTTGTAAGTGTTGTACTCTGATAAGTGTTATTGTATACATATACTGATGTTATTTCAAAGATATGTTATGTTATATTTTATTCGTTCCGCTGTGAGATTCGTATTTACTCTGATGATGATGTTCTTCTTCTTCTTCTATTCTATAAGTTCTATCTTATTTATCCTCACCCTCTATCTTCTTTCATTAATTACCGGGATTTTTCGATGTTTTGGTTATCGACGTCGAGCTTACGTCGATAACCAAAGTCGCCGAAAATCCGGGTTACTACAGTTGGTATCAGAGCTTAAGTTTAGAATTACTTGGCTCTGTGGCGTGATTCAGTAGAAATGGGATTAGTAATATCCTAGACTGAGTTTGAGTGTATATATGCGAGTGCGTATTTGTATTTGATATAAAAATAGTTTTATATTGTGGAGATTCGTTGGTTGAGTTGTTTGTGAATTTCTGGTCGATCGGTTTGATCCACTGTATCGATGGGGGTTACTAAACACTCGAATACGATGAACCATCATGGTATGTTTTTAAAGAGGGTAAATGGAATAATTTTACCCGAATATATTTGATATAGTATATTGGTTGTGTTGGTTGTTATTATAATCGAGTAAGATTATAAAAAGGTAAAATGATTATAAATGACTAATCAGAATTCATATAAGTAAAGTATATGAAATAAAATGAAGAAAAATCTGAATTTAAATCAGATTGGAATTAAAATAAAATTTTAAGTTCCTAGGAGATTTTGAAAACGTTTTTCAAACTGAAGGTGATATAGTATTGAACTCACTTCGATAGCTGGAAAATAGATTCTGATGATGAATCGCGACATCATCAGTGTTCATTTTCGAATTCTAAGTGACGGACTACTACCAAAGGTTTTGTTTTTGAATTGTTTTGAGAAAACAAGTTGTTTATAAATTCAAATGTTTTGAATTGATATTGTGATTTCAAATTAATTTGAAATGAACCAAGGAATTTGAAATTTGAAATTTAAATTTAACTTATGAAGTTAAATGGATTAAAATGGTGAAAGTGAATAATAAACCAGAATTTAACTTGAGATGATAGGTTAAGAAAAACTGGAAGTGATTAGAGAATAATCTGGATTTGGATTTGAAATGACAAGTCGAGAGTTTGGAATTTGAAATTGAATTCGGCTTAAGCGAATGGTTGTGTTAAGAATAACTTGGTTGGAGTTGATTGGGATGGCATTTGTATATGCCGAGTTGATAACAGATGGTAGGGATATAATGTTATGCCCAACAAAAAGGTACCAGTTTATATTATATATGAGTTTGGAATTTATGAGCCAATTTGGCAAGCCGCTAGGCTGTTTGATTTTCTTTTGGGTTAAAGAAGGCCCAGAGAGGCGAGTTGGAGTTTGAGATATTGACCAGTACAAAGGAGGTGCTGGCAAAAATTTTCGAAAAGTTAAGGTGTTAGAAAATTTTCAGAATTTTTGAAAATTTAGTTAGTCAGAATAAATTAATATTTTAGTCGATATTAATTGCTTCAGTTGAAACCGGAGACAAGAGGTAAACAGATAAATTTTTACCTAGAAGATAGGGTCATCCCCTAGCTTAGCAATTTCGAGGACGAAATTTTATTAAGAGGGGAAGATTGTAGTAACCCGCATTTTAGCTGTTGAACAATTTATTTAATTATTAAATATCGATTTATCGATATCGAGAACGTGAATTAAATAATATTGAATATTTAATTAGTAATTATAATATAATAAAATATATTGTAATGTCGAAATAGTCAGAAATAGTGAAATTCACAATATCGTGTGAATTGAATAGCATACGAGATTTGGTGGAGTTTCGATTCGAAATATAATAACGATTATATTGAATCGACGACAGTTGAACGTATAGTTTATAATATATTTATAAAACGAGCTTGAAATGGCGCGACAGTTCGCTATTTGGCAATTCGAACTTCAACTGAATGTACATGATTCGTTTTAAGCCGGATTTCTGTGAAACAAGAAACGTGTGGAGCTGGTGGAGTATATCTTTCTAGTGGAAGAGAAAAATCGGGATTTCGTCGTGTAGATTTTGATGTACGTCCAAATAAAATTTCAGAAAAGTCGCTATGGAATTCCTTTATAATTCGTAACGCTTTATATACGTTATTAAAGGGATTTTCAATGTAAATTGAATATCGAATCAATCTGGACTCGGAATAGCGAGTATACAAATATACTGGAGCTGTATGATATTACTCAGTGAATATATACGATAATATAAATTTATTTATATTTAATTTAATTATATTTAAATATATTTATATATTTAAATGGGTCATCCAGAGCTTTAAAAATAGCCGGTTTTGCAAACGAAGTCGGAATTCGACGAAACTAATTTTGTTGGATCCGCAATGTTAAATTATTGCTAGATGTCAAGTTTCGTGATTTTTAGAGTCACTGTGTGGTCGTACGGATTTTTAGAGTGGAAAACAGTCAGTATTACAATGGTTAAAAATACGCTGTGTGAGCATACGAAGTCGGAATTCGACGAAACCAGTTTCGTTGGGACCGTAATGTCGAGATGTAGTTGCATACCAATTTGCATGATTTTGGGTATTATATGTGGTTGCACGGATTTTTAAATAGAGATGAAATTTAACGCTTGAATTAAATATTCAATATAAAAATATATAAAAATAACCCTATAAATAGTGAACTACCTCCCTCTTAACCCTAGACAATTTCATTCCCAAAGTCAAAGCTATTTCCGCCGCGTTTTACTTTTTCTTCACAGCAAAAAGTGGCGAACAAAGAAAAATCAAAATCAAGCAAAACAAAAATCAGAAAATCATGGTATGTATATATATGAATCTAGGAGGGTGTGCTCTTCAATTTTCCACCGGTCTTGCTCAGTTCGATCACGTTTCCGTGATGTCCAATGTGGCAAGCGATTTAGGGTTCATCCAAAATTGGCGGAATCAAGCATCCGTTCGCAGATTTAAGGGTGTATTAGTGTTCTTGACATCAAGTGGGTTGAGTTGTGAATCTTTGATGATGTTCGACAGCTTTTTGCGTTGACCGATCGCCTGTCGAGTGCAGCGACGGAAGTCAGGTTCCACCTTCGAGTTGAGTACTGAGGGTATGATGTTGTAGAGGATTGGATGGAGAAAGCAATGGTCATTTTTATTGGATTTTCCGTTGATGAAGTAAGTAGCCATGGAGGTTTGAAGTCTGGCAATGGTGATTTAGGGGACTTCGAGATACATCGAACGGGTTTGGGGAAGAAAGGTGTTTCGGTGGGCCTGGGTACCAACGTATTGAAGACGGGTTGGGCTGGTAGGGTGAGGCCCAATATATGTTTGCTAATATAAGTTTTGTTTTAATTAAATTTAAAATATACACAATCTTATAAATGCTATATCTTCGTCATATTGAATCAGAATTTCGAACGGTCAGATCCGTTAGGATCGTATGGACGGGAGCAACACAATGAGACTGACCGGGAGTGAATCCGAGCTCGTTACAATTTATGGAGAAATAAATTGTCCGTCAAAATCAAAGAACGCAAATCGATTATATAACGGTTAACGCGTCAATGTGAGTAAAAACTCACTAACTCTCCTCAATTTATATTTTAATATAAATTGTGTTTTATTTCTGTATTTGACTGCTAGTTATGTACTGTTAATTTGGACTGTTAAGTTGTATTGTTAAATTGGACTGTAGATTGGACTGTTAAATAATTGATTGAAAACAGTATGGATATATATATATATATATCTACATATATATATATATCGTTATTAAACGGTGATTTTGTTATCAGTGTATTTCATTAGTTATTAAACGTTGTTTAACATCGGTGGATGCAGGGAAACTGGTTGGAGGAATCCGACTGGATTCCTCAACATTTATTTTACTGTTATTTGTATATTGTGATATATACTGTGATATATAATCTGTTGTTGATTGTATATGTTTGGATGATATTGATCATTGACAGTTGGTTGTTTAAAAATAATAGAAAACACTGAAAAAGTAGAAAAGGGGATTTTCAATATTTATATTGAAAATGAATCTATTTATTAAATCGAAGGATTTTATAAAAGGATATTTATTTAGAAATAAATAAATAAAATAAAGGGATGTTTATTTAGATTAAATAAATAGAATAAAGGACATTTAATTAGGGATTAAATAATTAGAGTTATAAAGGAAAATCTATTTAGGAAAATAAATAGATTATACAAAAGAAAATCTATTTAGGAAAATAAATAGATTATACAAAAGGAAATCTATTTAGAAAATAAATAGATTATACAAAAGGAAATCTATTTAGGAAATAAATAGAAGTTAAAATAAATAGAAATAAAAGGAAAGTTAGTTAGTCGGATATAAATATTCGAATCAAGTTAGTTAAGTGGTCAAACCAAGCTAGTCGAACCAATCGAGCCCAAATGGTCGAGTCGAACCAAATCGAGCCAAATGGTCGAGTCGAACCAATCGAGTCAAAATGGTCGAGTTGAACCAAATCGAGCCAGATGGTCGAGTCAAACCAACCGAGTCGAGCTGGTCGAGTCGAACAAATCGAGTCAAGCTGGTCAAGTTAGTCGAACCTGGTCAGTCGAGTCGAGTAAATCAAACTTAATGAATCGAAAGGAGTTTATCGATCTAGTTAATCGATAGGAGTTAATTGATTTAGTCAATCGAGATGAGTTAATGGGTTTTAATGAATCGAGAGGAGTTAGTCGAATATGGTATTCGAACCAAATGGTCAAACCAAGTGGTCGAACCAAGTAGTCAAGCCCAGTGGTCAAAACCAAATGGGTCAGGTTAGCCAAACATGGTCAGTCAAACCAAATGGGTCAGGTTAGCCAAACCTGGTCAGTCAAACCAAATGGGTCAGGTTAGCCAAACCTGGTCAGTCAAACCAAATGGGTCAGGTTAGCCAAACCTGGTCAGTCAAACCAAAAGGGTCAGGTTAGCCAAACCTAGTCAGTCAAACCAAATAGGTCAGGTTAGTCAAACCTGGTCGGTCGTACCAATTTAGTCGAGTTAGCCGAATAGGGTTAGTCAAATAGAATTAATCGATTAGGGTTAAACCATAGAACTAATCGATTTGAGTTAAACCAATAGAGTTAGTCGAGCCTAGTTAACCGAATCGAATTGGTCGAACCAAGTAAGTCGAGTTAGTCGAGTCAAGTTAAGTTAGTCGAGTTAAATAAATCGATGTTAGTTTCATCGAAAGGAGTTATCGATGTTAGTTTCATCGAAAGGAGTTATCGATGTTAGTTTCATCGAAAGGAGTTATCGATGTTAGTTTCATCGAAGGGAGTTATCGATTATAGTTTAATCGAAGTGAGATTTTCAAATATGAGATATTTGAAAAAGAAGAGTTATCGAATATTAGTTATTCGAAGAGAGATTATCGAATATCGTTTATTCGAGAAGGAGTTAATCGAATATAGGTTATTCGAAGAAGAGTTAATCAAATAGAGATTTCTCGAAGAGAGTTAATCGACAAATTCGATTATATCGAATTCGGGAAAGTACTTATACTTTCCAGTGTCTAAATAGAGATTTATTTATTTATAAATAAATAAGTGTTAGGTTAATTATTCACTAATAAGAATAGAAGTTATAATTAAAGTTAGATAATTCGAAAGTAGGGATTATAACGTTATCGTTATAACCAATGTTTTAAATATAGAAGTGGACTAGTAAAATTGAATCCGAGAAAGGCGTAAAGAAGTTGTTAAAGATTAAAAGATAAACTTTGGCCATTTCGTAGTTATAACGTTGTTCAGTTAAGGTCTGAGAGGTAATTATACCCCAACTTGAGTGACTTCCTTCTTAACTAAGAAATGTTAAGGTTTGATCGTAAAGGAGTTTTGGAAATGTTTTCCAAACGAGAATCAGAAATGTTTTCTGATAAAAGAAAATAAGAATTTAGAATATAGGGAAACAGGAGATAAATAAGTAAATGAACTAAAGAAATTTATGTTAAATGATGTTTGTTCGATATAATTTCCATTGGGAAATAATATTGTTGTTTGCACACTTGTTTTTCTTTGATAGTTAACTCACAGACTATCGAAGTTTTGACCATTTTAACGTTGTTAATATGGAGAGACCGGTTGGATTATTATCCAAAGAACCACTCTGTATTGGCATAAGCGTCGCGAATCATAAATGCCAAAGATAATTGAAGACGGAGTAAAATGAAAGGGCTATCCTGTTTACAGAATAGTGCCTTCGGTTTGTCCAGTCCCAGGACAACTTGTATGGACGAGGGTCTGACAGAATATATCCAATGGATCGCGTAAGTTGATCTGTTCAAACGTATTCACGTTTGGTGGCGGAGGAATTCGTTTCTCTTAGCTGTATACCCGTGTTATTTTTGGATAAGTCAATTTGTGATTTGGCGGGTATGACGATGTGACATTTTAAGTGAATGTAGATGGATGTCTGACAGAGTATTTCCAGAAAGGTCACGTACATTGATTTCTTCAACCGTACCAAGAGTGGAAGCGGAGAAGGAAACTTCTTTTTGCTGACACGAATGTATTGTTGTAGACGTCAATTAGTGATTTTCGATGGATCTGACAATGTGGCATTCGAAGTGAATCTATTGTGATGATAAAGCGCAGCTTCTAGCCTCACACCCGGTAAATGACAGAAATCGGGCAGGCAGCACGGCTATGTAGGTCGCACCTATTAGGGTGTATAATCACCTGATCTAGAGTTTCATTTATTTCTAAAAATCTATTGTTGATGCTGTCCCATTCGGGAAACGGTTGCTGATCCCAACCGTTGGTGATATACATTCGATACACTCAAGCGAAATGAGTGGTCGGTCATGTGTGGCCGGGTTGCAAGATGTTCTTGTTGAACCCAGTGTATTCCTCTCTAGAGGTACACTAGCGAAAGGTGGTTCCATACCTTGTCATAGTTGGAAATCCATTATCCAATACGTTCTTGCGATTTTGATTGTATACTATATATGTAGAACGTGAGATGAAAGCGTTTCTGCTAGTTGATATCTATTTGTACATAGACATTATTATAATATCAAAAGGTTTTTGATATAAAGATATTTTGGATTCTCATAAGGGAAAAACCCGTTCCGTTCTGCGGCGTGGTCTTATGAGATATCGTTTACTTGTTCATATACCTGTTTAAACTGTTTTACTCATACCAGTCCCATGACTGACCCGGAGTTTACTTTGTTGTTTTCCCTAAACTCTTGGGTGCCTAAATTTGTACGGGCAGTCAAGTAGTCGGGATTTTACAGATATACTTGGAGAGCTTAGAGCAGGAGGCTTCAGGATTCTATAGTTATTATTTCCGCTGTTGTTGTAAGTGTTGTACTCTGATAAGTGTTATTGTATACATATGCTGATGTTATTTCAAAGATATGTTATGTTATATTTTATTCGTTCCGCTGTGAGATTCGTATTTACTCTGATGATGATGTTCTTCTTCTTCTTCTATTCTATAAGTTCTATCTTATCTATCCTCACCCTCTATCTTCTTTCATTAATTACCGGGATTTTTCGATGTTTTGGTTATCGACGTCGAGCTTACGTCGATAACCAAAGTCGCCGAAAATCCGGGTTACTACAATCATATCCTGTCTTTAACTGGCTTAAAGAACCAATGTCATTTAAAACATGGTTCACAATAAACCCAAAATCACATTCTAATTCGATTCCAATTAAACATCATTTAATTGGTAAACTTCATTAAATCTAAATAAAAAGATTTAATCTTATTCTCAACTAGGTTTAAGAACAGTGTTAATGAAGACACCATTCACGACAAACCCAAATCCCATTTGATATTAAATACAAGGCTCTGAATAGAAAATATATCGGCGTATATTCAATATCAAATTCTACGACCAACAAATATCGTATTGGAAATAACGATATAAATATATCTTTCAAATTTCCATAACAATATATGTATAATCACGAAATCCAACATCGAAATATTCCAAAGACAATTTCGATTCAAATCCATTCCAATTCAATTATTGGAAATTCTGGTTACTTTTAAAACCATTTCAAATCCAATTTATTTATTTTAAAAATAAATGGATTTTAATTCTAGTTCAAAACTAGTTCATTTTGATAAAAAACTATTTTTATCTTTTCAAATATGGAATTTTTCATCCCAATTCTTTCCAAATCATTTCTTATGATTCTACACAAATTATTACTATTTTTAATAATTTTTTCAAGGCCCGTACAGTCGATTTCCATCAACGGCCATCGAACTGCACTTACAACGACCTTTTACAAATTTGATTTGGACATAATTCCAAATCCAACCGTTAGATTTCTAATTTCTAATATTCGTTAGAAAGCTCTTTTCGATACGAACCCAACGGTTCCAGTTTTAGGAGAATCCGACGGTCGGATCTCCCGCAACGTCAATTTGAAGTCAATGGTCGAAATTCGCGAACTGCCGCAGCGCGGCGCGTTCTATTCAGGCCATTATATATATATATAATATTTCGTCGATTTCAATTCAAAACATATTTTATAAATCGTTTTAACTTCGTTTTAAAAACGATTTCAACTTCATATTCAATTTCAAATCAAAATTGAATATTCCATATTATCGATATATAAATGATAATATTTTCAAAACGTTATATTTTGAAATCGCTTCCTTTTCTATATTCATTATAAAAATGAATATAATCGATATAAATATCGTTCACGTCAAAATGGCGCAAATCTAATCCACACGGCTATATATATTTCAATAACTTCCTTATTCTATTCAACAACTGAATATTTTATTCAACACATGAATATTTATTTTTCTATTCAACACATGATTTTATATTTCTATTCGACACATGAATATTTATTCTATTCAACACATGAATTTATATTTCTATTCAACACATGAATTTATATTTCTTATTTTCCAATTTGGAATGAGGCCCAATCAATTACCATATAATGTTAATTATATGGATTCCATACAACACATGTATATAATAGCAACGATAAATAATCAACCATCATCCAGAGTGCATTCTACACTGTATAAGCATCAAATATAAATATAAATATTCAACGCTTATAACAGCCTGTCAATCAATCGATCGACATACAACTAATTATTGGGATTAGTGTATGTCCAATTTTATTCCAACACCCGTGTGGGGTTTCAAACAATTAAACATAGATTTTATTTGTGCAGTTGGGCGATGTGTAAAATTTATCATCCCAATCAATATCAGTCAAATCGGTGTACATAAACAAATCGTTCGATTTGTAAATGAATATTTATTTTATTTCAACACATGAATATATATTTGATTTCAACACATGAATATATATTTGATTTCAACACATGAGTATATATTTTTTATTTCAATACATGAAATTATTTTATTTTAACACATGAAATTCTTTTACTTTCAACACATGAACATATACTTTTCACATCACAATCAACAGTCAAATTTCACAACACTAACAATCACACAGTCGTCCATGGTCTGTGGACAACGGGTGTCAGGTGCTACTAAGCACCGTCTATATCCTAGTATATATTTCAAACTAGAAATTAAAATAAAGTGAGGAGTTCTCACCTATGAGCTAATCCAAACACCGCGACTCTTCTTATGTAGAAAATCTTCGCCGTGTTTCCAACGAGATCTGTTCCACGCAGTATATGTTAAAATCACATTTTTAACATCGCTACTTCATATATGAAGATTATATTTCTATATCACTACATATAAAATAAAGTTCATATTTTCATATCGCCAATTCTTATATAAAAATCACATTTTTATTCTTTCATGCTATGGTATAAATAAAAATCATACCTTTACATCGCTATCATATATCTAAAAATCTCCTCTTTCTTCATGATAAAAATCTATCCTTTCTTTATATAAAAAACTCGCCTTTTTCTATATAAAAATCTCGCCTTTTTCTATCTTGTTTAAATATGTAAAAACTGAAATTTTTCATCATTTAAATGCTAATTTCCTTAAACAAATAAAAATAAATAGCTACATAAAATAAAATAAAACTTACATTCAGTTTTCGGGGTGGGGGAGGGCGCTGACGGGCTCGGGGAGGCTTCAGGTGGCGGTGGGTGGTGCGTCGAGGCCTGAGGCGGCAGATCCAACCTGAGTCGGCTCGGGTTCTTCGGATTTGGGGGTTTTGGCAGCGAGGAAAAGGAGAGAGGGGGCCGCGGTTGCTCCGACAAGTGGCGGCGGCAGTGGGGGCCACGGCGGTGGTTAGGGCGTCTCGATTTGGGGGTTTGTGAAGAGGGAGGGCGACGGGGCTTGGTGGTGGTCGACGGTGGAAGGTTGGGTGGTCGAAGGCGATGGGGGTGGCGACGCGATGCAGCGACGGAAGGGGGGTGCGTGGCCTGGAGGCGGCGGCGCGCGATGGATCACAGTTTCTTCCTTTTCTTTTTTTTATATTTTGAACTGATCGGGTTTGACCAAGTAAAAGAGGAGAGGGAAATATATATTAATTAATTAATTTAATTTCTCTCCAAAAAGGTACTTTTGTTCACGAACCCCAAACGAGACCCAACGACTATCGCCCGTTGCTAATTACCCCCATTTCGAACACAATGGGATATGTATCGTAAGTTGATTCGATCGTTTCGATTAGTTTCCGTCAAAATCAAAATATAAATCTATATATTGAATTTGAACGCGCATTTCAATTTACCGGGGCCACATACTGACTCTAAAAATTCCCAAAAAATATTTTCTAGCTTCGTATTGATGATACGGTCCTAACAAAACTAATTTCGTCAAATTCCGAGACCGTTTGAAAAATGGCCATTTTCTGGTCGATCGAAATTGACTAAAACTGTTAAAACACGTTTTACTCCGCCACGCTCACATGTTGATTCGAAAAATTGCAAATTTTTAAATCTAGCAATAACTAGACATCGCGGATCCAACAAAAGTAGTTTCGTCGAAAACGAAGGTCGTTTGCAAAATTTTCATTTTTAAGGGCTAAAAATACCATAGCGACTATTATGAATTTTCAACTGGGCATAACTTTTTATTCCCGCTATGAAATTTCAATTTTTCGGATTCGTTGGAAAGATATTCTCAAATAGATTCAAATATTTTTGTTTCGCTAAAATCTAGTTTATTTTGAATCCTGTACATTCATTTGAACTTTGAAATCGAATTTTTGAACTACCGTGCCATTTTCAATTCCTTTTATAATTAAAAATAAATATTTATATTCTAACGACGATTCAAATAAAAATATACGTTCTAATTCTATTCAAAATAAATTTCTTGTAGTTATTATTTAAAATAATTCATTTTAAATATTCAAAATTCGCTAAAATTGCCAAAATAAAAATTTTAAATTGGCTCGGATTTCCGGGTTATTACAATCTCCCCCACTTAAAATTTTTCGTCCCCGAAAAGGAACGAAGCTGAAAGTTGTTTAACTAACCAACTCAACTTTCATTATTTTCATTACGGCTTAAGTTCTTCAACTTTTCATTTTCTAATTACTTTTCAAATTTTTCAAAAATTTGGCTAACACCCTAAATTTTCGAAACCAAAAATATATATTGTTATGGATTTTTTATATGTGTATTCCTAACACCCTAAATTTTCAAATTCAAATTCACTCCATGCGATTCAAATTCCTAACAAATAGGTACATGTTTATTGTATTTCTTGGGATTTTGATGATTTATGAGCCGATTGGCTAGCCGATTGGCTAGCCACTTGGCTGTTTCTTTTTATTTTTGGATCGGTGAGGGCCATGGGAGGCTATTTGAAATATCCCGAAGCTCCCAGTGCAGGGGAGGTTATGGCGAAATTTTTCGAAAATTTAGGGTGTTAGCCAAATTTTTGAAAAATTTGAAAAGTTCTTAGAAACTGAAAGGTTGAAGAACTTAAGCCATAATGAAAATAAAGAAAGTTGAGTTGATTTGTAAAACAACTTTCAGCTTCATTCCTTTTCGGGGACGAAAAGTTTTAAGTGGGGGAGATTGTAATAACCTGGAAATCTGAGCCAATTTAAAATTTTTATTTTGGCAATTTTAGTGAATTTTGAATATTTAAAATGATTTATTTTAAATAATAACGACGAGAAATTTATTTTGAATAGAATTAGAACATATATATCTATATAGATCATCGTTAGGAAATAAATATTTATTTTAATTATAAAAAGAATTGAAAATGGCGCGGTAGTTCAAAAATTCGATTTCAAAGTTCAAATGAATGTATAGGATTCAAAATAAACCGGATTTTATCAAAACCAAAAATATTAGAATCTAACTGAGAATATTTTACCAACGAATCCGAATAATTGAAATTTCATAGCGGGTATCAAAAGTTACGTCCAGTTGAAAATTCAGAATAGAAAATTCAGAATAGTCGTTGTGGAATTCTGGCCCTTAAAAATGGAAATTTTGCAAACGACCTCTGTTTTCGACATTGCTACTTTTGTTGGATCTGTGATGTAAGTTATTGCTAGGTTTCAAAATTCATAATTTTTCGAATCAATATGTGAGCGTGGCAAAGGAAAACGCGTTTGACCAGTTTCAGTCAATTTCAATCGACTGGAAAATGGTCATTTTTCAAACGATCTCAGAATTTGATGAAATTAGTTTTGCTAGGACCGTATCGTCAATACGAAGCTAGAAATAATTTTTCTGGAATTTTTCGAGTTAGTATGTGACCCCAGTAAATTGAAATGTGCGTTCAAATTCAATATATAGAGTTATATTTGTATTTTGATGGAAACTGACCGAAATGGTCGAATTGGCCTGCGATACATATCTCATTGTGTTCGGAATGGGGGTAATTAGCTATGGACGACAGTTGGTGGACTTGATTTCGAGTTCATATGAAAAGTCAACTTATTAGAGAGAAAATAATAAACTAAAATATATAAAATAATAATTCTTTCCTATTAAAACCTAACCCCCGTTCATTATCGAAGCAGCCCCCCTCGTTCAAATTCGTTCCCCCAAATCGGCCGCCATCGACTAACACTAGCCGCCACCACCTCCACCCGGCCGGCGCCGCCACCTGCGCCAAACCCCGACCATCCACCACCCCAGCGCCACCCCACAAACCACCCAGCTCCGAGCCCCCCGGCCAATAAAAATCCAATTTTTAATGATTTCGGTTTTACAAATAACACCCCGACGACCTCCACCACCCCCGCGCAAGCACCAGCAGCCCTACTCCAAGCGAAAGGTGATATTTACTTTTTAAATTCAGTTTTGATCTTTATTGTAAGCAAAGTATGATTTTTATATTAGTGAAGTATTAAAAAGATGATTTTTATATTATAGGGGTAATAAAAATATGATTTTTATTATATGTAGAGATTAAAAATATGGTTTTTATTAAGGTAGAGTAATAAAAATATAATTTTTATAAAGGTATGATAATAGAAATTCGATCTTTATATAAGAAGTAGAAATATAAAAATATAATTTTTATATAGAAAGAAGCGTTGTAAATATATGAAGTGAAATAAAAATATGAATTTTATTTTTATCGTGAAGTAGAGAGAATATAAAAATGTGATTTTTATATATGTAGCAAACACGGACAATGAAATTGACAAAAGGCGAGCACAGCGAAGATTTTCTACATATGAAGAATCGTGGCGTTTGGTTTAGCTAGTCAGTGAGAACTCCTCACTTTTAATTTGTTTTCTAGTTGAAATATATACTAGGATGCAGACGGTGCTTAGCAGCACCTGACACCCATCGTCCACAAACCATGGACGGCTTGTTTGTTTGATTGATGTGTTGTGAAAATTGATTGTGTGATTGGAATTGAATAAAATATACATTCATGTGTTGAAATCAAATATATATTCATGTGTTGAAATCAAATATATATACATGTGTTGAAATCAAATATATATTCATGTGTTGAAATCAAATATATATTCATGTGTTGAAATAAAATAAATATTCATTTACAAATCGAACGATTTGTTTATGTACACCGATTTGACTGATATTGATTGGGACGATAAATTTTACACATCGCCCAACTGCACAAATAAAATCTGTGTTTGATTATTTGAAACCCCACACAGGTGTTAGGATGAAATTGGGCATACACTAATCCCAATAATTAGTTGTATGTCGATTGATTGATTGACAGGCTGTTATAAGCGTGGAATATTTATATTTGATGCTTATACAGTGTAGAATGCACTCTGGATGATGGTTGATTATTTATCGTTGCTATTATATACATGTGTTGTATGGAAACCATATAATTAACATTATATGGTAATTGATTGGGCCTCATTCCAATTTGGAAAATAAGGAATATTATAAAAGAAAATTCATGTGTTGAATAGAAAGGAAATTCATGTGTTGAATAGAAAGAAAATTCATGTGTTGAATAGAAAGAAAATTCATGTGTTGAATAGAATAAAAATTCATGTGTTGAATAGAAATAAATATTCATGTGTTGAATAAAAATATATATTCATGTGTTGAAGAAAATATTCCTTTGTTGAATAGAATAACGAAGTTATTGAAATATATAAAGCCGTGTTGGTTAGATTGACGCCATTTTGACATGAACGATATTTATATCGATTTTATTCATTTTTATAATGAATATAGAAAAGGAAGTGATTTCAAAATATATCGTTTTGAAAATATTATCATTTGTATATCGATGATGTGGAATATTCAATTTTGATTCGAAATTGAATATGAAGTTGAAATCGTTTTGAAAACGAATTTAAAATGATTTATAAAATAGTTTTAAAAGGAAATCGACGAAATATATGTAATATATATATTATATATATAGAATGGCCTGAATAGAACGCGCCGCGCCGCGGCAGTTCACGAATTTCGACCATTGACTTCGAATGGATATTACGGGAGATCCGACCGTCTGATTCTCCTAAAACCGGAACCGTTGGGTTCGCATCGAAAAGAGCTTTCTAACGAATATAAGAAATTAGAAATCTAAGGTTGGATTTGGAATTATGTCCAAATCAAATTTGGAAAAGGTCGCTGTAAGTGCAGTTCGATGACCGTTGATGGGAATCGACTGTACGGGCCTTGATAAAATTATTAAAAATAGTAATAACTTGTGTAAAATCATAAGAAATGATTTGTGAAGAATTGGGATGAAAAAATCCATATTTGAAAAGATAAAAATAGATTTTTATCGAAATGAACTAGTTTTGAACTAGAATTAAAATCCATTTATTTTTAAAAATAAATAAATTGGATTTGAAATGGTTTTAAAAGTAACCAGAATTTCCAATAATTGAATTGGAATGGATTTGAATCGAAATTGTCTTAGAAATATTTCGATGTTGGATTTCGTGATCATACAGATATTGTTATGGAAATTTGAAAGATATATTTATATCGTTATTTCCAATACGATATTTGTGGGTCGTAGAATTTGATATTGAATATTAGCCGATATATTTTCTATTCAGAGCCTTGTATTTAATACCAAATATGATTTGGGTTTGTCGTGAATGGTGTCTTCATTAACACTGTTCTTAAACCCAGTTGAGAAAAAGATTAAATCTTTTTATTTAGATTTAATGAAGTATACCAATTAAATGGTATTTAATTGGAATTGAATTAGAATGTGATTTTGGGTTTATCGTGAACCGTGTTTTAAATGACATTGGTTCTTTAACCCAGTTAAAGACAGGATGTGATTTCCCAAGTTAAATAATCATTGATAGTGATTATTGGGAAGATTAAAACCAAGTGGAGTTTTAATGAATCTTTAATTAGATTGAAAAAAAATCGAGAATGGAGTATCACCAGTTTTGCTCAATGCGATAGTTAAATGTTTAATTAGATTTGAACGTGAAATGGTAATTGAATTTACCAATAACACCGTGGTGTTAGATATAAAGTATTACCAGTTTTACTTCATGGGATGATTAGGTCGGGATTGGGAAATAAAATAAATGATTACTTCGGAGTGGTTCGCTAATCCCGACTAGTTTGAATTTATATTCAAAAGAAGATTAAAGAATAAATTTAATGAATTTATCTTTGATAAAATTAATGGGAACCTTTCCCAAAGTATAAGAATATTTGAATAAAAGAATATTATGAATTGAAATGAAGCGTATGATGTGTTTGTGTAAGACTTGTTTATTATATACACGAGTTATTCAGAAAGACCGGGTTTATCCCATTCTAAATAACTGATTCGATGTGGTGTCGAGGATGAAGACGGTGGTTGAAGACCGAAGGTCTTCACATCGTTTGGGTGATTACTGATGATCTTGATTGGGTTGTACATCCAAGAGAAGGGAATCAGTTGGTGATCGTCCAGACGTACTTGGAGATCGATGGATATGCGAGGTACAAGGTGCCTCCGGTTCCGTTCAGACCCAGAACGAACTTGTATGGACTGTGTGTCTAACATTGGATTTTGCCCTGTGTTGATTGATCTCTATTAAGTATACATCTGCCTGGTGAAGGGGAATTCATTCCCTTACTTCACCCTTCTCTGAGACGTATGGGATCAGAGGTTGTATATCGATAGACATCAATTGCACGGTGTGAATTGCCTGTGTGGCATGCCTAAGTGGCAAATGATCAAGGCTTTTGTTGAAAAGAAAAGTCTTGTGGTTGATGATCAAAGCACCGCCTGTGTGGCATAGCTTGTGTAACGTGAATTCGCAAACCTCACACCCCGGTTGTGAACCAGAAACGGGAGAGGACCTCAGGGAGGGCATGTGTTTCCTTCTAGCTAGGGTGGTGTCAGTGACCTACCAGCCCTGACATTTATATTATTTTCACATGTGTGGTTGTTGCTGTTGCGAGGCGCCTCGGATATATCGGTGACTGTGTGGAGCCGATGGAGTCATTTGGCTCATTTACGCCCCAAAGGGTGGGGAAACGTAGTGTTCATGATTTAAGTTTAATCCACATGGGTGGACCGACCCTGACGATCCAAGGGGCAGTTGCGGCTGTTCCTGAGGCTCGGGCTAGACAGTCTCAAAGCGGTGGGGACGATCCCTTGCCTCGGTTCACAGAGGGAAATCCAATTTCCAATACGAGACATTTCGGTTTTAGTTGTAATCTTATATATGGCGACATAGTGGTATGGGGCACTTATGCCGTCTTTGATTGATACTTATGATTGAAATTGTTTTGACACTATACACTTATAGTAATAATAAAAGATGAGATTTAGCGTATCAAGCATTCTTTGGCTATTATAAGGTAAAACCCTATCCTCCGGCTCGTGTTGCATTGTGTGATGGGACCTGGGTCTTATTATAGCTTCATTGTTCTTTATTTAGCATTGCTCTATTGTTTTATGCACTGGTATTCTTGGGAGGAACCCCGTTCCGTGTTATACGGCGTGGTCCCTTGATTTACCTAACTTTAAAATAAAGATTAATAACTGTTTTAGTTCTCACACCAGTCACATGACTGACCTGGAGTTTATTGTTTTAACCTAAACTCTGGGTGCCCTTATTTTCGACCCGGGTAGCTAGTAGTTTTGGTTTTGCAGATTTGTATTCAGAGGAACCTGGTTTACAGCTAGAATGATATCCGGAAAGCTCTATATACGTATATCTCTTTCAATTGTGTATTATATTATTTTTCCGCTGCAGTAATGTATTGTAATCTCTGATATTTAATGAATGTGTAATATTGATTTATACTTTGTATATTCTTGTTTTCTTATGAATTGTTGTAATTAACAATGAAATGTTCTTCTGTTTGCATTCCAATTTGTCGTGTTCTCTAAACAATCAGGGGTTTCGAACGGTCTTGGTCGGTTTAGCGATTGATTCGGATCGAGCGAAATTCTCGGTCGTTACAGGTTTATTGTATTTCTTGGGATTTGTTTATTGTATTACAGGTTTATCGAGCAAAATAAAATATTTTATTTCAACACATGAATATATATTTTATTTCAACACATGAAATTATTTTATTTCAACACATGAAATTATTTTATTTCAACACATGAAATTATTTTTCACATCACAATCAACAGTCAAATTTCACAACACAAACAAGCCGGTCGTGGTCTGTGGACGACGGGTGTCAGGTGCTGCTAAGCACCGTCTGCATCCTAGTATATATTTCAGCTAGAAAATAAATTAAAAGTGAGAAGTTCTCACCTTTGGGATCCACTCCGCCATTTCATTTCTGAACAGGTCGGATTTCGTTCTGCTTTCGGTCAATTCCATCGCACTTTTATTCACACTGTTCATAATAAAAAAATCACATTTTTATCTCTATGCTATAAAAATCACATTTTTATCTCTACGCTATAAAAATCACATTTTTATCTCACTATATGTATAATAATAATATTCTTATAACGCTACTAATTTCAAATCAATGCAAATTTTATTTTCAAATCAATGGTATTTTATATTTTCAAACAATGGTCTTTTATATTTTCAAACAATGGTATTTTTCCTTTTCAAAACATATGTATATTTTTCTTTTCTTTAAAACCATATTTAAAAAGCAAAGTTACACATATATATAAAACCATACTTTATATTTTAAAACAACATTTTTAAAACCCTAAATGATTTAATTACATATTTAATAATAATAAAAAAAGAAATAAAAATAAAAATCAAGGTTTCATTACCCTAAATATTTCTGGACCGCTCAATCTCCCTCTGCCTCATTTTCTTCTACAAGCGAACCAACCCAAAACCCTCGACCAATAAATCTCCCCCGCGCCGCCTCCACCTACCGCCTGGACCCGATCGCCAGTCACCGTCCGACTCCCCTCTACGCCACCGACCTCCTACCTGAGTACGGTTAAACTCGATGGCCCCTGTAGTGGTGAAAACGAGATGGTACGACGCGCCTTCCAAGGGAAAATCTGTCCATGCTAGTCCACCAGTAACGATCATCACAGGTAGATCGACAGCTCACGTTGAGCGCTTCTGGTTGGTGGTGGGGGACTCCGTTGATCAGTGAATGAATCATCGGAAAATCGAAGGGGGAGGCAGCGAGATTTTATTCGTTGATTTTAAATCGGGGGCGGCTACTTATATGAATGGGTCTCTAGGGTTTAAAGGAAGAAAATATTATTTATATTAAGTTATTAATAATATTTAATTCTTTTAATTCGAAAACCACCTTTTATTGATACTAACTCCAAATCGAACCCAACGAGTGTCGCCCCTAGCTAATTACCCCCATTCCGAACACAATGGGATATGTATCGTAAGCCAGTTCGGCTGTTTCGATCAGTTTCCGTTTAAATCAAAATTTAAATCTATATATTCTATTTTGAACGTACATTTCAATTTACCGGGACCACATATTAACTCTAAAAATTCCCGAAAAATTATTTCTAGCTTCGTATTGACGATACGGTCCTAACAAAACTAATTTCGTCAAATTCTGAGACCGTTTGAAAAATGGTCATTTTCTGGTCGATCCAAATTGACTAAAACTATCAAAACACGTTTTACTTCGCCACGCTCACATATTGACTTCAAAAATTATGGAATTTGAAACCTAGCAATTATTTGACATCCCGGATCCAATAAAAGTGGTTTCATTGAAAACAGAGGTCGTTTGCAAAATCTCTATTTTCACGGGCTATATAAATCCTATAGCGACTATTTTGAATTTTCAACTGGACATAACTTTTTATTCCCGCAATGAAATTTCAATTTTACGGATTCGTTGGAAAGATATTCTCAATTAGATTCTAATATTTTTAGTTTCGCTAAAATCCGGTTTGTTTTGAATCCTGTGCATTCATTTGAAATTTGAAATCGAATTTTCAAACTACCGCGCCACTTACAATTCCTTTTATAAATAAAAATAAATATTTGTATTCAAACGTCGATCTATATAAATATATACATTCTAATTCTATTCAAAATAAATTTCTCGTCGCCATTATTTAAAATAATTCATTTTAAATATTCAAAATTCATCAAAATTGCCAAAATAAAAATTTTAAATTGCCTCAGAATTTCCGGGTTGTCACAACACTGTGACGATCGGTAATTTCGCTCGATCCGAATCGATCGCTAAACCGACCAAGACCGTTCGAAACGCCTGATTGTTTTGAGAACAACACACATCGGAACACAAACAGAAGAACATTTCATTATTAATTACAACAATTCCATCAGAATACAAGAATATACAGAGTATAAATCAATATTACACATTCAGTAAATATCAGAGATTACAATACATTACATAGCAGCGAAAAATAATACAAAACACAACTGAAAGAGATAAACGGATACAGAGCTTTCCGGATATCGTTCCAGCTGTAAATCATGATCCTATGAATATAAATCTGCAAAACCAAAACTACTAGCTGCCCATGCAAAATACCGGCACCCAGAGTTTAGGTTAAAACAATAAACTCCAGGTCAGTCATGTGACTGGTGTGAGAACTAAAACAGTTATTAATCTTTATTTTAAAGTTAGGTAAATCAAGGGACCACGCCGTATAACACGGAACGGGCTTCCTCCCAAGAATACCAGAGCATAAAACAATAGCGCAATGCTAAATAAAGAACAATGAAGCTATTATAAGACCCAGGTCCCATCACACAATGCAACACAAGCCGGAGAATAGGGTTTTACCTTATAATAGCCAAAGAATGTTTGATACGCTAAATTTCATCATTTATTATTACTATAAGTGTATAGTGTCAAAACAATTTCAATCATAAGTATCAATTATAGACGGCATGGGTACCATATATCATGTCGCCATACTAGTTCTACAATTAAAACCGCAAAATGTCGTATTTGGAAGTTGGATTTCCATCTGTGAACCGAGGCAAGGGATCGTCCTCTACCGATTCGAGACTGTCTAGCCCGAGCCTCAGGAAAGCGCGCAGGCAAGCCTTGGATCGTCAGGGCCGGTCCACTCAATGTGGATTAAACTTAAACCCTAAGCACTGCGTTTCCCCGCCCTTTGGGGCGTAAATGAGTCCTATAACTCCATCGGCTCCACATAGTCACCGATATATCCGAGGCGCCTCGCAACAGCAACAACCACACAGGTGAAAATAATATAAATGTCAGGGCTGGTAGGTCACTGACACCACCCTAGCTAGAAAGAAACGCATGCCCTCCCTGAGGTCCTCTCCCGTTTCTGGTTCACAACCGGGGTGTGAGGCTCGCGAATTAACGTTACACAAAACTATGCCACACAGGTCGTGCTTTAATCATCAACCATAAGACTTTGCTTTTCAACAAAAGCCTTGATCATTTGCATCTTAGCATGCCACACAGGTAAACCACTCCATGCAACCGATATCCATCAATCACACAGAATGATATCCAATGTCAGACACACAGTCTATTTACAAGTCCATTCTGGGTTTGAACGAAACCGGAGGCACCTTGTACCTCGCATATCCATCGATCTCCAAGTACGTCTGGACGATCACCATCTGATTCCCTCCTCTTGGGTGTACAGCCCAATCAAGATCATCAGTAATCACCCAAACGATGTGAAGACCTCCAGTCTTCGACCACCGTCTTCATCCTCGACCCCACGTCGAATCAGTTATTCAGAATGGGATAAACCCGTTTTTTCTGAATAACTCGCGTATACAATAAACAAGTGTTACACAAACACAACATACGCCTCATTCCAATTCAGAATATTCTTTTATTCAAATATTCTTATACTTTGGGAAAGGTTCCCATTAACTTTATCAAAGATAAATTCTTTAAATTTGTTCTTTAATCTTCTTTTGAATATCAATTCAAACTAGTCGGGATTAACGAACCACACCGAAGTAATCATTCATTTTATTTACCAATCCCAACCTATTCATCCCATGAAGTAAAACTGGTCATACTTCATATCTAACACCACGGTGTTATCGATTAATTCAACTACCATTTCACGTTCAAATCTAATTAAAGATTTAACTATCGTCTGGAGCAAAACTGGTGATACCCCATTCTCGATCACTTCAATCTAATTAAAGATTCATTAAAACTACACTTAGTTTTAGTCTTCACAAAAATCAATATCTTGTCTTTAACTGGGTTAAAGAACCAATGTCATCTAAAACACGGTTCATGATAAACCCAAAATCACATCCTATTAATTATCGGGTTAAAGAACAAGTGTTATTTAAAACACCGTTCACGATAAACCCAAAAATCAATTCCAATTCAATTATTGGAAATTCTGGTTACTTTTAAAACCCCTTTCAAATTCAATTTATTTATTTCAAAAATAAATTGATTTTAATTCTAGTTCAAAACTAGTTCATATCGATAAAAATCTATTTTTATCTTTTCAAATATGGAAAATTTTCATCCCAATTCTTCACAAATCATTTCTTATGATTTTACACAAATTATTACTATTTTTAATAATTTTATCAAGGCCCGTACAGTCGATTTCCATCAACGGCCATCGAACTGCATTTATAGCGACCTTTTCCAAATTTGATTTGGATATAATTCCAAATCCAATCGTTAGATTTCACATCACTAACATTCGTTAGAAAGCTCTTTTCGATACGAACCCAACGGTTCCGGTTTTAGGAGAATCCGACGGTCGGATCTCCCATAATATCCATTCGAAGTCAATGGTCGAAATTCGCGAACTGCCGCAGCGCGTCGCGTTCTATTCAGGCCATTTAATATATATATATATATATAATATTATATATATTTCGTCGATTTCCTTTCAAAACGTATTTTATAAATCGTTTTAAATTCATTTTCGAAATGATTTCAACTTCATATTCAATTTCGAATCGAAATTGAATATTCCACATCATCGATATACAAATGATATTATTTTCATAACATTATATTTTGAAATCAATTCCTTTTCGATATTCATTATAAAAATGAATATAATCGATATAAATATCGTTCGCGTCAAAATGGCGCTTGTCTAACCTACACGGCTTTATATATTTCAATAACTTCGTTATTCTATTCAACAAATAAATATTTTCTTCAACACATGAATATATATTTTATTCAATACGTGAATATATATTTTTATTCAACACATGAATTTTTATTCTTATTCAACACATGAATTTATATTTCTATTCAACACATGAATTTATATTTCTATTCAACACATGAATTTATTTCTATTCAACACATGAATTTATATTTCTATTCAACACATGAATTTATATTTCTATTCAACACATGAATTTATATTTCTATTCAACACATGAATTTATATCTATTCAACACATGAATTTATATTTCTATTCAACACATGAATTTATATTTATATTTTCCAAATTGGAATGAGGCCTAATCAATTACCATATAACGTTTATTATATGGATTCCCTACAATACATGTATATAATAGCAACGATAAATCATCAACCATCATCCAGAGTGCACCACACCACTGCATAAGCATTAAATATAAATATTTAACGCTTACAACAGCCTATCAATCAAACGATCGACATATCACTAAACAATTGAGATTAGTGTACGCCAAATATCTTCCCAACACCCGTGTGGGGTTTCAAATCAAAAAACACAGATTTTTATTTGTGTAGTTGGGCGTTGTGTAAAATTTATCGCCCCAATCAATATCAGTCAAATCAGTGTACATAAACAAATCGTCTGATTTGTAAATGAATATTTATTCACATTCACGTTAAAAATTATTTTTTTAACGATAATTAATTTATTTCAACACATGAATGTTTTATTATCCATTTCATATTAACATCACAAACAAACTTCGCAACACATCAAACAAGCATACAAGCGTCCATGGTCTGTGGACGACGGGTGTCGGGTGCTGCTAAGCACCATCTGCATCCTAGTATATAATTTTAACTAGAAAACAAGGTTTAAAGTGAGAAGTTCTCACCTTTGGGTTCCACTCCGTCATTCTTTAATTCTGAACGGTTTCGATTTGCCCAAAATTCCAATGCAACCTTTTCCCGCTGTTCATAGTAAAAATCGCATTTTTAATATGATGTTTATTTTAAAAATCACATTTTTATAATGGCACTTCACATATAAAAATCATGTATTTTTACCACGCTTCTTTTTATATAAAAATTATATTTTTACATCGCTACTTCATTATAAAGATTATATTTTTTTGTAACGTTAAAAACCGAAACTTTATATGATTAAAAATCGAGTCTTTACATAGTTAAAAATCGAATCTTTATATGCTACATATATATAAAAAATCACATTTTCATAACGCAATGTATACACTAAAAATCATATTTTTATTCTTTCTATTATATAAAAATCATATTTTTATACTTTTTATTATATAAAAATCATATTTTTATACTTTCTATTTTTATCACAACGCTTCATGTATAAATATTTCACCTTTATATTCATAAAAATCTCATCTTTATGTTTATAAAAATCTCACCTTTTATACGAATAAAATCATGTCTTTATGCAAAGAAAAGTCATGTCTTTATCACCTAATAAATCATGTCTTTATTACCTAAAAAATCAGGCCTTTATCACCAACTCTAGATATCAAAAATCAAATTTTTCTACACGGTTATTATGTGTTAAAACTGAAAAATAAATAAACGAAAATAAATAAATAAAAACAACTCACAGTTTTCAGAGGGGGGCAGCGTCGGAGTTGGTGGCTGAGATGGCAGTGCCGGAGATGGGGGTGGCTCAGGTGCGGCGGTGGGTCAACGAGGGTGGCGGTGCTTTGGAGAAAGGGGAAGGGGGTCTGTGCGCCGGGTCCGGACCTTGAGGTGGCGCGGAGGGCGGAGCATCGATCGTGGGGGCTACAAGTGGCGGCGGTTTCGTTGTGGGGCCAGGACGCGATGCCGCCCTCCCCCTTCTTCCTCTCCTCTAATCCATGCCCAAACCCGAAGGACCCCATCCCCCATTCAAACCCTAAGAGGAGGAGAGGGAGGAAGAGGAGGAGTTGACCAATTTATATAATTTAATTATTTTATTTCATTAAGTTACTTTTTTTGGACTCCAAATCAAACCCAACGACTGTCGCCCCTAGCTAATTACCTCCATTTCGAACGCAATGGGATATGTCCCGTAAGCTGATTCGACTATGTAATGACCCGGATTTTCAACGACTTTGGTTATCGACATAAGCTCGATGTCGACAACCAAAACATCGTAAAATCCTGGTAATTAGTGAAAGAAATTAGAGGGTGAGGATAGATAAGATAGAAACTTAGAATAGAAGAAGAAGAAGAACACAACATCAGAGTAACACGAATCTCACAGCGGAACGAATAACATATAATATATATAACATAACTTGAAATATACATCTGTACTTGAATATACATCAATATCAAAGTACATCACTTACAACACAGCAGAAATAACTATAGCTATATGATCCTGAAGCCTCCTGCTCCAAGCTCTTCCAGTATATCTGTAAATTCCCGACTACTTGACTGCCCGTACAAATTTAGGCACCCAAGAGTTTAGGGAAAACAACAAAGTAAACTCCGGGTCAGTCATGGGACTGGTATGAGTAAAACAGTTTAAAACAGTTCGAACAAGTAAACGATATCTCATAAGACCACGCCGCATAATGGAACGGGTTTTTCCCTTATGAGAATCCAAAATATCTTTATATCAAAACCTTTTGATATTATAATAATGTCTATCAACCACAGTATATATATAATCATCTAGCAGAAACGCTTTCATCTCACGTTCTACATATATAGTATACAATCAAAACCGCAAGCACGTATTGGGTAATGGATTTCCAACTATGACAAGGTATGGAACCACCTTTCACTAATGTACCTCTAGAGAGGAATACACTGGGTTCAACAAGAACATCTTGCAACCCGGCCACACATGACCGACCACTCATTTCGCTTGAGTGTATCGAATGTATATCACCAACAGTTGGGATCAGCAACCGTTTCCCGAATGGGACAGCATCAACAATAGATTTTTAGAAGTAAATGAAACTCTAGATCAGGTGATTATACACCCTACTTCGGTGCGACCGACTTAGCCATGCTGCCTGCCCGATTTCTGTCATTTACCGGATGATGAGGCTAGAAGCTACGCTTTATCATCACATCAGATTCACTTTGAATGCCACATCATCAAATCCATCCAAAACACTGATTGACGTCCTCAACAATACATTATGTGTTAGCTAAAAGAAGTTTCCTTCTTCGCTTCCACTCTTGGTACGGTTGGAGAAATCAATATACGTGATCGTCTCGAAATACTCTGTCAGACATCCGTCCATGCAAGTCACCCAGGAACAGGGTGAACCGAAGGCACAATTTCTATTAATAGAAAAAGTCCTTGCACTCTACTCCGTCTTCATTTATCTTTGACATATATGATTCGCAACGCTTATGCCAATACAGAGTGGTTCTTTGGATAATAATCCAACCGGTCTCTCCATATTAACAACGTTAAAATGGTCAAAACTTCGATAGTCTGTGATTTAACTATCGAATAAAAACAAGTGTTTCGATAGTCGATGATTTAACTATCGAATAAAACAAGTGTTCATCCAAACATCCAACAATCACTGAGCCTTTAATTAATATTCCATTAATTAAATCTCTTCTCTATTTCTTATCAATATTTGTTAACCAAATATTTTCAATAACCATATTGGCCTTATACGTTATTTGGAAAACATTTCCATATATCGCCTTCTTTTATTTTCTAAACTTTAGAAAATATATGTTATTCTATTTCCAAGCTTTGCACATATTTGGGTTAAAACAGATGTTGTGTAAAACATCGTTACGACAACCCAAATACAATACTTAACTAATTCTTATTCCACATTGATCTTCGAGCCTGAATCTTGCTACTTATCGGTATATCATGAAATCAACCAAGTTGGGGTATAATTACCTCTCAGACCTTGACTGAATAACATTTAACGTCAAAACAGACAAGACTACTTACTCGAATAATCAATACCATACAACTGATTATTCACCTTCAAACACATATACATTTTCTCTTTCTATTCTTACTAGATTTTATTCTTATACTTCCTTTTTGATTATACTATTCTATTTCTACGTTCGTTTTCTTATCGACTTCTATATATATCGATACGTTGATTTCTAACTATCAAATTATCTTAAAAATATTCTAACTCCTTAAATTCCCAGAAAAATTCGCCATAACCTCCTTTGTACCGGGAGCATCGGGAAATTTCAAATAGCTTTCCCGGTCCTTCTTACCTCAAAAAGAAAAAGAAAAAGCCAAGCGGCTTGCCGATACGGCGCATAAAATCTCATATATGAATTAAATACGTACCTTTTTGTCGGGCACTCTATTTATTTCACTTCTATACTTTATTCCATACCTGTCTCCTGTATGTCTATACCTGTCCAATCTATTTTAACTATACCAATCGTTTTAACTCAATTTGTTAATTAAATCTATTAATTAACTTCTTAGTCTAATCCACTTCTATTTATCCAAATCTATTTATTATAGATCCCATTTGAATTTCTATATTCAAATTCCATTTGAAATACTATATTCAAATTCTATAGTTAAACTCCATTTGAATTCTATTATTCAAATTCTATTTCAATTCCTTATATTCAAAGTCCATTTGAATTCTCTGCATTATTTATAAACAACGTTTATAACTTCAATTCAAATCCCACCTTTCTATTTATAAACAACGTTTATAAATTCAATTCAAATCCCATATTTTCATTTATAAACAAAGTTTATAAATTCGATTCAAAACCCACCTTTCATTTATAAACAAAGTTTATAAATTCATACTCATTCATATATATATTCAAAACAAGTTAATATTTTCTATAGTTCTTTTAAAATTCAAATTCTATTTATAAAAATAGAAATTTCCTTTTTAAATCTCAAATACCCTTTTCAATATTTTTATACATCAATATTCGAGCCCAGAGATATTTTAAACAATCAAATCAACCAATTTTCAATCATTTGATTTTTAACACATCATATATGAATATATATGAAATCAAACAAACAACAGATAATATATATTTTTGAGGAACCCAGTTGGATTCCTCCAACCTGTTTTCCTGCATCCACAGATGTTAGCACATAAATAATACCTATCCTGCTTCGAGGCAGGATATCGCGGTATGAAGGTCATCCACTAATCATAGCGTGGGGCGTATAGGGTAATCATCCGCTAATGAAACCGCGGGCATCCGCTAATGAAACTGCGAGAATCCAACCAATCATCAACCCAATATATATATATATAATAGTCAACCAATCCTAAATAACTATATATATTTTAAAACAATCAGACAACATTCAAACAAGCATAACAATTATTTTTAACTATATAAAAATAAATTCTAAATAAAATGGTGAGTGAGGTTTACTCACTGTGTATTTTATTGCAATCCATTCCGAAGAACTCGAACCACGTTCGATTTAATTAAATTTCTCGCTAACTCCATCAAATTCCAAACGACTTCTAGCTCGAATAGCTCGCAGCCATCGACCAGTTGGTCTTGTTTTTTTTTCAAGATTTTTGAACCTTGTATAAAATTAAATAACATTGTTTTAAATCAACAATATTTTTATTTATTTAATGATCAAAAATAAAGATCTAACCTTTATTTACTTTCATACTCAAGCGATTAGTTTATAAATTTATTTTCTTGCTAACTAATTCTTTCTATATAACTGATTATATAAATTAATCTATTCATTTTTATATAAACAAATTTCTTAAATAGTTTCAATTAGAAATAAAACAAATAAAATTACCTTAATTTTATTTCAAAAGCTCGACCAATTCATGAAGTATATCCCTGACCAGTCCCTATAAAATGCCATCAGCCCATATCGGCACTTCACCGAACACCTCGTAGCCAATTCCCTTTGTTATGCTCGATCCCACTATGGCAGTCGCGACTTGCGACCAAAGCCAATTTCCTGTTCATCGTTGATGCCTTCAGATGCCATCAAAATCCTCATACACCATCCTCTTCCTCTGCAAACGCGACATACTCCACAATTGAATGCCTGCGAGCTTCATGACTTCACTGCCGACAGCTACCCCATTCATCATCGCACCACTCAATCATCGCGTCGCACCTCCCACTGCGTTGTCGAGTTGAAACCCGAGCCCCAAAAATCCATCGCACACCCTCCAGAGACCATTGCAATAACCCTAGACGAACGCTGTGGAACTTGGAGCTGCTCGAGCCATCATCGCACCCAAATCGCGAGTTTCCAGGCGTCGCTCTCCTAAACAACATCACGCCGAAATCAATTATTGGAATCCCCTCTGCCGATTGCCTGAGACGCGATTCCCCTTTTTGATTTCTGTTGAAGCTTTGGGTTTATAAGGGGATCGGCCCTTTTGATTTTAGCAGAAGGAAGTAAAAGAAGAGAGGGGTGCGATTTCAGAAGCTTTCGATTTTGGATTGAATGAAAGAATTAAAAGAGGAAGGGAGGAGCGGTTTTTATAAAGAAAAAAGAAGGGGCGTGGTTGTTTTTATTTCCTCATGAAATCTCTGAAGCTAAGGAAGCCACGGTATATGGTTGGTTGGAAGAAGGAGATCCACTTTAATTTTATTAAATTATTTTATTTTCGTTTGAATTGAACCGGTATCCTTTAAATTAATTACCCATGATGCCGAACTCCTTTCTGAGCCCAACAAGTGACAATTCTAGGGTAATACCCCTATTCCGGACACACTAGGATAGGTTACGAAGTCTGATTTGATCGTCTTGAGGCGATATTAGTTTAAACCAATATAAATTAATTTCAGACAATTTATTCTCCTTGAAAATAAATAAATATTATTATCGTTATAAATTCAGATAAAATTTCCCATAAATTATCTGAACTGTATTTAATAAAATTCTGAATTCAACTAAATCCATGTTCGTATTTTGACAATTTAATATATTCTATATTAAATTGAAATTGTGTTTATAAAATTGATAACTTAATATAAATAATTCCATTTATATTATCACCTAAATATTTAAATCCATATTAAATAATTAAAGTTTACCCATAAGGATCCGGGTCATTACAGACTATTTCGATCAGTTTTCGTCAAAATCAAAATATAAATCTATATATTGAATTTGAACGCACATTTCAATTTACCGGGGCCACGTATGACCTCTAAAAATTTCCGAAAAATATTTTCTAGCTTCGTATTGACGACGGTCCTAACAAAACTAATTTCATCAAATTCTGAGACCGTTTGAAAAATGGCCATTTTCTGGTCGATCGAAATTGACTGAAACTGTCGAAACACGTTTTACTTCACCACACTCACATATTGATTCAGAAAATTACGAATTTTGGAATCTGGCAATAACTTGACATACCGAATCCAACAAAAGTGGTTTCGTTGAAAACGAATGTCGTTTGCAAAATTTTGGAACCAGAACAGCAAATCCAAGCATTAGAAAAAATGTGAGTTTTATCCGGTTTAAAGCTTCTATGGTTTTTGACGTATGAAGTATGTAAAAATATGATTTTTGTATTATAGAAATAATAAAAATATGATTTTTATAATACATAGATAATAAAAATTTGATCTTTATATATATAGTAGAGATATAAAAGTATGATTTTTATATATGAAGTGACGATATAAAAATATGATTTTTATCTATGTAGCTTTTTTATAAAAATATAAAATTATTTTTAGAAAGATAAAAATATAATTTTTAGCCTATGTATGTCATTTATAAAATAATCATATAGAGAAATAATTATTGATTGGTTAAAAATATAATTTTTAACGTAGATATGCAACATAGATCGGCAATCAAAGCACAGCGGAGTGGAAACCCAAGGTGATAAATTCTCACTTTAATTCTTGTTTTCTAGTTAAAATTATATATTAGGATGCAGACGGTGCTTAGCAGCACCCGACACCCGTTTTCCACAGACCATGGACGACTTGTTTGATTTAGTTGTGTGGTGAAAATTGATTGTGATGTGGAGTGAATGGAAATATATTCATGTGTTGAAATAAATTATTTATCGTTAAAAATATAAATTTAACATGAATGTGAATAAATAAATACCAATTTACAAATCGAACGATTTGTTTATCTACACCCATTTGAAGGATATTGATTGGGACGATAAATTTTACACATCGCCCGACTGCACAAATAAAAATCTGTGTTTGTTGATTTGAAACCCCACACAGGTGTTGGGATGATATTGACGTACACTAATCCCAATAGTTTAGTAGTATGTCGACCGCTGGGTTGATAGACTGTGTAAGCGTTAATTATTTATATTTAATGCTTATGCAGTTGTGTGGTGCACTCTGGATGATGGTTGATGATTTATCGTTGCTTTTATATACAGGTGTTGTGGGGAATCCATATAATTAACGTTATATGGTAATTGATTGGGCCTCATTCCAATTTGGAAAATAAGAAGTATAAATTCATGTGTTGAATAGAAAATATTCATGTGTTGAATAGAAAAATAAATTCATGTGTTGAATATAAAAATAAATTCATGTGTTGAATAGAAGTATAAATTTATGTGTTGAATAGAAAAATAAATTCATGTGTTGAATAGAAGTATAAATTCATGTGTTGAATAGAAAAATAAATTCATGGGTTGAATAGAAGTATACATTGTGTTGTAGAAAATATTGATTTGTTGAACAGAGTAACGAAGTTATTGAAATATAGAAAGCCGTGTTGGTTAGATATGTTCCATTTTGATGTGAATGATATTTATATCGATTTTATTCATTTTTATAATGAATATAGAAAAGGAAGTGATTTCAAAATATAACGTTTTGAAAATATTATCATTTATAGATTAATGATATGGAATATTCAATTTTGATTAGAAATTGAATATGAAGTTGAAATCGTTTTGAAAACGAATTTAAAAGGATTTATAAAATACGTTTTGAAAGGAAATAGACGAAATATATAATATATATATATATTATATAATGGCCTGAAAAGAACGCGCCACGCTGCGGCAGTTCGCGAATTTCGACCATTGATTTCGAATTGACGTTACGGGAGATCCGACCGTCGGATTCTCCTAAAACTGGAACCGTTGGGTTCGAATCGAAAAGAGCTTTCTAACGAATATTAGAGATTTGAAATCTAACGGTTGGATTTGGAATTATGTCCAAATCAAATTTGTAAAAGGTCGATGTAAGTGCAGTTCGATGGCCGTTGATGGAAATCGACTGTACGGGCCTTGATAAAATTATTAAAAATAGCAATAATTTGTGTAAAATCATAAGAAATGATTTGGAAAGAATTGGGATGAAAAATTCCATATTTGAAAAGATAAAAATAGATTTTTATCGAAATGAACTAGTTTTGAACTAGAATTAAAGTCCATTTATTTTTAAAAATAAATAAATTGGATTTGAAATGGTTTTAAAAGTAACCAGAATTTCCAATAATTGTATTGGAATGGATTTGAATCGAAATTGCCTTTGGAATATTTCGATGTTGGATTTCGTGATGATACAGATATTGTTATGGAAATTTGAAAGATATATTTATATCGTTATTTCCAATACGATATTTGTTGGTCGTAGAATTTGATATTGAATATAAGCCGATATATTTTCTATTCATAGCCTTGTATTTAATATCAAATGGGATTTGGGTTTATCGTGAATGGTGTCTTCACTAACACTGTTCTTAAACCCAGTTGAGAAAAAGATTAAATCTTTTTTTTATTTAGATTTAATGAAGTGTACCAATTAAATGGTATTTAATTGGAATTTAATTTGAATTGATTTTTGGGTTTATCGTGAACGGTGTTTTAAATAACACTTGTTCTTTAACCCGATAATTAATGAAATGTGATTTTGGGTTTATAGTGAACCGTGTTTTACATGACATTGGTTCTTTAACCCAGTTAAAGACCGGATATGATTTCCCAAGTTAAACAATCATTAATATGATTTTTGGGAAAATTAAAACTAAGTGGAGTTTTAATGAATCTTTAATTAGATTGAAATAATCGAGAATGGAGTATCACCAGTTTTGCTCTAGGCGATAGTTAAATCTTTAATTAGATTTGAACGTGAAATGGTAATTGAATTTACCGATAACATCGTGGTGTTAGATATGAAGTATTACTAGTTTTACTTCATGGGATGAATAGGTTAGGATTGGGAAATTAAAACAAACGATTACTTTGGTAAGGTTCGCTAATCCCGACTAGTTTGAATCGATATTCAAAATAAGATTAAAGAATAAATTTAAAGAATTTATCTTTGATAAAATTAATTGGAACCTTTCCCAAAGTATAAGAATATTTGAATAAAAGAATATTCTGAATTGGAATGAGGCGTATGTTGTGTTTGTGTAACACTTGTTTATTATATACGCGAGTTATTCAGAAAGACTGGGTTTATCCCATTTTGAATAACTGATTCGACGGTGTGTCGAGGATGAAGACGGTGGTCGAAGACCGGAGGTCTTCACATCATTTGGATAATTATTGATGATCTTGATTGGGATGTACACCCAAGAGGAGGGAATCGGTTGGTGATCGTCCAGACGTACTTGGAGATCGATGGATATGCGAGGTACTAGGTGCCTCCGGTTTCGTTCAGACCCAGAACGAACATGTATGGACTGTGTGTCTGACATTGGATTTTTCTCTGTGTTGATGGATCTCTATTAAATATACATCTGCCTGGTGAAGGGGAATTCATTCCCTTACTTCACCCTTCTCTGAGACGTACGGGATCAGAGGTTGTATATCGATAGACATCAGTCGCACGGTGCGAATTGCCTTTGTGGCATGCCTAAGTGGCAAATGATCAAGGCTTTTGTTGAAAAGCAAAGTCTTGTGGTTGATGATCAAAGCACCGCCTGTGTGGCATAGCTTTGTGTAACGTGAATTCGCAAGCCTCACACCCCGGTTCTGAACCAGAAACGGGAGAGGACATCAGGGAGGGCATGTGTTTCCTTCTAGCTAGGGTGGTGTCAGTGACCTACCAGCCTTGACATTTATATTATTTTCACATGTGTGGTTGTTGCTGTTGCAAGGCGCCTCGGATATATCGGTGACTTTGTGGAGCCGATGGAGTCATTTGGCTCATTTACGCCCCAAAGGACGGGGAAACGCCGTGTTCAAGCATTTTAATCCACGTCGGTGGACCGGCCCTGACGATCCAAAGGCTTGACTGAGTAATTGCCTGAGACTCGGGCTAGACAGTCTAAAATCAGTAGAGGACGATCCCTTGCCTCGGTTCACAGATGGAAATCCAACTTCCAATACGTGACTTTGCGGTTTTGATTGTAAACCTATATATGGCGACATGATATATGGTACCCATGCCGTCTATGATTGATTTTTATGATTGAAATTGTTTTGGCACTATACACTTATAGTAATAATAAAAGATGAAAAATAGCGTATCAAGCATTCTTTTGCTATTATAAGATAAAACCCTATCCTCCGGCTTGTGTTGCATTGTGTGATGGGACCTGGGTCTTATAATAGCTTCATTGTTCTTTATTTAGCATTGCGTTGTTGTTTTATGCACTGGTATTCTTGGGAGGAAACCCGTTCCGTGTTATACGGTGTGGTCCCGTGATGTACCCAACTTTAAAATAAAGATTAATAACTGTTTTAGTTCTCACACCAGTCACATGACTGACCTAGAGTTTATTGTTTTAACCTAAACTCTGGGTGCCCCTATTTCAACACGGGCAGCTAGTAGTTTTGGTTTTGCAGATTTATATTCACAGAATCTTGGTTTACAGTTGGAATGATATCCGGAAAGCTCTGTATCCGTATATCTCCTTTAGTTGTTTATTGTATTATTTTTCCGCTGTAGTGATGTATTTAAATGTAATTTAAATCTCTGATAATTTATGATATGTAATATTTATGCATACTCTGTATAAATGTTCTTCTGTTTGCGTTCCGATGTGTCTTGTCCTCAAAACAATCAGGAGTTTCGAACGGTCTTGGTCGGTTTAGCGATCGATGCGGATGGAGCGAAATTTCATGTTGTCACGTTATAGCTAGATGGAATTCTGGCCCTTAAAAATGGAAATTTTGCAAACGACCTTGGTTTTCGACGAAACCACTTTTGTTGGATCCGAGATGTCAAGTTATAGCTAGATTCCAAAATTCGTAATTTTTCGACCCAATATATGAGCGTGGCGAAGTAAAACGTGTTTTAACAGTTTTAGTCAATTTTGATCGACCAGAAAATGGCCATTTTTCAAACGATCTCAGAATTTGACGAAATTAGTTTTGTTAGGATTATATCGTCAATACGAAGCTAGAAATATATTTTTTGGAATTTTTAAAGTCAGTATGTGACCCCGGTAATTTAAAATGTACGTTTAAATTGAATATATATTGATTTATAATTTAAATTAAAGAAACACTGATCATAACGGTCAAATCGACTTATGAAACATATCCTATTATGTCCGAAATGGGGGTAATTAGCTAGGGGTGATAGTCGTTGTGTTTGGATTGGAGTTCGTATGGATAGATGGGTATTTTTGGAATTCAAGAATTAAAATATTATTAAAATTTAGGGTGCGTTTTTTACAGGTCCCTATTAACTATTAAAATATAAAAAAAAGTCCAGCGGTATAAACTATAGAAATTACATCCCTATTTTCAAAACGCAGCATATCAACTTCCCATTTTGTCCTTTAAACCCTAAAAATACTCCATCCGCATCTCTGTATTCTTTCGTTAATCGCATATCTCATTTATCGCATCCCTCATTTCTCGCCGGCGATTGGGGAGGAAAATTTAAATTTCAAAGCCGACTTTCATCGTTTCAATGTTGAACGAAGAAAAACTCAAAACCGTGGCAATTTCAAGGGAAGATCTGCAAAAAATGGCAAGAACAAAGGTAAAAATTTTATTTTCTAATTATAATTTCTACAACTGATAATATATGTATATTATATAATAAATCGTGGATGAATAGGGAATATTTTATGATTATATGATTTTATGATTTATAAAATTGTGATTGTATTTAATATATATGCAAACATTCATGAATATATTTATAAATGTTGCAGATATGGATGCAAATGATCAACACAATTAATTATTATTTTTAATAAAAGTTGCTTACAGTACTGTTTTAGATCAGAAATGTAGCATGTAGGCAACTAATGCCAAAAATTGCACACATGTAAGCAACTGTTTCGTAAATGAAAATCAGCTATCATTTTTTCCTAATGATTTGTTGCACATATGTCTCCATGTTTTCTGGGTGTTTTCATACTTAAATGCAAATAAAAATGAATTAAAGTGCACTTTTATGCAATATTGCATATTTTTATGCAAGAATTATGCAATAATTACACTTATATATGCAGGTAAATCAACGCAGATGAAAAAAACTGGAATACATGCACATATGTATGTAAGAAAATTCATATATGTGCATAAAATTATGCATTTAACTACACTATCGTAGTTTTCTCTGTTTTCTTGTTTTTACCTTTTTTTTAAATGTTTGTTGGACTGATTTTTTTGGCGAATGTTGGAAAACAGTTGAATACACGGATCACTATATTCAAAACAGTTAAATTTAGTCATGAATTTATATTAAAAAAAAATTGTAATTGTTTTCAGGGTGGATTGTGCAATGCCTGTAATGAAAATGATGAAGCAAAAAAGTGAGAACAAAGACATTGACAATAAAGATGAAGTCTACACTCCTGTATCTGTTGATAAACAAAGAGCTATGCTTGCATACAAACTTGCATACAAGGATGCAAATATAGTCAGTATATGCATACAAACAGGCAGATATTGCTAATATGTACATTCAAGCATTTAGATTTTGTATTGTGTAAACTGAATTACATTGTTATTTTGTGCACTGAATTAAGTTCTTCTAATTTTACGTCAAATTATATATATTGATGATTTCGTGTATATAGGTATTTTTAATATTTTGCATACATATATGCATATTTTCAATATAATTTCAGACATAAATGCAAATATTTGCAGCATTACTCGAACAGACGATGTTGCTGTTAAACAAAAGAACAATGTTAAACGAAGAACACTGCTAAACAAAGAAGAGAATCAGCAGTAATAAGCCTAATGTGCAGTATTCATATAAAAATACATAAACATGTTCAAATAATAATAAATAGATACATACATATACGCATAAATTAATATAAGATGCATAATTATATGCAAATTATCAGATTAGTTGCACATTATTTAAGTTACAATATATGGAAAAAAATTACTATGCATATATTAATAATATATACATATTTGTTTGCAAATAATCAGCAAAAACACAAAAACATTTTTTTTTAATTATCTACGTATAATTATGCATATATACATAATATATGCGTAGATATACGCAACTTTCCGGAATATAACCAAACATATATGCACGAATTCTAACAATAGTTGCATACATGTAATCGCATATTAACAATATATGCATATTCATATACACGTAAGAAGAATAGAAGATCAAATAAATTGAAAAATTAATACATACGACTGTATGATCCACAAAAACCATAAAATTTTATACAAAAATTACAATAATTCCACGATCAACGCCTTCTCCGCCTACACAAGCTACAGTAATCCTCCATTCACATCTCTTCATTATTACACCACCGGCTGTTGCCCAAAAATCGCGACTTGCTGCAATCGACACTGTAGAAAGTTATAAAACATAATCAGTTTGTTTGAATAATTCTATGTGGTTTGATAACAAGGGAAGAAATATGCAATCATTCATAAAATCTACATAATAAAATGTATGCAGGTTTTAGAAATATCAATATACAAGAATCCCATAATTTACATAAAAATGAATGCATATGTACAAGTATTCATATTACATGCATACAAATATGAAAAAAACTGTATATCTGCATACAAGCATGCGAATACTGTTAATATTTGACTTCAATCATGCAAATATACTACATATTTTCATAAAAGCATGCAGATATTGTCAATATATGCATACAAACATGCATATATTTAAAATATCTACATACAAACATGGAAATATTATCAATAACTGCATATATGCATACAAGTATCATTCCCGTACTTCAGCATCACCAATACATCAATATTTGCTGGACCACTGGAAAAAATATTAATTGCTAATCTGAAAAAAAAAACAATCATCTATACTGAACTATATGCGTACATATACGCCAATAATAGGAATATTTGCATACGTACATGAAAATTTTAATAATGCTAGCACAAAACATATTAAGAAAACCACATTCAACTATACTGAACTATATGCGTACATATACGCAAATAATAGGAATATTTGCATACTTACATGAAAAATTTAATAATACCTGCACAAAATATGTTAGATAACCACATTAAGCTATGCTGAACTATATGCCTACATATACGCAAATAATAGGAATATTTACATACTTACATGAAAAATTTAATAATACCTGCACAAAACATGTTAGATAACCACATTAAGCTATACTGAAGTATATGCGTACATATACGCAAATAATAGATATATATGCATACTAACATGAAAAATTTAATAATGCTAGCAAAAAACATGGTAAAAAACCACATACAGCTATACTGAACTATATGCATATATATACGCAAATATAAGGAATATTTGCATACTTATTTGAAAATTTTAATAATACTTGCACAAAAACATGTTCAGAAAACCACATTAAGGTATACAGAAGTATATGCATACATATACGCAAATAATAGAAATATATGCATAATAACATGATATTAATTCATTACAAAATAGAAATATATGTTTACAAAAATCCAGAACACATAATATTAATTCATTACAACTACATTCATAATATTGAACACAACTGATCATCAGGCAAGCAAACAAAATATAAACTAAAAAATATACGAATATACAATTCGATTAAACAGAATGATCAATTTAAAAAAATTCTATTTTAAAATTCCATTTGAAAAAAGAAAGCGGTTTATTAGAAAAAAATGAAAAATAACATAATACCTTGATGAAGACGTCGCCATTTTATAAAGAGAAGAGCGATCAAAGTTTTAAACTGCAAAAGTTGACAATCAAATAGATCTCTCCAGCAAACAAATTGAATGTGAATGAAATTAAAACAAATATGCAGCCGCCATTAGCAGTAAAATATTTGGTTGCGTAAAAATGTAATCACCGATAACAAAAATCTAATCAGATCCTAAATTAGTGCCGTAATTAGTAAAATGGGCAATTGTGTAAAATATTAGGCGCAAATTTAAAAACAGGGATGAATTTTATATGTTTACAAAGGGGAGGATGTGAGCCTAATTAACTTTCATTTTAAGGATGTGAGGCTAATATTCACTAAAATTTAACTATATAATCCAATTTTTAAAACCCTAGGGCATTTCTATTGAGCCGCCACCAACCTGATACGAAGGGCGGAAACCACTCCCTGCTCCTCGATCGAAATTCTCTCAATTCATGAATCATTTCAAGGAGCTTATAAAACAGAAATTAAAATACTCTTTCCACTCTACAAATCTATACTAGACTGATGATTTATTGTGGAATATTATGCTCGGATTTCGAGCTCAAAGCGGCTGACTTCAGCGGCGTCTTCCAATCATCCGGCAAGCTTGAGCTGTGTGCTTCTCAAGGCGGCGGGGAAGTGTCCGATGGAGAATCATGTGGCACCTTCTGATCAAGGCCAGGGTGCCTCGAAGTCTGTGCGACGTGGAGGGTTTATCGCGAGCTGTTGGGTTCAGCTATTCGGTGATTTCCAGAGAGAAGGAGGAACCGTTCAGAAAGAGAAAGGTTTTTATTTATTTCATTTTATTTTATTTGCTGAAGTTATTTAAATGTTTAAACATTGATTTTTTTTAAATAAAAAAAATATATAGCATATGATTTTGAACATAAATATACATTGTTTTTAAAAATAAAAATATGGTTTTTATATCTATAACTTGGCTTTTAAAATAAATAGAACAGAAAAAAACAGTTTTTAAAATATATAGAACAGTATAAAAATACGGTTTTTAAAATATATACAAGTAGTGTAAAATAGAATTTTTATATATATACAAGTAGTGTAAAAATAGAATCTTTATATATATCCAATCCTTGTAAAAATTGAATTTTTATATAGGAATGGCCAAAATAAAGTTTTGATTTTTTATATATGAATAGCTTTAAAAAAAATTGATTTTTATGTTGAAAAGCGAAGTGATTTTTATAAGATAGCGAATATAAAAATTCGATTTTTATATAGTTGAAGTAGCGATAAAAAGGTTTAGATTTTTAATTCATGAAAGATTATATTTTTAGAAGTTAAAGATTAGATTTTTAATTATAAAAAGGATAGGATTTTTATTCATGAAAAGGTTTGATTTCGATATGTAAAAAGTTTTGATTTTCTTATGTAAAAAGAATCGATTTTTATATGAGAAAAGTTATGATTTTTACTTAGGAAAAGATTTGATTTTTAGCAAAGCAAAAATTCGATTTTTACATATGTTGTAGCGTCATAAAAATACGATTTTTATACATAGAAAGCGAAGATAAAAATTAGATTTTTATATATGTATAGCGAATAAAAATAGAATTTTTATTTATATTGTAGCAGTGTAAAAATAGGATTTTTATCCATATAGTGTTAAAATGAAAATATGATTTTTATCCATGTAGCGGTGAAATAAAAATGTGATTTGTATTTATGAACAGCATGGAAAGATAGAATTGGAATGTCGGGAAAATCCAAACCATCATCCGCTAAAGAATGACGGAGTGGAACCCAAAGGTGAGAACTTCTCACTTTTAATTTAATTTCTAGTTTGAAATATATACTAGGATGCAGACGGTGCTTAGTAGCACCCGACACCCGTCGTCCACAGACCATGGACGACTTGTTTGATTGTTTGGTTTGATTGATGAATTGGTGTGAATTTGAGTTGTGATGCGTTGAAATAAAATATATATTCATGTGTTGAAATAAAATATATATTCATGTGTTGAAATAAAATATATATTCACGTGTTGAAATAAAATATATATATTCATGTGTTGAAATAAAATATATATTCATGTGTTGAAATAAAATATATATTCATGTGTTGAAACAAAATATATATTCATGTGTTGAAATCAAATATATATTCATGTGTTGAAATAAAATATATATTCATGTGTTGAAATAAAATATATATTCATGTGTTGAAACAAAATATATATTCATGTGTTGAAATCAAATATATATTCATGTGTTGAAATAAAATATATATTCATTTACAAATCGAACAATTTGTTTATGTACACCGATTTGACTGATATTGATTGGGACGATAAATTTTACACATCGCCCAACTGCACAAATAAAATCTGTGTTTGATTGTTTGAAACCCCACACGGGTGTTGGGATGAAATTGGACATACACTAATCCCAATAATTAGTTGTATGTCAATTGATTGATTGACAGGCTGTTATAAGCGTTAAATATTTATATTTGATGCTTATACAGTGTAGAATACACTCTGGATGATGGTTGATTATTTAACGTTGCTATTATTTACATGTGTTGTACGGAATCCATATAAATAATATTATATGGTAATTGAGTGGGTCTAATTCCAATTTAGAAAATAAATTATATTCATGTGTTGAATAAACAAAATAGTCATGTGTTAACAATACTCATGTGTTGAGAATATTCATGTGTTGAATAAAAGAAAACTCATGTGTTGAATAAAATATATATTCATGTGTTGAATAAAATAAAATTCATGTGTTGAAGAAAATATTAATGTGTTGAATAGAATAATGAAGTAATTGAAAAATATAAAGCCGTGTTGATTAAATATGCGCCATTTTGACGTGAACGATATTTATATCGATTATATTCGTTTTTATAATGAATATAGAAAAGGAGGTGATTTCAAAATATAACGTTTTGAAAATATTATCATTTATATATCGATGATATGTAATATTAAATTTTGATTTGAAATTGAATATGAAGTTGAAATCATTTTTAAAACGAAGTTAAAACGATTTTAAAATACGTTTTGAATTGAAATCGACGAAATATATATATTATATATATAATATAATGGCCTGAAAAGAACGCGCCGCGCTGCGGCAGTTCGCGAATTTCGACCATTGACTTCGAATTGACATTGCGGGAGATCCGACCGTCGGATTCTCCTAAAACCTGAACCGTTAGGTTCGTATCGAAAAGAGCTTGCTAACGAATATTAGAAATTAGAAATCTAACGGTTGGATTTGGAATTATGTACAAATCAAATTTGGAAAAGGTCGCTGTAAGTGTAGTTCGATGGCCGTTGATGGAAATCGACTGTATGGGCCTTGATAAAATTATTAAAAATAGTAATAATTTGTGTAAAATCATAAGAAATAATTTGGAAAGAATTGAGATGAAAAATTCCATATTTGAAAAGATAAAAATAGATTTTTATCGAAATGAACTAGTTTTGAACTAGAATTATAATTCATTTATTGTGGAAATAAATAAATTGGATTTGAAAGGGTTTTAAAAGTAACCAGAATTTCCAATAATTGAATTGGAATGGATTTGAATCGAAATTGTCTTTGGAATATTTCGATGTTGGATTTCGTGATTATACAGATATTGTTATGAAAATTTGAAAGATATTTATATCGTTATTTCCAATACGATATTTGTTGGTCGTAGAATTTGATATTGAATATAAGCCGATATATTTTCTATTCAGAGCCTTGTATTTAATATCAAATGGGATTTGGGTTTGTCGTGAATGGTATCTTTAATAATACCGTTCTTAGACCCAACGGAGTTAAGAAAATCAGAAACTTACTGGAGATTAGTTAAGTTGAATGGTTTCCTGGGTATTGATCTGATGTTGGTTTCGGCCTTCGGGGTTATTACTTAGGGAATTGTTCACTTGCTAATTTACGGTTAAAAGCTGATGGAATAGAATGTGATTTTGGGTTTATCATGAACCGTGTTTTAAAATGACATTGGTTCTTTAACCCAGTTAAAGACAGGATATGATTTTCCAAGTTAAATAATCATTAATATTGATTTTTGGGAAGATTAAAACCAAGTGGAGTTTTAATGAAGTGCACCCAGGGTTCGGGTCGGTCGTGCACCCAGAATTGGATCGGGTCGGTCACACCCAGAAGAAGCGGGTCGGTTGTGCACGGAGGCGGGTCGGTCGGTCAGCAGGGAGGCGGCTTGGTTGGTCGTGCACAGGGACAAGTCGGTCGGTCGTGCACGGGTTTTGACAGCGCTTTGAAACGTTGTGGTTGATGGCATGAACGCTGTGGTTGACGGTGAAAACGTTGTGGTTTGTTTCCATAGTAAATTGTTGAATGTTATGGATTGATGATGAACCCTATGTTAATGATATTTGATTCAATAATGGTTGTGACTTCGAAGATAATTCAAGTAGGATTATTCGAGTGTCGAGATGTGTTCGTTGATCAGTGTAGAACAACGAATGGGGTGGCAACTCAAAGGTCGTGAGTTGGTGGATAATGGTTGCTCAAGAAGGTAGCTTGAGCTACGAATGGTCATCAGGTTGGATGACTAGAGATGCGAAGGCCGAGATATTATTGTTTTCAAAGGTTCAATCCGTCTCAAAGCAAGGGTACAATAGGGGCACCTAAAAGACCGGAAGGTTGCTGGCCGAGTACCCTGAGTATCGTTGAAAGGCCTAGGTACGTATCGTTGAAAGGTGTATGGAGATTCTGCTAGAACTGGGGTTACCATTATCCCTTGACATATGGTAAGGTCGGCCATCATAAGATTAACGATGGTTTCGAAGCAATATTGGCGGTGATAGCCAGAGTCTGTCATGCATGTTGGATGTTCTGTTTGTACTATCTCACGTAGATCATCCAAATTCGAAGGAGATGTTTCTTGGGTGCTTGTCTGATATTGGTTTAGGTCTCTTGGACTTGTGCTTGAGGGACGTTGAATTCGATTAGATAGTTTACTTGAGATATATATAATATTGATGCTATGAGTGTTATTATTGAATGGTTGTCCTGAATGCCATGGATGAATTATTGATCTTTTGGTTGTTGGATTGTAAAGGCTATCACTGTCGGATGTGGGAAAGGCAGGGTTGAGTTCTTCTCTGGTATTTGGTAGATTAGTTTGTTTATCTACCTGTTCTCATATACTTTATTGTTGATGTTTTTTTGTTGTTTTATCACTCACTAAGACTGTTGTCTGACTCAAGGTTTTATGTTCCCCTCTAATTACCTTGGGTTGTTCATCCGGTTGTGGATGGGCAGACTAGGTGGCAGGTGATAGGTGATAGCTTAGTGAGGGCGATGTTGTAGTCCGGAGGCAAGTAGGAGGTTGGCGTATTATCTTTCCTACTATATAGTATTTGAATTTCCGTTGTTTATTGTTCTTCTCTGAATGCTATAGTGAGGCAAGTTTGTATCAACATTATTGTTGTAATCCAGGTGAATGTATATTACTTTCTAGTTGTTACGAAAGTTTAATGTTTTCTGCTTCACTAATAATACCTATTATATATGTTCTATTATATTTTATCCTTGCGCTGTGAGTTTTACGACAGGTTTCGTTTGTGTTATCATACCTAGATAATTGTCTATAGTTGCTTGGCATGTCATTCAGCGCATTATTATTCTTGTTCAGTGCAGGGGTTGTGGGTGGTCGTCACATTTGAAATTAGAGCATTGGTTAACGATTTTAGCCAAAGTTCGAAGACGTAATTATGTACGAGGGACATATTTGTAGATTTAATTGGATGAATGCTTTATAAAACTATATCGTATAGTAGCGTTTGTGCTTTTTTTAGCAGCTTTTCTTGCAAGTGGCTAATCATTCTAATTTGCAGATTTAGAATGAGTTGACGTGCTTCAAGACATACTGCTAGGGAGGGGGCTGTGCCTGGATGGGGTAATGGCGGTGCACCAGATTACGCAGCCATGTTTGAGGCCATGATGGAAGCATTCACGAGAAGGGTACCCGCTCCAGTGGCAGCCACGATAGATGTAGGTGTGCAAGTTCCTAGGGTAGTGGATTTTGCGAAGCTATGAAAGGACTTTACATCCCTAAGAGGAAAGCCATTCAAAGGAATGGAGCCAATGGAAGAGTACAGAGGTGGTTATATTCTTGTGTCCGTATTTTTGGAGATTTGGGAATGGATAATACAACTAAGAGAAAGCTTGCGTCAAGGCAATTGCTGGGCAGAGCCATGGAGTGGTGGAATTCGGTTACGCTTGAGACTCCAGAAAAGGAAATAACTTGGGAACAGTTCCGAGTTAAATTCAAGACAAAGTTTATCTCCACTGCGCATAAGTCTGCTTTGTTCAAGAAGTTCATAGAGCTGAAACAGAATAGTCGTTCTGTGCTTGACTATGTTTCTGATTTTGAGGCCTTGTCCAGGTATGCTCATTCATACATTGATACACCCTATCAGAAGAACGAGAAGTTTGTTATGGTTCTGGATACCTATATAGGAAGACCGTTGGTGGAACATCTTGATGATTCATTTGAGAAGCTTGTGGGAAAAGCTGTTCATCATGAAAGCTTGTTTCCAAATGAGGAAGTTGTTGTTGTTGCATCCAAGGAGGCTCCATGTAACACCCCTAAGTCCCACATCGTGGAAGCCTGTGTGAAGTGGATACTTATAAAGTAGAGCCCATATCTTACTAACGCCGAGGCCTTTTGAGGAACAAAACCCCACACCTATATGGTGGCTAAGTTGGGGACAATATCTTGCGTGAACGGAGGTACGGGTTGTTACAGTGGTATCAGAGCCAATACCTAGCTGGAATTGTGGATCCTGCGTGGACCACAACGCCTGGGTGAGGTGTTTGTGAGCCAACGGGGACGCTGGGCTCTGTAGGAGTGGATAATGTCCCTAAGTCCCACATGGTGTAAGCCTGTGTGAAGTGGGTACTTATATAGTAGAGCTCATCTCTTACTAACGCCGAGGCCTTTTAAGGAACAAAACCCCACACCTATATGGTGGCTAAGTTTGGGACAATATCTTACGTGAACGGAGGTGCGGGTTGTTACACTCCAAAACCACAACAGGGTGGTAACAATAAGAAGAGGAAGGAACATCAGAAGAAGGGAAAGGATGGCCAGAAAAAGCATAAGAGTGAGGTGGTTTGCTTTAACTGCCAATAGAAGGGCCATTTATCTAATGAGTGCAAGAATCCCAAAGCTGAGAAGAAGTGCTTCAAGTGTGGAAAGCTTGGGCATGAGAAGAAGGATTGTCCAGAATCAGCTAAATGCAAGCAGGTTGTGAAGGCATATGCTTTGGATGTCGTGCCATCTTCTTCAAGAGCTCCTACTGCAGAGGAGAAGGGAAAGGGTGTCATCGTTCAAGATATTCTTTCAGTTAATGGTGTTTCAGTTCGTGTGTTGTTCGATACTGGAGCATCGCATTCTTTAATTTGTAATGAGCTTGTGTGCCGCTTGGGTTTGGAACCCGAGATTTGTGATAGACCATTGATCGTGACTAATCCAGTTAGGAGTTCGTCCAGTTTGTGTATGCTTTGTCGTGGTCTAGTGTTGTCGAGTCATAGTTGCTCTTTTGTGTGCGATTGCTTTGTTTTGAACTTTGCTGGGTTTGGGATCATCTTGGGCATGGATTGGCTCAAGAGGTATGCGGCAAGAATGAATTGCGAGAAGCTAGAGGTGAGCGTAGGGGATGTGGAAGGGCGAAAGATGTTGATTAGATGTAAGCCCGAAGATGGGGTCTTCGTAAGCTATCTATATTCGCTTGAGATTCCACATGAAGACTTGTCATCAGTGTTGATCGTGAATGAGTTTGAGGATGTCTTTGACGAGGTCAAAGGGTTTCCTCCGCATTGGGAGATCGAGTTTAGAATTTATTTGGTCGAGGGTGCTAGACCAATCGTTATTCCTCTTAGGCGGATGGTGCCTAAGGAACAACGAGAGTTAGAGGTGCAGGTTCATGACCTTTTGGGAAAAGGATTCATCCAGAGAAGTGTATTAGAATGGGGTGCACCAGTGGTGTTTGCAACCAAGGCAGATGGCTCGTTGAAATTGTGTGTGGATTATCATGAACTGAACAAGGTGACCAAGAAGAACAAGTATAAATTGCCAAGGATAGATGACTTGTTCGATCAACTTCACAAGGCCAAAGTGTTTTCTCAGATGGATTTGGTAACGGGATTTCACCAGTTAAGGGTGGCAAAGGATAGTGTGTCGAAGGCTGCTTTTAGGACACCATCTAATTTCTTCGAATGGTTGGTGATGCCATTTGGGTTGATTAACGCGCCAACGTAATTTGTGGATTTTATGAATAGGCTGTTCGGAGATCAGTTGAACAAGTTCGTGCTTGTGTTCGTGAATGACATTCTGGTTTACTCTTGGAATGAGGAAGAGCACAAGACGCACTTGAGAGTTGTGTTGGAAATCTTGCGAAAGCATCAGCTGGGAGCTAAGTTTTTGAAATGTCACTTCTAGAAGAGTGAAGTGAGATTCTTAGGCCATGTTGTTTCGGGAAATGGGATAGCGGTTGACCCTGCTAAGGTGGAAGCAATCCAGGACTGGGATAGACCTAAGAATGCGGCGGATGTACGGAGTTTCCTTGGGTTGGTTGGTTATTACCAACGGTTTATTAAGGATTTCTCCAAGATAGATGTACCGTTGACAGGATTGACGAAGAAGAACCAAGTGTTCACATGGGATGCCAAGTATGAGTAATCTTTTGGAATCCTGAAGGAGAGACTGACGAGTGCTCCTGTGTTGACCATTCCAAATGGGAATGAAGAGATGATTGTGTATATAGATGCATGTGGTACTGGACTTGGAGCAGTACTAATGCAGAAGGATAAGGTTGTGGCCTATGCGAGTCGACAGCTGAAGTCGCACGAGAAGAATTACCCAACTTATGATTTGGAGTTGGCAGCGATTGTGTTTGCATTGAAGATGTGGAGACGTTACCTGTTGGTGGTTCGATTCGAGTTGTTTACGGATCACAAGTCGTTGAAATATCTTTTCTCCCAAAAGGATTTGAATCTTCGGCAACAACGATGGTTGGAGTTTCTGGCATCATATGATTATGGTATAGCCTATACTTCTGGCAAGGGAAACGCAGTGGCAGATGCGTTGAGTCGAAGACACGCAAGTTTGGGAGTGATGTTTTCGGAATGGAAGAGCCTCGAGTACCTGGCAAGATTTGATTTCAGACCAAGGTGTGAACTGGAACCTGAAATGTTGGCAAGCTTGTCGATAAGCCTACTCTTATCGAAAGGATTGGCGAGAGCCAAAAGCGAGATGTAAAGTTTGTCGAGTTTATCCAGAAACTGGAACCAGAGGATAAAGAGTTCGAGGTCAATCGAGAAGGTCGGCTTCGAAAGCAAGGACGACTGGTTGTTCCTGATATCGATGGATTAAGAGATGAGGTTTTGAGGGAATGTCATCACTCGAAATTGACGATTCATCCCGATGGTAATAAGATGTATCAGGACATGAAACGAGTCTACTGCTGGGAGGGGATGAAACGAGATATTGGAAAGTTCATTTCCAACTGTATGCAGGGTCAATTGGTGAAAGCTGAACAGAAAAAGCCGAGTGGTTTGCTTCATCCATTGGAAGTTCCTACGTGGAAGTGGAGCAGATATCGATGGATTTTGTTGATGGACTACCTAGAACCAAGCCAGGAAATAAAGGAATTTGGGTCATCGTGGATCGCTTGACCAAAAGTGTAAGGTTCATTCCTGTCAAATCGACTAGGACAACATCTAAGTTGGCCGAGCTTTATGTGAAATGGATAGTTCGATTCCATGGTATCCCAAAGAGCGTAGTGAGTGACCGAGATCCATTATTCACGAGGGGATTTTGGAAGAGTCTACAAGAAGCTTTGGGTACCGAGTTGTGTTTAAGTACGGCTTATCATCCCCAAACTGATGGTCAGACCTAGAGGGTTAATCGAATTTTGGAAGATCTCCTAAGAGCTTGTGTGTTGGATTTTGGGAGATCATGGGAAGGCCATCTACATCTAGTTGAGTTTGCATATAATAATAGCTACCAGTCGAGTATTAGGACGGCACCATACGAGGCATTTTATGGAAGACCATGTAATTCTCCAGCTTGTTGGTTAGAAACTGGAAATAAGTTGATACTTGGGCCTGAGATGATAAGAGAAACCTCGGATTGTATCGAGATAGTTCGGCAATAAATAAAGGCAGCCTAAGATCGTCAAAAGAGTTATGCTGATAAGCGTCGAAAAGATTTGAAATTCGACATTGGCGAAATGGTTTTCATGAAGATTTCACCATTGAAGCATGTGGTTCGATTCAGAATCAAAGGAAAGTTAAATCCTAGGTTCGTTGGACCATTTCCTATAGTGGAGCTAATTGGAAAGCTCGCATATAGATTGGAGTTACCCGAGAAGATGTCGAGTGTGCATTATGTTTCCCATGTGTCGTTTCCACGGAAATTCGTGCATGATTCGAAAGTGGTTGTATCTCCAGAGCAGTACGAAGACCTAGAAGTAGAGATCGTAGTTGCGAGACCTCGTAAGCTGCTTCGTTTTGTGGGGAATAACACGAAACAACTTAGAAGGAAGACGGTTAAGCTAGTCAAGGTACAATGGTGTCAGGATGGCGATGATTGTACATGGGAGACGGGAGAGTGCATGAAGGCGACCCATCAGGAACTCTTAGTCGGTATGACCCATTAGTATCGTATCACCATACATCATTGTAACTTGTACTATTTTGTTTGTTTTTAGAATTCTGCGTGCGAGGGATAAGGTTATGGATGCATGGCTTGATAGCTGCTAGTTTGGGTAATAAAATTGGTTGCTCGTGGATAATAGGCATGCGCAATTGTTTTGGTTGCTTATGTTTGTTGGGATTTCGGGGACGAAATTCATAAAGGGGTGGGGGGAGAATGTAACAGCCCGCATTTTACATATCGGAGGATAATAAAATATTTTTATTTTATTCCCTGAGAGTTGGATCATTCTCATATTTTAATATGTTGTTTATGGGGATGTGAGACATGTCTATAATTTTTACCAATTTTGTTTGTGACCATTTTTCCCTTGTCAGTCTTGTACAGGGAATAACTTTTGATTGGGATCGAATCAGGTGTTGAGACCTATGCCATTGGAAAGGAAATGTTGTTTCCCTTTCCGTAGAGTGGTCACATTAAAGATTTGACTCAACGGTTTGAGAGGAATCGCTATTTTAAAGTATTACAGTTGGCTGTCCAGGTTTGGTAAGCCATAATGGGTTGGTTTGTGGAAGCTATAAATAGGGGTAGTTGGCATGAAGAATAGTTTACTTTCTCTATTCTCTCATTTGGAAGAGCAAGAGATCCTCCATTCCTCCATCTCCTTCGCCTTTCCACCATTAAAGCTTAGAGAATTGAAGATCTACACCATTTGGAGGTAGATCTACGCCATTCCAAGGGAGAGTTCATCAAATCGAAGAGTTTAGAGCAAATTCTTCGCTGTTCGGATCTAGATCTAAGTATTTTTGGGTTGTTTTGGAGAATTGGTGAGTGATATGCATCTCTCACACGGATTCAATCAAGTATATGAGTATTTGATCTTGTTTTTCATTAATTTCAAGTGTTTTACTAGATCTACATCATGGTAAGTCCAGTTTTATATGAATCACCATAGGATCTAATTTAGCAAATTAAAACCGGTAATTTCTATGTAATTTCATATGTTTATGCAATTTAGATCCATAATTTAGTGCATATGTTCATTTATCATGATTTTGGTAAAGTCTGCATAATTTTGATGAAAATCTTCATATTCAAGTTGTTAGTGATTCCAAATCATGTTTGTGGTTGAATTGGATGAATTGGTTGAGTAGATTTCGTCGATATTGTCATTTGACGAAGTTTTGGTGGAATTTGGTGATGGATTGGACCAGTTCAGGCCATGGGTCGGTCCTGTAGTAAAAGGTGTAGTACAAGTGGTAGTACAGGTGTTCGGGTCGGTCGAGCAGAATAGGGACGATCGAGCAGCATAGGGTCGGTCGAAAGGTGGTCGGTCGGTTAGGGTGAAGGAGTTTGGGTCGGTCGATCTGGTGGTACGAAGTGATGGGTGGATTTGGTGAGCATGGTCAGTCGATCATGCACCCAAGTTTCGGTCGGTCGTGCACCCAGAATTGGATCGGGTCAGTCATGCCCAGAAGAAGGGGGTCGGTCGTGCATGGAGGCGGGTTGGTCAGTCAGCAGGGAGGTGGCTTAGTCGGTCGTGCACGGGGACGGGTCGGTCGGTCATGAAGGGTTTTGGTAGCGCTTTGAAACACTATGGTTGGTGGCATAAACGTTGTGGTTGACGGTGAAAACGCTGTGGTTTATTTCCGTAGTAAATTGTTGAATGCTATGGATTGATAACGAACCCTATGTTGATGATATTTAGTTCAGTAATGGTTGTGACTTCAAAGAGAATTCAAGTAGGAATGTTTGAAGTGTTGAGATGTGTTCGTTGATCAGTGTAGAACAATGAACGGGGTGGCTACTCAAAGGTCGTGAGTTGGTGGACAATGGTTGCTCGAGAAGGTTGCTTGAGCAATGAATGGTCATCGGGTTGGATGACTAGAAATGCGAAGGCCGAGAGATTATTGTTGTTTTAAGTTCTAGTGGGCTTAAAGAATGGGTACAATAGGGGTACCTAAAGGACCGGAAGGTTACTGGTTGAGTACCCTAGGTATCGTTGAATGGCTTAGGTACGTATCATTGAAAGGCGTATGGAGATTCTGCAAGAACCGGGGTTACTATTAGCCCTTGACATATGACAAGGTCGGCCATCATACGATTAACGATGGTTTCAAAGCAAGATTGGTGGTGACAGCCATAGTATGTCATGCATGCTGGATGTTTTGTTTGTACTATCTCACGTAGATTATCCAAATTCGAAGGAGATGTTTCTTAGGTGCTTGTCTGATATTGGTTTAGGCCTCTAGGGGTTGTGCTTGAGGGATGTTGAAATTGATTTGGACAGTTTACATGAGATAGATATAATCTGGATGTTATGAGTGTTATTGTTGAATGGTTGTCCTGAATGCCATGGATTAATTGTTGTTCCTTTGGTTGGTGGATTGTAAAGGCTATCACTGTAGGATGTGGGGAAGGCAGGGTTGAGTTCTTCTTTGGTATTTGGTAGATTAGTTTGTTTATCTACCTATTCTCATATACTTTATTATTGATGTTTGTTTGTTGTTTTATCGCTCACTAAGATTGTTGTCTAACTCAAGGTTTTATGTTTCCCTCTTATTACCTTGGGCTTTTCATCTGGTTGTGGATAGGCAGACTAGGTGGCAGGTGACATGTGATAGCTTAGCGAGGGAGATATTGTAGTTTGGATGCGAGCAGGAGACTGGCGTATTATCTTTCCTACTATATAGTATTTGGATTTCCGCTGTTTGTTGTTCTTCTCTGGGTGTTGTAGTGAGGAAAAATTTGTATCAACACTATTGTTGTAATCCAATTGAATGGATATTAATTTCTAGGTGTTATGAAAGTTTAATGTTTTCTGCTTCACTAATAATACCTATTGTATATGTTCTATTATATTTTATCCTTGCGCTGTGAGTTTTATGAAAGGTCCCATTTGTGTTATCATACCTTGATAATCGTCCACAGCTGTCTGGCACGACACATCTTTCAGTGCAGGGGTTGTGGGCGGTCGTCACATTTCGGTTAAACCGATAACCAATAAAGTTTAATTTGCAAACCTAACTCAAACCGATTTTGTTTTAAAACCAAACTAAACTGACCGAAATGAACCAGTTTGGTCGATTAATTCAGCTTGAACCGAATATTGCTCAACCTTAAATGAAATTGCCAAGACTGGATTAACATGAAACACACTACGATTTATAGGTTAAAAAATGTTCTTAATGAGGGAAACAAGTGTCCAAGTAGTGAGGGAGTATATGATAACCTTCACTTATGTGATTGTAGGAGTGGTGTTGCTCCTCATGAGAGTTTTAAGTTCGCTCTTTAGATCATTCATGAAACCAGGAAGCAAGCAGATGGCCAAAAAAGTGCTAAGTAAAATCAAAAATTATTTTTAAATATAAATATTACATATGTATCTAATATATATGGTATTAATATAATGAGTAATAATTTAAAAGTCAAGGCTACCTTCTACTTTGATAAAACTTTGATATATTAGTACTAATTGAAGGTTTAAGTTGTAAACACCTTCTTGTATCCATGAGATATTAAAGTATGTTTTTGGGATTTGGCACTCACTCAAGTGCAAGAAAAATAAAAAGAAGTATTTGTACAATTAAAAGTGGGGGAATGTTGGGTGTTTAGTTGAACAAAAAGCAAAACTATTTTTATTTTAGTCCCGCATAGCCTAAAACTCAATCACATATGGGGAATATATACCAATAGGTAACATGCGTATTAGTTGAAATAGAAATAGAGCACGAATAGTATGGATTGAGCCAAAAAGCACGTGAGCACACATGAATTCACAAATGCACTTATCACGCAGTTTGCACGCACCCGCACGACCTTGCCTGGCCAGTGTCTTTGCAACAGCATGATTGTTTTGAACAAACTTAATTGTTGGTTTTTCAACTTGAAAAATACAACAACTGCCATTTTTTAACAGTCGCGACTATACGAAGGGACATATACCTTTCTATATATACTATATTTTTTGCCTCCTGAAAACTCACTTTTCAAAACCACAATAAAATAGTTTCTGTTTCGAGAAATTCAGAATTGCCGTTTGCATTCCTCCACCATGCTCTGTTAGGTCCATGGAGAAATATTCGCTTCGACTTTTCAGCAAACTCAATACAAGTGAGGGCGAATAACTTTTTATGAAAAGTGTCCACGTTCGGATACGCCTCAGAGCCTCCTCCATATCTTCATATTCATTCGATCCTAATAAGTTAATAGGGTTTGTGTTTTGATGTTTGATGCATACACTTAGTTATCTTTGCCTTGTTGTACATTCTTATGCGCTTGTTGTCCTATATGTGTGTGTTTTACTTTGAGCTTTGCCTTGTAGGCTTAAATTTGTTCTAAGTGAGCATTTTCTATGTGCCTAACTGAATAATTTTACTCCATGGTGCACTCTTGTATTTCCATTGATTGTGCATTTTTGTTTCACTTGTGCACACTTTCTTAACTTGCTTTTGCCTTTTCCTAGATCTAAACTAATTTTTAAGTCCATCATTGTGATGTGTATATTACTTGATGCTTCTATCTTATGCTTGTGCAACCTGAGGTATTCTTCTGTGCACATATGTGTAAGTTTGTGTGTATATATATACACAAACATATATGTGCGTTGTTATTTCTTTTCCTGAATTCTTGTATCTAACAGTTTGTATACAATGGCACACCTAACTTTTTTTAGCGTTTTACCTATTTTAGCTTGAACCATTAGGCTTGACCTTATATGCACCTCCACTTACACATGTTTGCATTTTGTTTATTTTATGCTTTCGCATGCATGTCGTGTTGATCTCCCATACCTGTGCACTTGTACTATAAACTGCCATGTGTATTCAATCTAGCTTGTGAACTGGTTTTTGTGCTTGTTCATGTTGTTATGCATATAAACAGGCTCGGCCCAAAGTATTCGGTTCCCCAGACTAAGATGCAGAAGCAATATAATTTATTTTGACAAAATTCTTTAATGCTTCCAATGGGAAGTGATTCCAACACAATCAACACAAAAGAATACAAATGACCACCACAACACTCAATCAATTGGCTGAGTTCACTGATAAGTAACTATATGATAATACAATCGAACTAAGATACTTTCATATGTTACCTCGACCCAGGCGGTTTCCCTAGCCCATGGACTTGGTGGGCTTCCCTCTGGGTCTTGTCTATGTGTATACACACATATTTGCATGTTTTTAAAATATTTGAATGCCCTTGTTACATCTAGTTATTGTTGTCTTCATCACAACTGTGTGCATCTCTTAGTTTCCTCATGCACACTTCTTAGGTGTTTGTACTTGTGTACTTGTATACATTCACATGCAGGCCTGTATGTGAATGCATCTCTTGGTTCATCTGAAACCCTGGGTTTCTACTAGTGTTTCACTTGGTATGTGTTTTCTTGTTGCACTAGCATATACTGGTACTTCATTATTTGTTGCATCATATGTCCTTGAACTTATGTACATTGCTTGATGCATTTCAGCTGGCCTAAAGCTTTGTTCGGCCAGTGGATGAGTTTTTGACCCTTTGTGTACTAATTTGTTGAACGAGTCTTGAATGAATGAACTCGGTATTATCCTTTTCTATTTTAGTTAAATACATGTGTATATCTCATTTCTCTATTTAAAACTAACATGAAAGTTTGAGACAAATTATATATATATATATGTATGTATGTATGTATGTATGTATGTATGTATAAAGCTATTTGGACCTATGAATGGCAATGATCACCAAGTGTGTGATTTACAATAAGCTAATATGTTTATAAATGCTAATTAAAAGGTATGTTTCCAGACTAAATATTGCAATAGTAGAAATATTGAATATATTGTGTTATTAGAGGTTTTCCCGTGTATAGGACATCCCACGTTGAGATGCCTTTTCAAAGATGTATATTTTGTAATATATTATATTCGATTTTTCGGAACATTTTCCTTACAAAGGAGAATCTGTCAAAAAATTTCAAAAATCAAATGTTAGTAAAACTTTCATAAAATTATACTGTATGTAGAAAAGACATTAAAACTAATTTATTTAAAATTCTTTGTATATGATAAAATGAGTGGAATTTGTAAGTCACATAAAGAAACGATGTATGGTTGATATGTCGAATACGTAAAAGTTAGGATATGAGTCGTTCATTTTTTCCTATGACGATTAATGATGATGTAACTTTGTTAAGGTGAGAAGTCTGTAACATTATTACACATGTATTGTAACAACCCACCCGGAATGGGCCTGAATTTCGACCCAGAAAAGGCCCATCGAAACTTAGAGCCATTCTAAATGGGTTGTTGGTTCCTGTAAGTATTACATTTGCACAGATAATAATAACATATGCTTCGAATGGAAATCTCACACAGCAGAAAAGAAAATATAATATTCAAATAAGATGTACCAATATTTCAAAAATCTTAGAAATACAAGTTACGGTTACTTTAAATAAAAAGGTTCATCAAATTGTTATCTTCATAAAATTCCAAAAGAAGTACAGCAACTGCCAATAATATCATAATAACTTCATTTTCTCCGTCGTCTTCAATTGGGACTTCATCCATGGCTTTACCCCATTTACTGACTTGTTTGGATGTTAAGGAGAGGGGGTCAGAACATAAAGTTCTGTGTGACTGGAATATATTATTACTTAATGTCCATACCCTATATTTTTAGTAAGTTACATATGTCAAGGTATGTCTACACAGCACACAAGATTTCACACAAACATAAATATCTAACCAATGGGGAGTATATCCAAGTCAATCTCCCATTAGTGTTTTTAGGGTAAAGACCCAACGAGGTGGCATTCTCAGTCACTTATGTCCCTATCAAAGGTGGATTTTTATAATCTCTTATAACCCTGAGGCGGACCCCTAGCCCTTTAAGAACCCCGTCCTAGTACGTTAATATTCTTAAGTCTAATCTCTCATTTGTAATATGAGAAGTAGTATTACGAACGTTATTACTTAACTGATATTACCCGGTAGGACACCTATGTCACTTAAGACTTCCCTTAGACAGTTGGTGAGCATGCGATGGCCACATATCCTTCAATTACCACTCTGACCCTAGTTGAGTCTGTAATAACCCGAAAAATAAGAACCAATTTAAACTTTTTATTTTGGCAATTTTAATGAATTTTGAATATTTAAAATGATTTATTTTAAATAATAACGACTAGAAATTTATTTTGAATAGAATTAGAACGTATAAATTTATTTAAATCAAAGTTAGAATATATATATTTATTTTAATTATAAAAGGAATTGAAAATGGCGCGGTAGTTTGAAATTTCTATTTCAAATTTCAAACGAATGTACAGGATTCAAAATAAATCGGATTTTAGTGAAACCAGAAATATCTGAATCTGTTTGAATTTTTTTTTCCAATGAATGTGAAAAATCCAGATTTCATAACGGGAATAAAAAGTTATGTCTAGTTGAAAATTTAGAATAGTCGCTATGAAATTTAAATAATATATAGCCCTTAAAAATAATGATTTTGCAAACGACCTCCGTTTTCGACGAAACCACTTTTGTTGGATCTGGAATGTCAAATTATTGCTAGATTCCAAAATTCATAATTTTTGGAATTAATATGTGAGCGTGGTGAATTTAAACGTGTTTGGTCAATTCAGTTTGAATTTAATCGACTGAAAAACGACCGTTTTTCAAACGGTCTCCAAATTCGACGAAATTAGTTTTGTTGGAACCGTATCGTCAAAACATAGCTAGATTTATTTTTCGGGAATTTTTGAAATCAGTATGTGGCCCCGGCAAATTAAAATGTACGTTCAAATCCAAATTTGAATGTTTTATATTTTAATTTGAAGAAAAACTGACAGGAATAGTCGAATGGGCTTATGAAACATATTCCATTGTGTCCGGAATGAGGGTATTTGGCTAAGGGCGACAGTCGTTGGGTTTGATTTGGAATTCGTGGTGTTAAACTGCTATTTTTAGAAATTAAAATTATATAAATATATTTTTTGGCCAATTAGAATTAATTAAAATTAGGGTTTTCAATTTCCACTCAAACTACCCCAATTCAACGTGATAGATGGCGGAAACTGTTCAGAAATTCAAGGCCATTTATCTCCCAAACCACGCTATGAATTCGCGAGGTCGAGAAGGGGAAATCAAAGTACTCTCTCCCCTCTTCCAATCCATACCCATTTGGTGAACTATTGTTGCGTATCCAGTTCGAATTCTCACCTGGAAGTCTCGTTGTTTGCCACGAAACCGCGCCGCCATGGATGGATCGAGTTCGTCATGGGTGGTCGGAGCAGGTGCACCTTGCGTAGGCGCTCTTTATGGCATGCCCAGATCTAACGTCGGCGGCCTCTGGTGAACAGAAATCGGAACCCTAGGGGGGAAGCACAATCGACGTCGGCCTTGAGAGGGTTTAAAAGGCATTTATTTAATTAATTCAAATTTGTAATTAATGCAAATGTTATTGTATCTCTCTCATACGAGGTCCAAATCGCGTGAAACTGGATCCATTGTAATCGTGGAGATGAGAGCTTCACAACAAGACTAACGGGGCCCAATTTGGAGCTAGTTAAAATTACATGCAAATTCAAATGCAAATGGTTCAGAAATGCAGAAATAAAACTGACGGAGAGGAAACCGACTGTGAGAACTTCTCACTAAAATTTCTTGTACAGTTATTTATTTTATAACTGCATATATGAACTGCTCCCCGTCGTCCACAGACCATGGACGACTTGTTTGATTGTATTGTGTTGTAGAAATTGATTGTGATTGTGATGTGGAATGGAATGAAAATAAAATATTTGAATGATAAAAATATCATTTTTATTGTATATATGAACTGAATAGAATATTCATGTGATGAATAAAATATTTGAATAATAAAAATATCAATTTTATCGTATAAATGAACTGTATAAAATATTCATGAGTTGAAATAAATATTTTATAGTTAAAAATATAATTTTTAACGGGTATATGAATAAAATAAATATTCATTTACAAATCGGACGATTTGTTTATGTACACACATTTGACTGATATGGATTAGGACGATATATTTTACACATTGCCCAACTACACAAATAATAATCAACGTTTGTTGTTTGAAAACCCCACACGGGTATTGGGATGATATTGGACATACACTAATCCCAATATTTAGTTGTATGTCAATCGATGGGTTGGCAGGCTGTTGTAAGCGTTAATTACTTATATTTAACGCTTATGCAGTTGTGTAATGCACTATGAATGATGGCTGACTGTGTTTGATTATGGTTGTGTACATGTGTGTCTGAAATCCATATAAATAAAATCATATGGTAATTGACTGTGTCTGATTCCAATTCGGAAAGAACGAAAATTTTAAGTTAAAGAATATTTTAAAATGACAAGTAATGAATATTTTAAAATAACCAATATTTTAAAATAATATTCAGTAATGGATCAAAATATGATTTTGATGTCCGATTTGGGATGGACACGAAAATATTTAAATATATAAAGTCGTGTTGATTAAATTAACGCCGTTTTGACGTGAACGATATTTATATCGATTTTATTCATTTTTATAATGAATATCAAAAAGGAAGTAATTTCAAAATCTAATGTTTTGAAAATATTATCATTTATATATTAATGATATGGAATATTTAATTTTGATTTAAAATTGAATATAAAGTTGAAATCGTTTTGAAAACAAATTTAAAATGATTTATAAAATACGTTTTAAATGGAAATCGACGAAATATATATTATATATATTTAATGGCCTGAATAGAAAGCGCCGCGCCGCGGCAGTTCGTGAATTTCGACCATTGAATTCGAATTGACATTACGGGAGATCCGACTGTCGGATTCTCCTAAAACCGGAACCGTTGGGTTCGTATCGAAAATAGATTTCCAACGGATATAAGAGATTTGAAATCTAACGGTTGGATTTGGAATTATGTCCAAATCAAATTTGGAAAAGGTCGTTGTAAGTGCAGTTCGATGACCGTTTATGGAAATCGACTGTACGGGCCTTGATAAAATTATTAAAAATATCAATAATTTGTGTAAAATCATAATAAATGATTTGGAAAGAATTGGGATGAAAAATTCCGTATTTGAAAAGATAAAAATATATTTTTATCAAAATGAACTAGTTATGAACTAGATTTATAATCCAATATTTTTAAATAAATAAATTGGATTTGAAATGGTTTTATAAATAACCAGAATTTCCAATATATGAATTGGAATGGATTTGAATCGAAATCATCTTCGGAATATTTTGATATTGGATTCCGTGATTATACGGATATTGTTATGGAAATTTGGAAGATATATTTTATATTGTTATTTCCAACACAATATTTATTGGTCTCCGAATTTGATATTGAATATAAGCCGATATAATTTCTATTCAGAGCCTTGTATTTAATATCAAATGGGATTTTGGGTTTGTCGTGAATGATATCTTCATTAACACTGTTCTTAAACCGCATGTGAAAAGAATAAATCTTTTAAATAAGATTATTGGAGTTTCCAGTTATATTTTGTAACTGGAATAAAATGGAATGTGAATTGGGTTTATCGTGAGCTGTGTTTTAAATGACATTAGTTCTTTAACCCAGTTAAAGATAAGATTAATTTCTTAACTTTGAAGAAAATCATCAAGTAATGATTTTTGGAGATTAAAACTGAATTAGAGTTTCAATGAATCTTTAATTAGATTGAAATGTGAATCTGATAACTAAAATTATCAAATTCAAGAAATGATCGAGAATGGAGTATCACCAGTTTTGCTCCAAGCGATAGTTAAATCTTTAATTAGATTTGAACGTGAAATGGTAATTAATTTCACCGATGACACTGTGGTGTTAGATATGGAGTATTACCAGTATTGCTCCATGGGATGAATAGGTTGGGATTGGGAAATATAATAAGCGATTACTTCGGTAAGGTTCGCTAATCCCGACTAGTTTGGATAAACCTTAATTTGGTTTGAATTGATATCCAATGGAAGATTAAAGAATAAATTTAAAGAATTTATCATTGATAAAATTAATGGGAACCTTTCCCGAAGGATATGAATATTTAAATAAAAGAATATTCAGAATTGGAATGAGGCGTATGTTGTGTTTTTATAGCACTTTTTATTATATGCACGAGTTATTCGGAAAGACCGGTTTTATCCCATTCTGAATAAGCGAATCGGCGATGAGTCGACGATGAAGACGGTGGTTGAAGACCGGAGGTCTTCACATCGTTTGGATGATTACTGATGTCTTGATTGGGTTGTACACCCAAGACGAGGTATTAAGTGGTGATTGTCCAGACGTACTTGGAGATCAACCGGATATGTGAGGGCCTCTCTCCTGTATTGGACATATGGGACGAGGAATAAGGTGCCTCCGGTTTCGTTCGAACCCAGAACGGACTTGTAAATGGATGTATGTCTGACATTGGATTTCATTCTATGTGATTGATATACATTAGTTGCATGGCGTGAATTGCCTGTGTGGCATGCTGAGATGCAAATGATAAAGGCTTCTGTTGAAAGCAAAGTCTTGTGGTTGATGATCAAAGCACGGCTTTAATATAGCATAGCTTTGTGTATAGCGTTAATTCGCGAGCCTCACACCCCGGTGTGAACCAGAAATGGGAGAAGGATCTAAGGAGGACATGCGTTTCCTTCTATCTAGGAGTGGTGTCAGGGTTTTGGAATCCCCGATGTTTTACTTATGTGGATGATGGATAGCGAGGCGCCTCGGTTATATCGGTCACTGCGGTGCCGATGGATGGTTTGGTCGACATACTGACCAGTTTACGCCCCATAGGGCGGGGAAACGTATTGTTCAGGCATTTTAATCCACTTCATGTGGACCGGACCTGTGGCTCCTAGGTGCAGTTGCGGCTGTAGTCTGAGGCTCGGGCTAGAGAGTCTCGAAGCGGGAAGGATGATCCCTTGCCTTGGTTCGCAGATGGAAATCCAAATTCCAATACGACATTTTATGGTTTTAGTTGTATATTATTGGCGACATAGTGGCATGGGACGCTAATGTCGTCTATGATTGATACATTTATATTTGAAGTTGTTTTCATACACTTTACATTATAATAGTATCAAAATGATTTATTTTAAACGTACCAAGCATGTTTGGCTATTATAAGGTAAAACTCTATCCTCCGGCTTGCGTTGCATTGTGTGATGGGACCTAAGTCTTATAATAGCTTCATTTTTCCAAAAAGCATTGCGATGTTTGTTTTATTCACTGGTATTCTTGGGGATAAACCCGTTCCGTGTTATACGGCGTGATCCCTTGATATATCTGATTTTAAAGTAAAGTTTTAAATAACTATTTTAGTTTTCACACCAATCACATGACTGACCTGGAGTTTATTGTTTTAACCTAAACTCTGGGTGCCCCTATTTTCCACACAGGCAGCTAGTAGTTTTGGTTTTGTAGATCTATGTTCACAGGATCCTGGTTTACAGCTGGAGCTATATTCGGAACGCTCTGTATCTGTGTATTTGTTTCAGTCGTGTCTTGCATTATTTTCCGCTGCATTGAAATTTGTAAATCTCTGATATTTCTCTGATGTATTATATTTATTCATACTCTGTATATTCTTGCACTCTGATGGAAATTGTTGTAATAAGAAAAGAAATGTTCTTCTGTTTGTGTTCTGATTTGTCGTGTTCTCAGACAATCCGTTCTTTCTCTTCTCTTCGGAGACCGGGGAAGTTTGGGTCATTACAGAGCCCTTACAAGCTTCCAGAGGAAGCAGACATCCCCGGTGAACTACCCTACTCCGTTAACCATTTTATGTCTAACCACTTTTAAAGAAGGAGGACCCAAAGACTTACCTTAATACTAATAAGGGTGGGTCCCATGATTTGAGTTCCTCTCCAAGGAATAAACCTTCGGAGGGATCCTAGTCCTAACCACTTAAGACCCAAATTAGATAAAACGTGATTCAGCCACTTAAAACCTTCTTAAGGCATAGTAAGCCTATTTGTTTTCACACATCAACTTGTATATATAAATACACACACACTAGACCTCTCACATTAAACCGTAATACCTGTAGACGCTGGATATGTTTGTCGGTTCTGGGCAGGCTTCTACCACAAATGGAAACCGACCTGGTGTCTTTGTGTCAATTATATATATATATATATATATATATATATATATATATATGTTTAAGCCATTCCATATATATACGCACACATAAGCAAACAAATATATATATGTATATTTGTTAAGGGGGCATTTCAAATTCAAACTCTAATCTATTCGCATTTATTACGCTAATATAACGTTAATTACATTTAAATAAATAATGTAATAATTGCACCTAATTAACGCATCATTCATATAAACGGGGAAACGTTTTAATCGGGATGGCAATTGTCATCTTATCCAAATTAAGGCATACAAGATAGATTTTTTCCATATTTTACCGCTACACATAAACATGATGGCATAATGAACATATAGCAAATAGCAGTGAATGGAAAACGTATACCTAGACATAACAATTATAACTTGTATTCTTAGGCATGTAGAAATGATTTAAATATTAAATTAAAAGTAGAGTACTTCATACATTCACACATGTATTTTTTACAATCCATATTTCACCCAATTAACCCTTTTTGTGGTGTTATACACCCAAAAATGTTTACATTTGATTCGTTCCAATTTATGAATGCGTTTACACCCAAATTAGGATCCAAACCCAATTAACTATGAAACAATTCAAATCCAAATCTTCTTACGCTTAATCAAATGATAACGGTGAATTGCATAAAATATAAATAATAATATAATACTCATATTTACCTTTGATTCAATACAAAAACCACAATTCTACAAAACCAATTCAATATGACAATTTCCTACGTGATTAAAAAGTAGAAGATTTGTGGATTTTTTATGTTTTATTATCGCATAACCAAATCTTCATAGGCATAACAATTCATATAGCAAAATGATAATAATATGAATATGCCTTTAAGCAAAACTAGATTCCACTCACAAATCAAGTGGAGATGTGATAGAAATCTCTAGTTCTATGATGGTTCTCAACGTTCAAGCGGGCTTTGATTGATCTCCTAACAATATAAATATAAGAAACATATACTTAGATTCATATATATATTGTTTGTGCTAAATTCCAACTTCCTAAACTTATATAAATTGAAATAGAGAGATATAGGAATGGAGGTAGAGAAGTAGAAGAACCTTCTCCCTTTTTCTCTTTATTTTTCTATGTAATTCAGCAACATGGAGGCGAAGATTTAGAATAATTATGGTTTTTAGTGTGTTGTTTGAGGGGTTATTTATATTTGCTTGTGTGGCCAGGAGCCATCAGATTTATAAAAATTAATCTGAACCATCCATATAAACATAACCTCTTTAGAAAACCTTAATTACATAGCCTTATTACGCTGTCCATTTTTATTAATTATGTTCTTTATTTGCTTAATTGCTTGCCTTTTATTACCAATCCTTTTCCTTATGTAACGCATCCTTTGTCCCCTTGTCTTTATCTATTTATTTGGGTTTAAAATCCACCTAAGGGAAATATGCCTCCACTCTTTGGAACATCTCGACCTATCGAATCAGTCGAGCTACCCCCGGGTCCCTCAGAATCAACGTCATTCCCATTATAACCCGGGATCTTGCCGCAAACCAGTCTAACCACTCTTCCTCTTCAACGAAGAATTGGAGTAGCCTTCCCTTCAAACAAGGGGAGCCACCTTACGATGCCGGTCCTCACCGTAGCGGAAGAAAACGATACCGTAGACCCTCCTAACCTCGCTTCAAACGGGGGCAACCCTGGCCCTCGAACATCACATGCTATGCTGGATCAGCCTAGACCTTTAGCTACAAATATGGCTCGATCCACAACTCATCAGGTTCCAGAGGGGCCATTCTACCCAGAACAACCCGCCAGATCTCACCTTCCCTCACACCTTCACTCAACTCTCGGAGGTCGAGCCCATCCAACGACCACCCTTCCGAGCATGCTTTTGCCGTATCCTCGTACAGAACCCCCTCAAGATGCAGAGTAAAGTTCATGGCAACGACTCCTCGGAGATGGGAGTCAGCTTGCAAGCATCATCCGACGTTTCACTCGGGGAAATTCTTCGCAGCAAGACATAGACAATGTCAATCGCAGCCCCTTCACTAGAGAAATCAGAAATTCTCGAAACCCTCCAGACTTCAGGTTCCCTACCATCGAACCATACAACGGTCGCACTGACCCGACCATTCATCTTATGTGATACATGCGACATATGGAAGTACTTGGTGCATCGACCAGCTTCATGGCTAAGTGCTTTCCACTCTTTCTCGCAGATATAGCCGGTATGTGGTTTCGGCAGCTAACAACGGAGTCGATCAGTAGTTGGAATACTCTGGTCACCCACTTCATCGAGCAGTTTCGAGTGCATATCTCTCGACCGAAAAGTGTCATGTTTCTATCTACCATCAAACTGCGATCCGGAGAGACGCTAAGATCCTTCCTCGAAAGGTTCAACGCAGCCATAGCATCTGTCGATCGGCCCGAGCCATCGATGGTGTTGATGGCAGCCATCGCGGGAGTTCATAAGAGATTAGAATTCTCGAACTCCTTAACTAGGGATCCTCCCAAAGATATATATGATTTCTATTTCGAGGCCGAAAGATTCCTCCGACAAGAGGATGCCAGCCTTGAGATGGAGAGCCTTGAAGTTTTAGTAGCCAAACAACAAGGTCCACTCAACGACAATGGCCAGAATAAAGGAAGAGGAACGGCCCCGGAAAAGGATAAACACAATGTACGACCTCGAAATGAAAACAAATATAATCAGTACACCGAGCTCGATTCCTCTTTGCTCGATATCTATCTCGATATGCGCGAGTCCTTCCCCACTCCAAGGCCACCTCAACGGGAACTGACCCAGATGGAACTTGACTCTGGCAAGCATTGTATATTCCACAACGTAGCTGGACATAATACAAATAATTGCCGACATCTGCGCGATCTCATCGAAGGGCGAGTCAGAAAAGGGGAACTCCCTGAGTATGTCAAAATTTGTGCCCCGGCCATGCCGCCGCGACCTTCTGCCCAAGCTCCTCAGGCTGGTCCGCAAGCTCCTAGAAATGGAAAGGACCCTGAGACTACCACTCGCGGCATTATCATTAATTAGATTTTTTATCTTTTCTCTCGATGTATTTCTTTCAATAATAGGGGCGCTTTGATGCTATGTAATCAATCGCTGTCCTCGTAGATTTTCTTTGTAATAGATGCTTAGCAGTTATGAACTTTACTTTTTGCAAAAGTAGATCGACTGTTGTAAAATTTCTAAGCCGAACCAGATTAGTGTTCGCCATTAAGCCGAGCATGGTTAATGCTCGCCCCCCTGTTCTATGTGGTTAGCGCGAAAGCCCACCACTACTTCAAACACCTACTCTTTCAAGTGAGAAAGGTCGCTTTTTCTTAAACACGAGTGTGGATTACACTCTCTTTCTTTACACCACGAGCGTGCATAGCTCGTTAAACTAACTAGCCCAACATGAGTTGAGCATGAGAAAAACTTGCACCAAGCCGAGTATGGTTTATACTCGCCACTAAGCCGAGTATGGTTTATGCTTGCCACCAAGCCGAGTATGGTTTATGCTCGCCACCAAGCCGAGTATGGTTTATACTCGCCACTAAGACGAGTATGGTTTATGCTCGCCACCAAGCCGGGTATAGTTTATGCTTGCCACCCTCTAAAGCCAAGTGGAATAAAATGCTCGACCCATGGTTTGTTTTGTATTTGCAGGAACCAACTTTTGTACCAGTGGCGATCATCACCTCGGCCTTAATACGGTTTCCGATAGTTATTGGTTTTCTGGCCTTAATACGACCTGGCATAGTCGTCGGATTTCTGGTCTTAATACAACATCGGACCGTCGGTTTTCTGGCCTTGATATGGTCCGGTGCGACCATAGTAGCTCGAGTGTTTGTGCTTCAGTTCAGATTTCAGAATACACCTCCCTCTGTCGATGAAGATATATTCTGAGGGGCAAAGTGTTAGCCCTCTTTTTGGCACTAATCTTATCGGGACAAAACCAAATCCCAAACGCACAACCAAATACAAGTTGCGCTCCAAGAGGCCCATCAGGGGCGCTACATCAAGCAATGGCATATCAGCCCAAATCTAACTCAGTCAGATTGACTGCGCATTACCTGAAAAATCGCTCACCAGGGCGACCGAGTTTCTCGCTTTCAGAAGGAACTCGTCGACCGATTATCTCGGACCAGCGTGGAAAATTTCTACAGAGCCAGTCCACTTAATATCCCGACTTCCAAGGAGATAAAGGCGGTCAACCATATGCGGGCAAAGCTCTGCTTTTGATATAGCTCTCCACGGATGCCACGTCGGCCACAACTTTCGAGGATACTATTTATGAGCAGTGGAATCAGTCTTCTAGCCGCAATTCGAGCCAATGGATGGATTCCACGTATCTGGACCTTCCCGAAATAGCCGGACCATTTCGCAATAGCCCAAGTAGCATTTTCCACCTATAAATACCTCCAAGCTTAAAGAGAACGAGAACGACTTCTCTTGGCCAGACGGCTTCCTTCAAACTTTTCATCTCTACTCCCCTCCAGAATTTTAATCTCTAAAAAGGGAGAAAGGAAAATAGTCATTTTCTTTCTTTTCTCCAAACAGAAAAAGCATTGTATTTGTAATCAAAAAAAAAAGAGAAATAATATATAAAGTGGACGTAGGCATTGTCTTTGCCGAACCACTATAAAAATTCTGTGTGTGCTCCCCGTTCTTTCACTTTTTATTGCATATTTTATCTTTATTCGTGTGTAGATCACACGATTAGGGGTTGATTGTCACTAGTGACCAACTTTTGACGTCAACAGTTATTGTTGTCCAAATATGTAGTTTATCCCTTAGATATATCAATTCAAGCACATACAGTAACGCAATTAATTCTAATTACATCTTTCTTTTTTAAGGTTGCTCTTGTCCCCTTCTTGTGTATTTATATATACACACATATTTAAATTAGATGGAATATTCCAATTGCTCATATATATATATATATATATATATTGTAATTTTAATTCCCTATTTTATTTTAAATTATTATTTGGACAATATATATAATATTCACATAATTATATATACATATAATTTCTACGTACACTGTCTAATTTCAACTGTTCATAACTTCTTCATACGTTAACCGTTTTCACCATATTATATATGAAAACGATGTAGAATTTCGCCACGAATCCAAAACAGAGAGATTTTTATAGCCAAATTCCTAAAGCTGCAAAAATTCCATTTTCCAGCCATATCATTTAATTGCCTGTTTTGATTATTTAATTTATTTGTTAATACTTATGAATTTTACGGGGTGTCACATGTATTTAATTAAAATTAAGAGATAATAAATATAATTTTGAGAATAATGTTAAAAAGAATCAAACAAATAATTTTGGATGTGGAAATCTAAGTATATGTATCTGAATCCTTTTTTTTATATCGTATATTTATTCGCTTTTGGGATATGGATGCGCATGGATTTTTGATTTTTTTGGGTATCCATTAACAACCCTAGTGTTAGTGTAGACTAGTCAAGAAGGAGAATAGAGAATCTTTATGGAAGAGGGGAGTTTCTTACCTTAACTGTAGCACTAAGAAAGCATGCACGTTAATGGTTGGGTTTGTGCACATGTTGATGTTGAGGGATAGGATTTAATGAGGAGGGGAGCAAAAAGAATGGACCTCTATTACCCGACAAGTGATTCCTATGATCCAAATATTTGCATATTTCATAATAAAATCAAATAAACGCTAGATATGTATCAAAAAAATCTAATACAACTAGCGATGGCAAAAAAATTTGTACTTGCAGTTACCCACGGATACGTCATGGGCATGAAACGGATAGCTAAATGGATACCCATAGGTAAAATTAATGGGTTTTTTAATATCCATTAATTAATGGGGTGGGTACGGATATTACAATATCCATGTCCATGGGTACCCGTGCCCGTATTGAGCGTGGTTTATTGCCAATGCGAAAACCATTTTTGTTGGTTATTGGGCATTTGTGCACATGCTTTTATTTAATAATTTATAAGAAGTTGTTAATATGTGTAATAATCATGCATGCTGCTAATTAAAACCCTATATATATACCTAATTAGAAATTCTCAAATTTCTCATTAATTGTTTCAAATTCCAATCCAGCAAGCAATGCATATTTTCTTCTCTCCAAACCTTCTGCTCTCTTGAGTAAATTCAACACATCCTGCCAAAGTTCTTGCTTCACTCCTCCTCACTAGTTTATATCAATATGTTGCCAAATCCAAGCAACACATTGCCAAAGTTCAAGCCTAGGCTAACTTTTTTTAACCAAATGAAAATAAATTTAATAAAATGTCATGGATACCCGCGAATATCCCTGAATACCCGCAACTTGTATAAAACCCTTTTAATGGGTACCCATGTGGGTATGGGGCGGGCATGGTGCAAAAAAATACCTAACGGAGAGGGTATGGGGGTTACTACCCATGTCCGCCCCGCCCTATTGACATGCCTAAATACAACTTATCATCTTATTGATTTAGATATTTATTCGTTGTACCATAAGTAACTGTATGCATCTAAGGTGAGCTTTCTATTTGTAGTTGTAAACATTAGATATCTCAAATTGATTATAGGTTAGCACTGCATATCAAATTAATTTAACTTTCTAGAGGTATCTGTATATCACTAACCATGACCAAGTGCTACATGGATCATTGATTGATTGCAAACTGTAATAAATAGTATTCCAAAATAATGTAAAATGGTGATTCAAATCATTTGTTTATGGATATGTATAATATGGTCATATTATACCAAGTCATGTGTGGAGCTACATGTGAGACTCACTTTTATGGAACAAGCATCCATTATAATGTTATTTTTCTTTGTATCATTGTGATCAATACTCATCTTAGAATATCAAGTTGAAAAAGTACTTGGAATTCAAGAAAACTAACATTCATATTTAGTTGTTATAATAGATTTTTATTAATAACCTAATTCAAAGTATTTAATAAATAAAATTAATGCTTCATGTTGTGAATATTATAAATTTATCTATTTATTGTTATATATTCATATTTATTGAAATCATCTTATTAACAACAAAAATATCTGTGATCGTTTAATAAACAAGGATCAGAGTGAAGGGGCGAAAGTACCATCGGTCCTTTGGAAGGGGTATTGACGAGCTTCCGGCGCAAGTCTTCAAAATATGAAAGGTAGAAGCAAAGATTCTCTGGCCTACCAAGAAAATCTCCTTTGGCATAACCTAAAGGGCAATCGCCTTGGAATTGCTAGTGTTACTCCAAATAACCACTTGAGCAAAGCTAAAGAAGGCCAGGATAAAGAGAAAAGTTCTTCGAAAGAAGTGATTATACATGAGCATCGAAGGGGGCATCATTTCGAAATCAGCTGCTGCCATAACCCCAAAGCTAACACACACGTCTCCACGCGCTAACCAAACTTGCATCCGGAAGGGAACACTTATGAAGACATTAACAAACTAGTTGATAGAAAAAGCACCTTGATAGAACCATTTGAAAGAAATAATGTCAAGATTTCGACAAGTACCTATGGTGTTTAAGAGGAAGAAGCCCCAATCATCATGACACGAAAGCTAGTAGATTCAGATGAGTAGTATGGGATAAGTTAAGTAGGCCTTATGGATTACCCGAAATAGAAATACATGGATACTTAAATCTTTACCGGTAGAGCTTCGCAAGCAAAACATCGAATAAAAATGGAAAAGAGTCATAATCCCCAACCTATCCATTTCTTTAGCACTCAATTAAAATCTCCCTCTCTGAAGTTCTCGAGAGCAACCTCATAAACTCTCTCGCGAACGAAAGTAGCAAGCGCACTCACAAAGCCTCCGTAATAACTATTATTGGGTGACCGAAACAAGGCTCTTAAGTCGAAGGAAAGGTCAATCTGCACCTATAAATAGGACCCCGGGAATCCAAATAGGGACATTCAATTCATTTCCAAAATTTGTAATTGTAAATTGCGGAGTGAAACCCTAATTTGTAAATCAATTTAAGGAAAAGTGTTTATAACTCTAGAAGATCTTAATAAAGAGCTTTTGTCGAGCCCTTAAGGTAATTATGGTAAAATTTGTTCAATCACTATTCATTGTTATTCCATACTAACTTATACGAATAATTCTTGGGTTATACGGAATCATAGTAACCTTCTCGCGTAAACTTATTCAATTATCCTAAAATCCTTAGGAAACATGGATGGAACCCTACTTCCATTAATTGTGAGAGTAGACCAAAACCTTTTTAGGATTCCATTGTTAATTGTTTGGGAGCCCCTAATTAGGCATGTCTAGGATTCTAAGCCTTGTTCCGGTAACCTAATGAGGTCTCCAAAGGTTGAGCAAAGATCCACTACCTCGTGGATATCGAAGGCAATTTGATTCCACAAAAAGATCCATGACTCTTGAGAATCTTACCAGATTGGCCAAAAGTATAGTACCTCCGGTAAATCTTAGCAGAATCCCCTTTAAATGATCCTTCTCCTGTAAGCCTAAAAGTGCAGCAATGATACCTAGAGGATATACCAATAAATAAATTGTCCAACAAATGGATCCTTTACCTTGGAAATCAAGAGAAACTTACGTATGGCTTTGCATTCTACAAAAATTTACTTTCGGTATTCTACAAAAGCATTTCTACGAGAACTTAGCAATGAAGGTGATACTCAGGCCTAATTCATTCCTTTTATAGTCAGGGAATTCAACGTTCAAACTATGTTCTGGGGTGTTAACCATAAATTTGGCTAATAAATCTATTTTTATATTACATTCTAATAACTCCCTCGTGGTAAATTGAGCAACCATCCTGAAATGGTATTTATTATCTTGCTTTTAAAATTTTCTTCGTTATACGAAGTTAAATGTCTTGAATTTTTCATTGTTAAGTATTGATTCATTATTTATGTTTGTCTAATGAACTACTTTATATTACTTTTATGCATTTTTCCTTGTATGTTAAAATGGAAAAAATGAGTGATTCACCCTTTATATGGATAAGTTTAGTGTTTTGGTATGATACAGTGATGACATCTTTTTCATGATTTCATAATAGTTATATTATGCATAACTAGGAATTTGAATAAACCTTTTATTTGTACCGTTTGGTATGAGGCTTTCAGTAACACTTTCCCGGCTATTCACTAGACTTGTTGTACAAAGTAATGAAGAGTGAGTGTGATATATGAGTATTTAATAAACATGCTAGTAACATACAATGGTATGGGATAGCGATGTGATATTTATTCGATTATCTTTTACACATGTATTCCACTTAATATGGAGAAAGAAGTGCAATATTCGATGTGGTGAATACATACGTAAATGCATACACACACGCAATAACACACCTTTTTTTCTTCTGAAAATTGGTACGCTTTATTGAATATTGAAATTACAGTACATAATCAGGCTAGCATACTAACCTGCTGAAATTAAAAAGAACAAACAATGTGAAATAAAATATAAAATACATGAACTGAAATACAAAGAGAAATAAACTAAGTTATGATAAAAAGCAAGTCCCATGATAAGATCTGCTTTGTCGGAGAGTTGCTTTCAAGTGCATTATCCTTGCACCTCACCAACAGCCTGATACTTCTTTACAACTTCATTTGCAGAAAGTGAGTGGAACATGTTTGTCAAACCTCCCACTACCTTACGTTTTCCAGGGAAACTGCCTTTTTGCATCTAGTAGCCATTTCTACTGAAACAAGACAGTTTTCTCCGTCATTCTTCAATCCGAGGGGAACTTCCAAATGATTAACTACTTCGAATTCTTTTTTATATTGCTGATGAGAGACTTATAAAAACCGAAAAAAAAATTGCATTTGCATTGCACTTATAAAATGCAAAAAGTATAAACTTCACCCATTCATGCTTCTTACGACTCACTTTCCAAAGTACAACAAGTAGAATTAACCGAAACTCTAGAAATCATCTCAGAAATTGTTCCATATATAAAGTTTCATAATTATTAAATTGGGTACACATGAATCTGAAACATTATCATGGAAAGAACCTAAGATCATATCTAGGTTTTGTTGTTGCAGTCTAAATAATAACAATTTCTGGTTAAAACCATCAACATAACCATATTGAATTCTAGTAGAGTAAACGAGAGACTAGTTCAAGCACATAAAATTAATGAATTAACCAATAGTAAACTGTCGAATGGCCGATAAATACTACAAAAGATATCTTAGACTAGCATTCCAATTCTGGAAATCAAGATAATAAAAATGACCTAAAACAACAAATGGACAATAAGCCGTAAAATATTTACGCATGATGCTTAATACAGCCATTGCAATTATCTTTAGAATTTTCCATAAATGTGTGTTTAAGAGTGTGAAAGCTTTACTTGCAATTAGATAAATATCCATTGGAACTAGATCTCAACCTTCAGACAGTAAATCTAGCACCAAATCGCAGTTTATATCCAATCAACCAAATCTAACTGATGTAAATACTTACCCAATCACCGAAGAAAGCCATATGGAATCGATGTTGCGGTTTCGAACGACCATACGGATCGATTATGGGAAATTGTAAGTAAAATTGATTTACTTACGCCGGAGCATGCTGGAACCTAATTCCTTTGGTGGCTTGATCCTCTACAGCAGAGCAAAAACCTAGTTTCAAAATAAAATTTTGGACCATTTCTCAATTTTTGCATGTCAACCTTGCGCAGGGGCTATGCGAATCTTCTCTGCAATGTTCCAATTTTATCGGATATCCCCGAAGGGACACACACAAATATATATATATATATATATGTGTGTGTGTGTGTGTGTGCGCGCGCGCGCGCGCGCGTGTGTGTGTGTGTGTGGTTGTGACGACTACCCATACCTCCTGCACTAGACTATAAGAAAGGTGTGTTGCATGAGTGCTAGGCCGATATGGGATGATCATCGAGGAAAGTAAGCCGAAATAGAACCTGTCGTATAACTCATAGCGCACAGATAATATATAGTGAAAAAGTATACAATATGATATAGTAGTGAAGCATAACAAAGTAGGAAATCTCATCTCTATAAATCTCAAAATATCAAGTACAAAACATCCCAATAAATGAATATCTGAATACATCAAGCCTCACTGCATCCCTCATCAAAGTGTAACAAGCAAAAACTGCAGAAATCATCCAAATAGCATATAGTAAGAATAGTAGTACGCCAGCCTCATGTTTGTCCTCGCACAACATCATCGTCACCGAACTATCACCTGTACTCAGACGGATCATTAACATATTTGATGAGCACCCCAAGGTAATAAAAGGAAACATAAAACCTTGAGTTAGACAATAGTCTGGTATGAGCGATAAAAGACTATCGACAACTATGCAGGATAATATAATAATAGACAGTTGAAGCCTCACTTGATCTGTCTCTATAACCAAAGAGTTGGCACATAATACTCTCATTAAATATGTTACTCAAACACATAGATGTAGACACTAATCAGAATAGGATTCTCAGTCACCACTTCTCTTTAGTATCCTAAGATGATAGACCACCCAGTAGAACACACAAATAACCATAGCATCCGTAGCAAACAATGACCTAGCGAACACCGACTAAAGCCTCGAATACATTGATATTAAATGATTTGTTGTTGCCATCCGTCAAGGGTTAATAGAAAACCCCGGTTCTAGTCAAACTACCACATGTCCTACGTGCAAGTGCCTTCTCAACACAACTAGATCGCTTCCCAAGCGATCCAGGGTACTCAATCAGTCAGATCTTAACAAGCATCCCCACAGTACACATACTTCGAGTTTTATAGAACCTTCGTCGACCTATCAACGATACCTCGGCACTTCCAATCATATAAGTCATCCACGACTCCATCTTTTAGCTCGAGTCCCACTCAAGTCAGTCCATTATCTCGCAGCGTCATCCCACTTTGAGCTTCCTATCACTTTTATTCTTCAACCACTCTCGCCTGATTTCAAAATCAAAGGATAAACACCACTTTGATGATAACTTTCACCTTGTAGATGCTATCGTTTCTTGGAGCCCACCAACATGCACCTGAAGACCACGGCTACTCATCGTAGGACCTCCGTCCCCAACCATCAACCATGATGGACCGATACCGGTCCATCCCCTATGAACCGAAACCACTTCATACACTTAGCCCATTTTTGGATAAGCGTTGGACCACTTCATTCGCCACCTCGAATTTATCCCTCGGGTCCGTCCACTACTCAAATCGCCTCTCCAAAGCTTCACCTTCCAGTCCATCGATGAGTATTTGAGTGTTTGCACTTTTACCCATCCAATCATCACCAAACATTGCACATAATCCTTTATTAACCCCAATAAGCCACATAAGAAGTTTTGTGGCCCCTCGAGGGCCTCGACCATCTGTGATGGATCGATGCCAGTCCATAGCCTATGGACTGGTATCGGACCATGTACTTAGTTTACTTTTCGATGACAATTTTTTAGCACTATATCGATGCCCTCCAAAGCTCCTCCGCCATGTTTTGTCTGAACCCAATCATCGAAACCTCTGATTTGCTTTGTTCTTCAATTTTAAGTCCTACGACATACAATTGTAAACAAACAAATAATGCATAACATACAACTAAACAGTTAAGTACCAAGTCATCTAATTTCGATCATGAACAATTATATGAACATATACAAACATGATTCAAATTATAATAATCATAAATCTAACATGATTCGAAATTAAACACATATAAAACATGATGGATCTAACGAATTACATAATATACAATCAATTAGGTTATAGTAGGGAATCTAGATCTGAATTAATCATGTATGATTCGATTTTAGGTGAAATTAGCATATGAGGCATTTAATTAACCTAAGTAACACATATATATAATCCGTAGTAAGCATGTGAGAGATCTTTATCACTCACCAAAACCTAAAGCTGATGCAATATTGATGAAATCAAATCCGGACAGCGAAGAGACAACGAAGAAAATGTTGAATTCAATGCAAAATAGCAAAATCTGATCTTCTTTGTTGTAGATCTTACTTTTTGGTGTGATATAGAATGATCTGAGTGAGAAATTAAGCTTAGGAAAAATAGGTCAAACCGGAGGTTTACAGACGCTTAACGTAATGTGTGGAATGTGGAGGATAACCCTAAATTTCTACTCAAACTCCCTATTTATAATCTCAGGTCATTAAACTAATAGGCTCACTAATCAGCCCATTAGATACTAATTAACCTGGCCAACAGAAGTAAAAACTTAAAACAACAATTTCTCTTAAACCACTAAGCCGAATCTTTAATATGACATGTAACAATCTACCAGGAATAAGCCTAAATTTTGACCTAGATTAGGCCCATCGGAACTTGGAGCCATTCTAAGCGGGTCATTGGTTCCTATAAGGAAATATTAACAGGTATAACAGAGCAGACTAAATCGAAATCAACTCTCTCACAGCTGAAGGGATAAAATATAATAATCTGAAATAGATGTACCATAAATAAAAACCATATAAATGTTGGTTACAAAGAATGACAACTATCATTAAGAGGTACATCAATAATAATAATTATCCCAATACTGCCATAAATAATAACTACAAGTTATGGATCCTCTTCCGTTAAGCTCCACATTCTAGGGCATCACTGATCCAGTTTCAACACCTATTAGCATGTTTATATGTTACAAGGAGGGAGTTCATACAATAAGTTTTATTGAATAAAAATCACATAAGTTTAAGGAATAATTATTTCCTTTACTTGGCAGTATGAATTCATCAAATTATGTCTACGAGATCTAACACACAATCAGGCATACGAAATGATGATGCACACTCTCCTACAATCACTTTAGGCTTACACATTATTATAAGGATAGATTCTATTATCACTTAATACCCTACGATGCAGACTCTGTATGGTCACTTAAATCCATTAGATAAATATTTATTCATAGTGGATTCCTTCAATGACTTAAGACCCTATGGTAGACCATAGCTACTTAAGACTCTGTCTTAAAATCGTCGACGTTGTTGGATATTATCTCTCTCTTGTAATATGAGAAATAGTAAGCAACCACTTAATATCAATTTAGGTAGACTTTAAGACTCTCTGATAGACCAATTCGTTACTCTTTAACTGGTATTATGGGTGAACTCTTGGCCACTTAATACTTCCCATAGACATGTAGCCCTTTCGCAAATTTTCGTACTTCCCATCCCTAGATAATCCCTCACATAACCCGTAGAAGATGTGGACAACTTCTGGAGAACTACTCTACTCAATGTAATCGCTTGAGACAATTTATTACCTCATGATCAATTGAGAAAGATAGACCTCATAACCACTTAAGATCTTTGTAAGGGAGAGTCCTATAACTTAGGTCCTAAACCAAGGAGTGGACCTTAGAAATGGAACTAGTCCTAACTACTTAATACCCAAACTAGGTAGGTCAACCACTTAATACCTTCCTCGAGGCAAGCCAACTACTACTATTACACACACGCGCGCGCATGCACACTAGCACACGCAAGACATCTCACCTTATACCGACCACTTATAGATGCTGGATTTGTCAAGTGGTTTCGGGAAGACTTCTACCATAAGTTAGGTTTAACCTCGCATCTTTATGTAATAATTATAATGGCCCATGACACATAGACCTCTCATATTATCCAATCTTACTTATAGATGTTGTATATGTCGATCAGTTCCGGGCAGGTTTCTACTACAAGTAATGATTAACCTTGTGCCTATGTATCATTAATACTAATTAAGCCATTAACTCACACACATACAAATTTCCTATGAGGACATTTAATTTCTACTTTCCTATTTAAAAATTTTAATACGCTATTTAATATGGATTAATAATACACTAATTATGCTAAAAAATAGTAGTAAATAAATGTAAATTAAGCGCACGAGAATAAGCATCCTAATTCGTTTGAAATATCAATCCTAACAACATGATTATGGTATACAAGTTTATTTCCCTGCTTCGTCACATGTCGTAGATATGCATATTCTCATTTAATAATAAAAGGGAAATAACAACATAAACATAAAACTTGTAACTAAGATTTGAATAATTACCTTAATAACAAAAGACAGACAAGGTGCAGTATTCCAATTATATAAGGAAAACTTCCAATTTGGTACTGCTTTGCTTTTATATGCTTTTGTATACAAAACTTAAGACTTTAGTAATTTTGTGATTAACACATTCAAACGATCTATTGAAAATAGATGCTTAAACCTATTAATTCCATGCTACTCATATCTTATGCTTTAGTATACATAATCGTAAATTTCTAAACAAACAAGTAAATCAGACCAAATTCAAAAGTTGTACAACATCTAAACATTACCTTTTATTACTTTAATAGGAACAAATCCCAAAATACACAATTTGATTGACCATTTTCGTAACCAACAAAAATAAGGAATTTGGAGGATTTATATTGTATTCGTTCAAATCCAGTTCCGTCATGCATAATAATCCAAATGTATACTAACAAGATATAAGAAATAGCAAACTCATATAATTTTCACTCATAGAGATTAAAAAGGAAGAAGAGTGGCTTTCATGAAGAATGCCAGAATCTATCAAAAATCTAGATTATAGCCTTCAAATAAATGTGCCCCAATCTCTCCTAATATATATATATATATATATATATATATATATATATATATATATATATGTATGTATATGTATATGTATATGTATATGTATATATATATATGAATCATATTTAGAATCTCATATATACATACATACGAATTCCACAATCTATATATGATTTAGATTAGAAAAGATAGAATATAGATTAGAGAGAGAAGAAGACTAACCTTTCTTCTGGAGTTAAGAAATATTGGAGAGACAAGATGGAGGCGCAAAATAGAATAAAGTGTAGGGTTTGAGGTGAGACAAGGGGGCCTATTTATAGTTGTTGTGTGTATATGGACCGTTTAATTAGTTTGATTTAATCTTGACAATCCATTTGAAGGAAAACTATAAATAAATCCATCAAAAAATAATTTTCTCCACCAAACACACAAGAGGGTGACACCCTATATAGAAGGGCGGCCGACCCTCAAGCCAAACCCCCTTCCATAGGGGGGTCGAACCCCCTCCTGGGGTCGAGCCAAGGTTAACACCTAATCTTGTTTTTGTTAAGTAATTAGGTTAACACCTAATCTTGTTATACTAGTATTGGCACAGAAAACCTGTTTTAGGGATATAAATGAGAAGCTTTACTCGATCACTGTTTATCCTACTGTTCTGTTTATCCTGATTATCTGTTATCTTATATGCTACTGTACTTTCCCATCTTGTCTTGTTTACTTGTCTTGATATCTCTATTTTATGCATATACTGAAAATCACTGGAACTCACCAGGCTTTACGTCTGACCTTTTTGTTTCTCTTCTTTCTCTTCCTTTCCCTCAGGTCCTCAAAGTGGTAGCACTCCTCAGTGATTAGGACTTTCTCTTTAGCTTGGATCTGGACTTTCTCAGATGTACCGCTTTGATTTACTTTCTACTCTATTATGGCTTGCTATGAGGGATACGATTTTATATTATTGCACTCTGTTATTTTGCATTATGAGACAGATGTATTAATTAAGGTTGTTGGTATTTAATATATCTGGCTTAATGATGTAACTTGATTTGAGACAATGTTTTATTTTCAATAATAAAGTTTATTTTTTTCTGCTGCTTATTTCTATCTATCTTGTGAAATTCTGTTATTATTTACCTATTGTGCTTCACGAATCTTTTTGCATTCTCTTACGAGTGACATTAACAAACGTATGGTATAACAATTGATATCAGAGCTGAAGGTTAAAGATCGTAGAATATTTTTGAAAAAATGCTTTTAAAAGCAAAGTATTTTCATACAAAACCTATTTTTGGAAAAACATATCCAATCAAGCCATATTCAATATTCTCTCAATCTCTTGTTGAATCTTTGTTTCTTCTCTTTTCAACATGTCTGGGGCATCCAATCTTCCTGAGGGCATTCCACTACTGGCATGGTTCTATAGGTATCTAGAGGCTATGGCACCTGCCAGAGTTCAAGGATATTCCCCAGCTGTAGCCGCAGTAGCTCAACCTACACGAGTAGATAACTTTTCTAAGCTTTATAAGAAATTTTGTGCTATGGAAGGAAAACCATATCGGGGTACCGAGAGCTTTGTTGAGGCGAGAAATTGGCTTAGAGAAACAGAGAATGTGTTTGGTCTTTTTGAGCTCGACGAGATACAGTTGGCCTCATGGCAACTAAAGGACGAAGCTTCATACTGGTGGGAAGTGACACAGGAAGGACAATCAGTAGCTACTTGGGATGATTTCAGATAGAGATTTGAGATAAATTTTCTATCTCAGGCGGAAGAAGGATTACAGATGGAGAGATTCTTTTCTTTGAAGCAAGGGGACATGTCTGTTAAAGACTATGTTAATAGGTTTAATCAAGATTTGGTCTAGACTTAGTTAATACACCTCATAAGAAGGCTTTTAGGTTTGCGAGAGGGTTGAATCAACCTCTCCAAGGACTTACATTATCTCATATACTGACAGAGGCAACGTTTGAGAGGTTGGTTGGCATGGCTCTAATGCATGAAGATGGCAAGGATGAGAAGAAAGATAGTAAGGCTGAGGAGACACGGGCTAAGGGCGAGAAAAAGAAGTGGTGGCCCAAGAAGGGAGCAAAGATGAAAGGAGGGAAGCCTGACAAGAACCAGATCAAGAAAGATGTCAAGTGTCATCGTTGCGGAGATTTGGGTCATTTTGTGAAGGACTGTAGAAAGACAAATTATGGTCAAGTGGGACACTTCACTAAGCAATGCCCCTAGCATGCAATGACAAGGGACATGATCTTCTGGATAAGTACATGCTCTTGAAGCTAGTGGACCTGATCGAGGTAGGAAAGTCACTATTGAAGGTTTGATTTTCCTTTTTGACTATCCTTTTAGAATCTTCTTTGATTCTGGTGCTTCTCATTCATTTATATCCAGTTCTGTAGTAGATAGTTTGCACCTTAATACTAGTATAGTCTCTGATCCTATAGTAGTCTCAAACCCCATAGGAGGTACGACTCATTTATCCATGATATGTAGGGGTTTGAGAATTTCTACCTTGGGAGTTGAGTTTGAATGCGACGCATACGTGCCGGGCTTTATGGGATAAGGTTTGATTTTAGGAATTGATTGGCTAGCTATAGTGCTATCCTAGACTGTGAGATGAGAGTGGTTAAGCTATTGACTTGCCAAGGAAGAACTCTCGATATTTCGTGTGTCCCACGGGTGTCAGTTATGCTCAATTTCCTAGATTCGCTTGATACTTCTGTTGATGATTTGTGATTTGTACCCATAGTCAGAGATTATCCCAACGTGTTTGATGAGGTTAAGGGATTACCTTCGAGGGTGAGATAGACTTCCGGATTCACATGGTAGAGAATGCGAAGCCAGCAGCTCTACTGGTGCGTCACATGGCTCCTAGAGAAAGGATGGAGCTCAGAAAGCAAGTAGGGGAGCTATTCGAGAAAGGCTTTATTAGACGAAGCATATCAGAGTTAGGAGCTCCGGTCGTCTTTGCAACTAAGGCAGATGGCTCACTTTGTCTATGCATGATTATATTAATATGAATAAGCTCCCCAAGAAGAATAGGCACCCACTTCCGAGGATTGACGACTTGTTTGATCAGCTAGTAGGCACATCTGTTTTCTCATAGATGGATTTCGCCATGGGATTTCATCAGTTGAGGGTGGCAGAGGACAGTATCAATAAAACTGCATTCAGAATGTCAAACGGTTTCTTTGAGTGGTTGGTTATGCCTTTTGGGCTAACCAATGCACCCACATATTTTGTGATCTTTATGAGTAGGGTGTTTAGAGAGTTTCTGAAAAAGTTTGTGGTGGTCTTTGTAGATGATTTTCTGATATTCTCAAAGAATGGGGAGGAGCATGCCCTACACTTAGGAGAGGTTCCACGCACTCTCAGATCCCATCAGCTCAAGAATTTTTTTTCTAAGTGTCACTTTTGGAGAAAAGAAGTAAGGTTCCTAGGGTATGTGGTCTCCAAGGATGAGATAACAGTGGACCGCGGTAAAGTTGCCGCAGTTCAGGATTGGAGAGCCCGAAGGAGGTGAGAAGTTTTCTAGGGTTGGCGAGCTATTATAGAAATTTTATCAAGGACTTTGCAAGAATATTAACCCCACTCACCCGATTGACGAAAAAGAACTTGGATTTTTCATGGAGCATTGATTGCGAGGATGCCTTCCCAAGATTGAAAAGAGCTCTAACAACAGCTCCAGTTCTGACTCTCCCCGATGGAAGCAAGATGTTCATAGTCTACACAGATGCTTGTGGCACAAGACTTGGTGCCGTTTTGATGCAAGAAAGAAGAGTAGTATGCTATGGTAGTAGAAAGTTGAGAGTTCACGAGAAGAACTACCATACCCATGATTTAGAGTTGGCTGCAATAGTGTTTGCATTGAAGTCTTGTCGACATTATCTACTTGGAGAGAGATTTGAGCTATACATGGATCATACATCGCTCAAATATTTGTTCTCACAGAAGAATCTCAACCTGAGGCAGCAATGGTGAATGGAGTTCCTCGCGTCCTATGACTTTGAGATAGCTTATACCCCAGACAAGGGTAATGTATTGGCGGACTCTTTGAGTAGGTAGAGGATGACTTTGAGTCCTCTATTCGTAGAAAGGTGGAGCTTGGAGTTTATATCGACCTTCGATTTTAAGCCATGTATGGATTTCACATTAGGATTATTATCATCATTTGAGGTGCGACCTACTCTCATGGAGCGTATTGGATCAAGTAGAGAGAGGATCCATAGATAGCAGACATCTTGGATAGGCTTGGTGGAGGGGAGACTTCTAGTCACCTAGCTAGATATACCGTGGATGAGAAAGAGTGGCTAAGACGAGATGGAAGGTTGTGTGTCCCTAGAATTGGGGAATTGCTAAAGGAAGCGCTGGAGGGAGCTCATCATTGTCGGATGACCATCCACCCGGGCGACGACAAGATGTATCGAGACATGAAGAGAGTTTTCTTTCGGACTGGTATGAAGAAGGACGTAGTGGAATTAGTAGCTCGATGTTTGACTTGCCAGCGAGTAAAGGCTGAACAATGGAAACCAGGTAGATTGCTTCAGCCCTTGGATGTCCCACAATGGAAGTGGGAGAGCATCTGTATGGATTTCACCGATGGACTTCCTAGATCGAGGAAGGGCAATACGAGCATTTGGATGATAGTTGACAGACTTACGAAGAGCACTCATTTTATTCCTGTTAAGAGTAAGAGGACGACAACTTGGCTAGCGTCAGTATACCTTCGGGAGATAGTCCGACTTCATGGGTTATCTTCCAGTATAATAAACGACCGTGACCCCAACTTCACTAGTGATTTTTGGAGGAGCTTACAAGACGTGTTAGGTACACAACTACGTTTGAGCATGACATACCACCCTCAGACCGATGGACAAACTGAGAGGGTGAATAGAATTCTTGAGGATCTTCTGAGACTGTGTATCCAAGATTTCGGAGGGACTTGGGAGGAAAACCTCCCAATGGTTGAGTTCACCTACAACAACGGTTATCAATCGAGCATAGGAATGGCACCCTTCAAATCATTATATGGACAACCTTGCAGATCGCCGACTTGTTGGTGGGAGTCTATGAACAGACTTCTACTTGGACATGAGATGATTCGAGAGACTTTCAAGAAGATTGATCTTCTTCGCCGAAGAATGGAAGCAGCTCAGGACAGGCAGAAGTCATATGCCGATAAAAGGAGGACCGATTTGGAATTCGAAGTAGGAGATATGGTCGTCATTAAAGTATCACCGCTGAGGAATATAGTTCACTTTGGCTCGGTAGGGAAGTTGGCGCCAAGATTTGTAGGAACATTCCCTATAGTGGAGAGGATAGGTCAGACGGCCTATAGTGTTAGACTACTGGACAGACTGGCAGGCGTACACGATGTATTTCACGTTTCCCATTTGAGGAAATGTCTGCATGATGCGGTAGAGACAGTGGAGCCGAGAACACTTGAAGATGTGGAAGTTGAGAAGGAAGCATCGGTGAGAAGAGTTCCTACTCATATTCTTGGATCAGAGGTCAAGAAATAACGCAACAAGGAAATCAGATTGGTGAAGGTACAGTGGGGAGAAGACCGCGAAGATGCAACGTGGGAACCCGAAGACAAGATTCATGCTTCTTATCCTTTTCTTTTTGAGAGTACGTTCTTGATTTCTTTTCTAAGCTTTTACTTCGCATTTGCTTCTATCATTCAAGTATGTTTATCCTATCGTTCGAACCTTTGATCATTAGGTAGAATCCAATGGTTGGAAACATGTGTTTGAGACATGTTATGATTGATGGTTGCAAGTGGATGCAAGTGTTTTCTAGTGGTTGCTCGTGGATGCATATACCACACACTAGGCACTAGATCGGCTCAAGCACTTACATATTGCATATGGATGTGTGCGCATTTTAATTTTCTATGGATGGAAATGGGTGAATCATCATATGGATGTTGCAATTTGGTGAATGATTGTGCACACATATAGAACTTATATGTTATACTAGGACTCTTTTTGCATACATGTTGGATACATGGCACAAACATATATTGCATTAAGGAGGTCAACTGAATTAGTCGACCACCTGATCTACGCATTAGCTTAAGAACATACACACAACACTTTTTGCATATGTTCATATCAAACATTAGAAATTTTAAGGACAATCGATGTATGTGGATGATGGTTGAGTAGATGGGTGTAGATCTAAATAGTAACATTCTTCTTAACTTAGATATTTCGAGGACGAAATCCTTTAAGAAGGGGAGAATGTAACACCCCATAATTTACTACACTTTAACTGTATAATGAAGATAATAAAATTCTTATTGGCAATGGATGCCAGTGGATGATGGATGAGTAGATGGTTATAGGTGGTTGTTAAGGTAATAGCATTCATCTTAACTTAGAGATTTCGAGGACAAAATCCTTTAAGTAAGAGAGAATGTAACATCCCAAAATTTAATACACTATAACCATATTATAAAGACAATAAAATGAATATTACATAAAATTAAGTAAAATCGACTTTGCAGTTGCGTTTGTCTTGGAATTCTGGTTCACATAGACCCCAAGTTTGCGTAAATCGGGTAACCTATGAAGAAGTTATGAAACTTAGAAGTTTGTATATATATGAAGATTATATATGAATGATTTCAAATAAATTCAAACCAACAGCGCAGGAAGAAATGGTCATGGGGCGACCCATTCCCTGTAAGGGTCGACCCGTGGGTCGATCCAAGGCTAAGTGGTTCAACCCACCCGTATGCAGGCTCGATTCTGAGTTCTACACCTGGATTGTTTTGTTTGCTAGGTTCGTTTCAGCATTACGTGCGTGGCTTAGATTGAAAACCTAATATCTAACGGTGATGGATCATCTTAGGTAGTCTATATAAAGATATGCAACCTCATTTGTTCTACACATACAAAATCATTCTTCTCCCTTCTTCCTCCAAACCCTTTTCTAAGAATAATATATACATAGAACTACTGAGGTGCTGCCCAAATATAAAATAGCAAGGACAATTCAGACTGCTCTACAATAATAAAAAGATATAAGTGGACTTTTCTACAATGGCATATATATAAAAAAGAGATAATCTCCTTTTCATCAAGACCCGCTGTGAGTTTCATGTTATTTTCAAATCTAATACCTAGAATTATATCATGACAGTAAATAAAAGTGGATCTAGAACATACAGTACTTATAGGTTAAACCTGTTCTTTTACTATTATTCATCTATGTCGTTGTTACAAGTAATATATGTTCTTTTACTGTCAGTTGATTAATTAGGTATGTGTATCTATCTTCCATTTCCCTATTTCTTGTATTTAATTTATTTCAAATCTTTCCTATATGCCTTTTTATACAGTTTGATTTGGTTATATTCTTCTCCTTCTATTTTTCCTTTTTATTTACGCTAAGCCTAGGCCACTGAAAGCCTAGATCATGTCTGATTTTAAGATTGTGTATAGTTAAAATTGGGATAATAAGAAATGACATAAAAAAGGAGAATATGGGCATATTATAAATTAAGGACTTTATGACTGTACTTCGGGAAAGGGATAATATGCATATACTTGTACTTGCTGTAATTTGGGGAATATAATAAAAAGGGATAATATGCATAAACATGTACATGTTGTAATTTGGGAAATGTAATTGGAAGGAATAATATGAATATGTATAACCTGTACATGCTGTAATTTGGGAAATGTAATTGGAAGGAATAATATGCATATGTATAAACATGTTAGACTTGACTTAATATAGCCATTAAGTAAAGGCCATGTTAAAATAATGTAAGTACCAGATGTAGGTTAGGAAAACTGAATTGCTATAGTAATTATATACATCTGGCAGGTGTTGGTTTTTTAGGAAGAGTTGTACACACATAATAACATGTAATTTTACAACCACGCTTATCAATGAACTTAAACCTGCTAAGTTAAACCTAATTATTAATAAGCTAAGAGGTCCTTCGTTCTGCTATTGTATCGGGTTTTGGGGACTCTTAAATCCTATTTACTTGGGGGAACAAGCTTAGGGGGTTTGGCTTGTGTCAATCTTGCTGTGTGGAACCCATATTAGTCAGTATCCATGTTGGTATTTTGTTAGTGGGCCTCGCACTAGGTAGGGGTCAAGGTACGCTTTACTAAACTAGATAGTAAGAGGTTCAAACGAGAAAGGTGGGTACGGGAGTGTTCCGGCGTAGTCATGAGCGTGCATGAGTCCGATTAGGGAAACTAAGCCACTGTAATTCTAGTAAATAGGTCTATGTTATATAAGTTGCTGGGTTAGGGAGTGATACACCCTAAAGCCAGGGCTGACACAGGGTATTTACGTAGTAGGGAGCTGATCGCATGGGTAGTAATTAGGGTAAAACCTAATCCTATTATGTAATTAAAGTAACAGCTAATCCTGTTGTTTCTGTTAATTAATTAGGTTAACACCCAATCCCATTTTTTTAAAGTAATTAGGTTAACACCTAAACCTAATATACTAGTATTGGCGCAAAAAACCTGTTTTAGGGTTATAAATGATAAGCTTTACTCGATCACTGTTTATCCTGCTGTTTTGTTTATCCTGATTACCTGTTATCTTATATGCTATTGTACATTCTCATCCAGTCTGGTTTATTTGTCTTGATATCTCTATTTTATGCATATACAAAAAATCACTGGAACTCGCTAGGCTTTATGTCTGGCCTTTTTGTTTTGCTTCATTCTCTTCCTTCCCCCCCCCCCTCAAGTCGTCAGAATTGCAGCACTCCTCAGTAATTAGGACTTTCTCTTTCAGCTTGATCTGGTCTTTCTCAGATGTACTCCTTTGATTAATTTTCTACTCTATTATGGCTTGCTATGAGGGATATGATTTTATAGTATTGCAATCTGTTATTTGCATTATGAGACAGATGGATTAATTAAGGTTCTTGGTTTTTAATGTAACTGGTTTGATGATGTGACTTGATTTGAGAAAATGTTTTATTTTCAATAATAAAGTTTATTTTTTCCACTGCTTATTTCTATCTGTCTTGTGAAATTATGTTACTTTTTACCTATTGCGCTTCACGAATCTTAATGCATTCTCTTACGAGTGACATTAACGGACGTGGGGTGTCACAAACTCCATAAGTTAATAGCTCCACACAAAGAAGCTTTTCGTTCGGCTCGATCTTATTATCTGGAGTCCGCATCATCTACAATCCCCTAGGGTTGAGCATCGTTCTCGAATGGGTTTGAGATGGGTTGACATGAGTTCGACGCGATGTTTTGGAAGGTATGGAGCACCTATAGGTCAATCATGGTGGAGTTTTGTGCCAAAAAAATGTCATGACCCATGTAGCGACTCACGGCCGATCCTGAAAGTCACGACATGGATTAGCTACAAGTGCGCATTAAGGTATCGAGATTGAGCAAAAAAGTGGGTTTGAGCATCAGGGATTGAGTGAATTTAGAAGGTGAACTGGGGAAGTAGGAGCTAGGTCTGATGATGCTTTGGGTCTATAATGCGGTTCGGGTTTCAGTATTTCCTCATGGAGATGGGAAGCCAGTAATGTTCGAATGATTGAATAGTTCTAGAGGAGGTTGTAATTGTTGTTGAAGCAGGCAGGCAAAGGGTGAGCAGGTAAAGTAATAATCCAGTAACTAATTTTTTTTTTATTACACTTAAATTGTTCAGTAGCTTAAATAATGAATGTCATGTTAAATTTATATAAGATTTTATCGAACGGAATCAATCGTGTAATTCGTAACTGAGGCATACCAAATCGAGAATTAAATGGGAATCCAAATAGATCGAAGAGAAAAGTCAAGGTGAGTAAACTCACTCTCTAGATTTGTTTATAATTTTATTATAAACAAATTTTTATTTCAAATAATTTTTATATGTTGTTTGCTGACTATTGGGATGAATTGAATAATTGTTGATGAATTGTAGTTATTATATATATAGTTATATTTAGGCTTGGTGGTTATGGCTATTATATATATTAGTTATATTTAGGCTTGGATATTGATATTTCCTGTAGAACCATTAGCGGATGACCTTATGCGCTCACAATATATATAGTGGATGACCTTCTATACCACGATATCCTTCCTTGAAGCGGGATAGGTATTATTTATGTTATCTAACAACTGTGGATGTAAAGAAAACAAGTTGGAGGGATCCAACTAGATTCCTCAACAAAAAAATTTCCATATATAATGTTATATGGTGTGATAAATAATTTGTGTTTGATTATTGGGTGTTTTGAATGTTTAGATAACACTGGCCCTAAGTATTGGTACATAAAAACCATATAAAAAATATTCGAATGAAAAGAAAGGAATTTTGAGATTTTAAAAGGAAAATTTATTTATTTATCAAATAGAAATTGAATTTCGAATGGGCTAGAAATAAAAACTTTTTTTAATAATAAAACAGTAGTTAATTTATAAACGATGTTTATAAATGAAGTGAAATAAATTATCGTTGGATAAGTTGGGAAATCTGAATTCAAGTATGAATTTAAAAAAGGATTTAAAATTGAGAACCGTTTCGGAAAAAGCAAACGATGAAATTTATTCTGACGTTCGGAATGTAAATTTAATTGAAATAAATCCATACATATTTATGATTAGAATTCGACTATGTCGAATCTATAAAAATAAATTATTTCCAAAAAATGATACTGAAATTATATTAAATAGAAACTAAAATTAAATATGAAAGTAGATTCTATGTTTATTATATATAAGTTATAATGATAAAATATTCAAAATGGGAATCAGGTTTAACATAGATTATTAAAATGGAAGCTTGTTTAATATATTAAATATGGAATTTAATTTATAAACAATGTTTATAAATGTAATGAAGTAATTTTCATTGGGTAAATTGGAAATAGATTTTCCAAATGTAAGAAATGGCATTTAAAAATCATATTTTTAAATGAGATAGAAGAGGAGATTTTTATGATAAGTAATAACAGTTTTTATATTACAAACTTTTATCTTTCTCATAATAAGAACGTTGTCAATCAAGGCATGGGAGGTGATTAAAATACCACAACTTGAACGACTTCACTATTATCAAGGGATGATATTAGTTTGCAAAGGTAAAGGATGTTTTTGTTTCCAAGCGAATTGGAATTTAATATAGAAAATTAAGTTGTAAATAATCTTATAACTGAGTTATGGATTTTGAATGAAGTAATTAACGATTTTAGATAATCAAAATGTTTAAGTTAGATTTGGAAAATTGGTTTAATTTATATTAAAATGTCAAAGAGTTGAGTTGAAATTATTTAATAAACGAAGTTTTAAACGTTTATATTTAGATTAAATTAATATGAACTCGCCGCAGCGCGGTAGTTCGTATTTTGACGTTTTGAACTTCAATCGAGTATATATAACCCAATATAAGTCGGAATTCTTTGAAAGAAGAATCATCCGGACCAATTAAGTGAGTATTTTCTAATGAAAGAGAAAAATCTGGATTTCATCTTATAGGTTTTGAGTTATGTCAAAATCATTTTTTTTAAAACAGCGGTATAATCGTTAATAAACCATAACAGTTTATTAAATAAAATAAAAGGGTTTAGAGTGAATAAAATTCGGATTTCCATTAGAAAAATCCAGATTTGGGTTATAAAATGAATATGAACCCATGAGTATTTAATAAGTTGATGTGTGAGATAAAAAAAATCATATTTTTAGATATGCAATGGAGATGTCTAATTAAAATAAAATTTAATTAATTAATGGAATATAAGGAACGATACTTAATGTGGTTAAGTAAAATGAAATTTTAGATTCCAACTCGAATTTGGATATGAAATTTGAATTAAAATTTGGAATTGAATATGGAATTATGTTTGACTTGTTTATAAGTCAATAATAATGTGTTTTAAACAAGATTGATTCCAATTAAAAGTGAAATGAGCGAATGAGCTAATTAGATAATAAATTAGCGAATTGTTTAGAGTTAAATGTAAATGTTAGATTGATTTGAATAAATGAAAATTTGGAAATGGATGAATTTACGTTAAACAGATATGGAATGAAGCTAATGGAAGAAAATAAATTGAATGCCCAACAAAAGAGGTACATATTTAATTGGATACAAGATTTTATGAGCTTATTGGACAAGCCGCTTGGCTTTTTGATTTTCTTTTTGAATGTAAAGGGCCTAGAGAGGCGATTTGTAGTTGTATCGATTGAGCCGTACAAAAGAGACGCTGACAAAATTTTCCAGAAATATAAGGAGACAGAAAATTTTAAGAAAATTTAATAAGTAGAAACTCAATTTACTGATTATATAGGAAATTCGATAAGAGAATAAACTTATAATGGAATTTCATAATTAAGAGACTAAGCGATTTAAAGAATATTTGGGTAATAAATATTGAAAGGAAACTAGGAAAGGATTTAATTAATGAAATTAAAAAGGGCTCAGTGATTGTTTGGTGCCAATCAATAGTATTCCCTTTGGGAAATAAGGTGTTGGATGAATGCTTGTCTGTTCAATGGTTAAATAATCGACTATCGAAGTATCGACCAATTTAATGTCATCATTGTTAATACGGAGAGACCAGTTGAATTTATTATCCGAAAACCACTCCGTATTGGCATAAGCGTTGCGAATCGAATTATGTTGAAGATAAATTGAAGACAGAGTAAAGTGCAAGGGCTGTTCTGTTAATCCTAGAAAGAAATTTCCCAAGATGGATTGATAGAATGGTGCCATCGGTTTGTCCAGTCCCAGGACAATGTGTATGAACGAATGTCTGACAAAATATTTCCAAATGATCATGTAGGTTGATTTTTACAAATACACCAAGTTTGGTGGCGAAGAAGGAAACTTCTTTTAGCTTAATACCCAGAGTATATTTGTGGACGTCAACTAGTGATTTGACGGATCTGACGATGTGGCATTCAAAGTAAATGGTGGCAAGATGTTCTAAAAGGTAATCGTAGCCTTAAGCCTCATCAACCGGGAAATGACAAAAATCGGGAAAGCAGCATGACTAAGTGGGTCATACCCATTAGGATGTATTATCGCCTGATCTAGAAAAAATTCAATTGCTTCTTATTCTATCGATGTTGTATGCTTTTGGTAACGGTTGCTGAGCACAACCTTTGGTGATATACATTCGGTACACTCAAGCAGAATGAGTGGTCAGTCATGTGTAGCCGACTTGCAAGATGTTCTTGTTGAGCCCAATGAGTTCCTCTCTAGAGATACACTATCGGAAGGTGGTCCCATACCTTGTCATAATTGGAAATCCATTCTTCAATAAACGCCTTGCGGTTTTTGATTATATACTATGTATGCGTAGCGTGAGATGTAAGTGTTCCACTATATTGCTATTTATTTGATTTAAACACTATTACAATAACAAAAGAGTTTCGATACAAAGAATATTTTGGGTTATCATAAGGTAAAAACCATCTGTGTTTATGTATGGATCGGTCTTATAATTATCTTTTTTTCGAAAGGATTTTTAAGTTAAATCAAATGGTTGGAATTTACTCACACCAGTCTCAGGACTAACCCAGAGTTAATTTTGTTTTTCTTTACCCTAAACTCTTGGGTGCCCAAATTTGTACGGGAAGTCAAGAAGTTCAAGTATTTACAGATACCATTGGAGGAGCTTGGAGCAAGAGGCTTCTCCGTTAGTTATTAGAATTTATTTCCGATGTGTTCGAATTATGTGATGTACTCCGATGATGTATGTAAGTACAGATACAGTTTTGTATTCCAAAAATTATCATATATATTATATTTTATTCCAATGCGATGTGAGATTCTGTGTTGTTGTTTCTGATCTTCTTCTATCTTTTTCTTCTTTACCCATAATGATCCTTATTTCCGAGCAATTTAGGTTGGATGTGTGTTGTATTTAGTCAACTCAAATAGTATGGAAATTCGGGCCATTACATCACTACTACAAACTTGTGCCAATCCTCATATAATCCTGAAGTCGTCCAAGTTGTGGTATTTTATTTACCTCTCAGACCTTAATCATCAACGTTCTTATCTTAAGATAGATACAAGTTTTTAACTCAAACTGATAATATTTACAATAACACACAATCTCATTTATTGTTTTATTTAAAACATGGATTTATAAACCATTCTTATTTTTTGAATCCTCTTCTCGAGTATAACTATTGTTACTTAATTAATTAAATGCTAATTAAAACATCACCTTTTAACTTCTAAACTTCTTTAAAACAGTTTGTTTTATAACTCGGATTTATTTACAAAATCCACTTACCGAATCCTTCACCAAAAACCCAAAACATTTTATTATATAACCTAATTTGGATTTTATTACTAAATCCCTTTCCCCAAATTCCTTACACAAATCCTTTAACCATATTTCTTTGCATTCCTGAAAACCTTCTTTTGAACTCAACCATTTTTACTTACTTCAAATATTAAGTAAATATTCATTTTAAACTATCGCACTAGCTTAGAATCTCTTTTATAACTTGGTTTATAAAACTTGGATTTTACTATAAAATCCCTACATAAACACCTCTCAAGATTCAACTGAAGTTTTACCACAAACCTGATTACCTTCTTAAACTATTTCAACTAAAAAGGTGATCCCTTTAGTTATTATTAATTAAATAATAATTAATTTCAACATTAACTGAAGTAAAAGTAGTTTACTACATTATTAATCAAAACATATGTAGTTAATTTCTTTAATAACTAAAGGTAGAATAGTTAATTTCCTTTAAAAGATTATTTAAAATAATTATTAACTTTATTTAAAACACCTAGATAATTACTTTTAAACACATTTAAATAACGATTAATTAACTTTTAAGGACACTCATAAAATTTGAATGGTTATTTGTTAAAACCATTCTTATTAGATTGATTGAAAATAAATTAATCTAATAATCAATCTCAATCTACATAGTTGACTTAGTCAACTTGATAACATCAGTTACTTGTTAATTGATTTCCACTAATCCTTCTTCTTCTTCTTAATTAATTAATAACTTAATTAATTTAATATAATTCCACTAAATTGTTTCTTGGAAACAATTACTTCAAATTATTAACCCGTAGGTTAATTTTAGACATACTTGCTTATAAAACTTATTTAACATATAAGAATTTGTCATAATAAATCATTTTATAATTACTTATAAAATTAAATAATAAATATTGATTTTCTTTTAATAATTTTTTTATTTAAATGCTTTTCCAAAAAATACTTTTATTTAAAATAATTTATATAAAATAGATTTCAAAATCTAACTTCATTTATAAAATAAATTTATAACTCCATTTCAGTCAATTCACCTAAGGGTAAATCAACATCTTTAAAAGATGGATTTTTGGGCCATCAGCTACCAATCACTTAATCGGTACTGTTTATTGATTAATAAACATTGGTGTTGAATTCCAATTCAATTATCAAAAACCAAATCATCATCCAACATATTGGTTAAACAATTCACATAATAATAATATGAAAGCAAATAACATTAAAATATTTGAGGAATCCAGTTGGATCCCTCCAACCTGTTTCTCCCTGCATCATAGTAATATAAAAGTTTATATATATGCATATAAACATATATTTTAAAATAATTCATTTAAAATGAATCTTGTGCTTAAAAGCAGATAGTGTCAGGGTTTATTAGTTCATAGATGGGAATTTATAACTATAACCAAATAGTCCAAGCAATAAACAATAATCAATCCAAACAATCATTCAAACAACAACTATCAGTTATCCAAACAGTTAATCAATAATATCATATAAATAAATATCAATTTAATAATAGATATTTATAACATGATATAATTTAAATAGTGTTCCATAAAATGTGAGTTGACAACCCACCAGTTGTTCGATCGATGATTCAATGTCGTTTCATTTAATTTTAAACAGACGTTTAAAATTAAACAAAAATTCAATAAGCGCCAGACCATTCCAATTCATCATGGACTTGTAGTACTCGTCCATACGATTCCGTAGGATTGGTTTTGTCAAATTATGGTAACGTATGAGAGAGTTATACAGTTTACAATGTATAACCTAAATAAATGTCATTAACAAATAATTACCCTTATTACTGTCAATCACATCTATAATTCAGTTAACCTCTTCTTCTTCCATCGAAACACGCTGCTCCCGATACATGCCATCGCTGATCTTCACGCCATCCATTCTATCCTACCCGGTCCATTATCCAGCAATCTGATTACACCATGAACTCCATCTCTGCAAGCTCCCTCCTCCCATCACCACCGCACTAGGCCGGAACCTCCACTCAGAAACGCGTTGACAGTCTTATTCTCCATGCACATAGCAATCATGGAATTCTTTCTGCACCAATCTTCCCCAAAATTTGCACGCATATGCTAAATCCCACCAGGAACCCTGCCAAACGATGCTCCTACTTCGAATTCGACAGCTAACTCACGCTATTCGAAAAAGGTAACAATGAAAATTTGATCGAACCTAACCGAATCTATACCAGAATGAAGAGCACACTCATACGATTTCATTGAATAAAAAATCAGTTGATTTTGTTTAGATTTAGATTTTATACGAATTTTAGAAGAGATTTAAGAATGGTGGCTCATATTCGTTCACCATTGACCAAAACGATGAAAGAGTAAGGGTTAAGGAATGTAAACGATAATATATAAGGTAGGTTTATTATTATTTTCCATTTAAATCAATATAATATGTTATCACTATTTATCGTTCGACGTTCTTTATTCATATGATCATATACGAACCCCAATTGCGATGTAAATGGACCTCTTGCTATAGTTTGACATTCCTGATCCAATGAAACTTATTTCGTCGAAATCTGAGTCTGTTTGCAAAACCAAAGCTATTTTAAATATTAAACTGTTAATCGATATATATTTATTTTGTGCATGCTCACATAATAACTATGATTGACACGAAACTTGAAATCTACAATAATTAGCCATTACGAATTTAATAAAATTTGTTTTGTTGAAATTCGAGGTTCTTTGTAAAAATGGCTATTTTCAAGGTCTAAATTAAATCGATAAAATATAAATTAATTCTAAAACAATTAAATCCAATAATAATAAATTATTATCATTATCGTATATATTCAGATAGAATTATACATAGCTTCAAAATATACTAGTTAGAGTTTTAAACTCGATATTCATTTTATACAAAATCCTTTTGTTTTATTTATTAAATTGTTATGGTTCATAAACGAGTCCATGTCGAATTTCTGAAAATTTGATTTTGACATAACTCAAGGTATACCAAATGAAATCATGATTTTTCTCTTTTATTAGAAAACTATAAACTAATAGATCCGGAAGATTCTTGTTTCAAATAATTTCGACTTATATTGGATCTTGTATACCCAATTGAAGTTCTAATCGTAAAGCTACGAACTACCTTAATGTTGCAGGTTCATTACAAATAAATTATAATTAATATGTTCGAACTTCATTTAGTAAATGAATTCCTTATTATAATTCAAATCTAAACTTAACTAAACCATTTTATACTATCCAATTCCTATTGTATTGTAAATCCAACTTATTTCGACTATTTCAAAATTAAATTTATTATTTCGCTATTTAATATTAATAAAATACTCAAAATCGTAAAACTTGAGCTGTTTAAACCTCCAAATCACTATTATAATATTTAAATAAATTAAATATTCGATCACTAAAAATCCGGGATGATATATTCCTTCCCCCTTAAAAGAATTTCGTCCCCAAAATTACTAAGACAGGAAAAATGCTACCACCCTATTTGGTTAAATTCTTCTATTTCACTTTCTGAATCTTTAATTCCAGCTAATCCAATTAGTTTAAATTAAAATACCAATTCATTTCTGTTAACAAAATTTCTCAAAAAAATTTGAAAATTTCTAACACCTTGAATTTCCGAATTTTTTTGTCAGAGTCTCCCTTGTACAGAGGGACATCTGCAATACCATAAGAGAGATAAAAATATATACATCGACCCACCTAGTCGGAAAACACAATTAACATACAAAATTTTGTATTTTTGTGTAAGTGTACCTTATATAAGAGTTATTAAGCGAGTTCGCTTCATATTTATGCAATTCACGCAACAAAACCAAGCCATACATCTTCATGCACCTCTACTTACTCAATTGAAACCCATAAGTCTCAATATATGAAGCTTAACCATCATTCAATCCTTTAACGTGAATAAATCACATAATTTCCAATCAATATCTTGCAATCGATCCATATTCTTTTCAATTTGGTTTTAAACCAACTTATCTACTTTTAATGGGTTCACACAAATTTATTTGCTTTGGTTTATATCAAATGGAAACCCAAATCATATCACTGATCATTTCATAGATTCATTTGTCCAAGTTTCCATTCAATTTCAACCAAATTTCATTTGTATGGATTTCAAACAAATTTTATTTTTATTAAATCCTTCCTTTTCATATAGCTTAATTTAAGTTAAATTTTAATCCATTTGATTCACCTATACATTACAATCTATTTAACTTGCTCAAGTTAACTTTAAATTTCAGAATTCGAATTCCTGGCTTTTGTTTCAAGCTCTTTTAAATAATATAAATATATACATATATTACCATTTGCAAATTCAAAACATTTGAATTTTAAAACATTTGCTTTTCTTAAACAATTTCCCATTAGCAAATTTACTATGGTAGCAATTCATCACTCAAAAACTCGAAAATGAATACTAATGATGTTGCAGTCATCATTAAGAACTATTTTCCAGTGACTAAAATGAGTTCAGTGCTTTATTACTTCCAAAATCAAATAAAAATGATTTTTATTCAAAATTTCTTCAAAGGAGTACTATATTACTTTATAATACTTTAGAAAATAATTTCTAAACATCCGGGACTTAAATTCTCAATTCTAGTCTGAATCCAATTTTAATTTAGCTCATTTGTATATTTCATTCTTATACAAATTCTATTTGGTTATGTATAACCATTCCAATATTATATTCTCATTTGGTCATAATAACAACCAATCGCATCAATAATTTCAGAAAATTATTTCCTTATATCAAAAATATAACTCTGGGTAAAATTATTTCATTTACCCACTTAAAAACAATATTATGTCAAACTGCTCTGCTCAAGTGTTTAGAAATCCTTATCGACCACGTCGGCTAAATGCATCGATTTAGAATTTATACCACTCGATAAACCAATCAACACAATATAAAATAATTTTTATAATACTAACAACTACGCTCTCTTATATATATAAATATATACACTCAAACTCAATCTAAGGTATTACAAACCCCGTCTCTATTGAGTTAGCCACAGAGCCAAAGTTATTACTTAACCTTCAACTCTGATACCAACTGTAATGACCCACTTTTTCCATACAACTTAAGCGAACATTTAACTACACATGTCAACTCAAAATGCACGGAAAAGTAGATAGGTAGAAGAAAGAAGTTAAAGGGTGAGAAAATAGAAAGAAAGAAAAGTTAAAATAGAAGAATAAGAAGAACATAAACACATCAAAATCAGAGTAGACAGGAATGTCTCAGCGGAATGAATAACATATGATATATCAAAGCTCTTCACACAAAGAGAAAACTAGTGTATATACATGAATACAACCATCAGAGTACACAACCAGATCAGCCTAAACAATGTTAATAAATGCAACACACACAATGAAAATAAATTAGTATGAGAAAATATCAGAATACGTCTCGACTCCAGCTCCTCTCTTGGAGTTCCAAGCAAATCCAGTTCTACTTGGAAAAGATAATTGGTCTGACCCGAGTATTACATACACGGATCAGTATGAGATACTTTCAGTGAGAAATCTCACATCATAAACGACTTGCTTGGTCTGACCCGAGTATTACATACATCGATCAGTATGAGATACTTTCAATGAGAAATCTCACATCATAAACGACTTGCTTAACTTTAGAAAACTTTCTACAAAAAGGAACTCTTGTAAGACACGACCACACATAAACATGGCACATGGTTTTACCTTACGATACCCAAATCACTTTTTATGTCAAAATCTAGTATATTACAATAATGTCTATCAAAACACAAACAAAATAGGAATATAGTCGGAAAGCTTGCATCTCACTTTTCAACATTGCTGGTTTACATCTAAAAACGTATGACTCATATTGGAATTTGGATGTCCATTTCCATTATGACTAGGTATGGAACCACCTTCCGATCAGTGTCCTCTAGAGATGGAACATAGTGGTTCAACGAGAACATCTTGCAACCCGACTATACATGATTAGCCACTCATTCAACTTGCGTGTACCGAATATATCACCACCACGGTTGTTGGTCGTCCAACCATACTCATTCTGAAGCATACAAAAAGGGAAAATCGGTTTCTCTAGATTAGGTGATGATATACCCTGATGGGTATGACCCACATAGCCATGTTGCCTGCCCGATTTCAGTCATTTTTCGGTTGATGAAGCTTTGAATGCCATATTTTCAAATCCATCAAATCACTAATTGATTTGCAAAAATATATTCAGGGTGTTAAGCTAAAATAAATTACCTTCTCCGCCAACATACTTGGTACATTTGTAAAAATCAACGTACACGGTCTTAGGAAATACTCTGTCAGAACTCGCTTATACCATTTTGTTATAGGACTGAACGAAACCGAAGATATCCCAGAGTGTCGGAGTTACAGCTACGAGTATAATCCTGGTTGTTAACCAGAGACATCAACGAGCAACCCCCTCGCTCTGATGATCTATGTCTTCAAATATTCTCATAATCATTCGTGCAAGTTAGTTCCCAAACGCGAAGTTGGTCCGAAGTGGTTTTGGATCTAGTTCCCATCCCGATCTCTTCGAACTAACACATCAATAGCTAAAATGATATTTATTGATAGTCGGGTTTTTAACCATCAAATCAAAAATAGTACAGATCAGTAATTCGATAGCTCGGTCCCTTTCTAAAATTACTCGTTAAAACCCATTCATCGATTAAAATCGATTTCATATGCTTATCTCAACAAAACTCTTTTGTTTTCGTTACTTTGAAAACATAACCCTACATTTACCTCTTCATAATAAACGTATTCACAAAATTCATCTCTTTATTTCCTTTTACTTTGAAAATATCGTTATATTTTCACATAATCTCTTTTATTTCCTTTACCTTGTAAATATCGCTATATATTCACAAAACTTCTTTTTATTTCCTTTACTTCGAAATACCATCATATATTCACAAAGCCTCTTTTTATTTATTTTACTTTGGAAATATCCTATATGTTCATAACCAATTGTTATAGAGTTAATCACCCCTTCTTATATAGTCAAAACGATGTCATACGACACATGGTTTATAATATTAACCTAAATAGTTTTATTTAATTTTAAAACTCTTTCGAATATAGTTTACGACAAAATTTATGGAATAATAATTAAAATTCCAAATTTACCTTTATTTCCAAATCAGCTTAACCCCTTATTTTCAATTCCCAAAAATCACAGCCATTTACTTATTTCTTTAGATATGTATATTATAAAACATATTATTTTCATTACTTAGAAAATAATGTCATTTACTTAACCGAACGGTGTAAATATAATAACAGTTTATATCCAGGCCAACCAATGTCAATTGGTACATTGTTTATTTAAAACTCAACGGTTTTCTTAAATTGCTCAAAAACTTTGCAAATAATGTTGCAATATTTCTTATGCAAATAATAAATTATTTCCAACATCTTCACCATTACAAACTAGTATCAATCCTCAAATAATCCTGAAGTCCTTTAAGTTAGGGTATTTTATTTACCTCTCAGACCTTAATCGACAATGTTCTTATCTTAAGATAGATACGAGTTTGAAACTCAAACGTCCATGGATTTTATCATCAACTTTGATGAATTAATTTTAGGATATAGGACCCACCTATTAGAACAGGTTGTTCAAAAGGATCTCCTTTTCTTCCATCAAATATTCTGCTTTTTCCCGGGAACTCGGGTTTAAATACCCATAATAACACAAAATCTCATTTATTATTCTATTTAAAACATGGTATTATAAACCATTCTTATTTTTTGATTCTCTTCTCAAATATAACTACTGTTACTTAATTCGTTGATTATGTAAATGCTTAGTAACTTCTAAACTTCTTTAAAACAATTTGTTTATAACTCAAATTTTACTACAAAATCCAATTACCAAATCCTTTACCAAAAACCCCTAACATTTTATTAAATAACCTAATTTGGATTTTATGACTAAAATCCCTTTACCCAAATTCCTTACTGTAACAACCCGGATTTTCAGAACCAATTTAAATTTTTTATTTTAGCTATTTTAATGGATTTTGAATATTTAAAATGATTTATTTTAAATAATAACGACTAAAAATTTATTTAAATCGAAGTTAAAATGTATAAGTTTAATTTAATTATAAAACGAATCTGAAATAGCGTGGTAGTTTGAAAATTCAATTTTAAAATTCAATTGAATATATAGAATTCAAAATAAATCGGATTTCAATAAAACTAGAAACATTTGAATCTGCTTAATAATATCCTTCTAATGAATGTAAGAAATTGAGATTTCACTTTAGAAATTGAAAGTTATGTCCAGTTTAAAATTTAAAATAGTTGCTATGGAATTTATATATCTTTTAAATAATATATAGCCCTTAAAAATAGCCATTTTGTAAACGACCTTCGTTTTCGACGAAACCACTTTTGTTGGATTCGGAAGTCAAATTATTGTTAAGTTTTAATTTTCATAATTTTTGGAATTAATATGTGAGTGTGGTGAATTTAAATGTGTTTTAAAATTTCCATTTGAATTTAATCGACTGGATAAAGGGCCATTTTTCGAACGGTCTCCAAATTCGACGAAATTAGTTTTGTTAGGACCGTATCGTCAAAATATAGCTAGATTTATTTTTCTGGAATTTTTGGAGTCAGTATGTGGCCCCGGTAAATTAAAATGTACGTTGAAATCAATTTTGAATGTTATATTAATTTATATTTTAATTTTGATAAAAACTGATCAAAACATTCGAACTGGCTTATGGGACATATCCCATTGTGTTCGAAATAGGGGTATTTAGCTAGGGACGACAGTCGGTGGGTTTTGGGGTTCGAATAAAAAACTTACTTTTAATGGAAAAAATAATAATATATATATATATACCCCTTGTTTGGTCAAACCCTAAAATTTTAAACCCACAGTCAAAATAAAATAAAACTGCACCCCCCTTTTTAGCACGTTGCCGCCCCTCCAGGCCCGTCGCCGCCATCACCCCCCTCCGAAACCCCCTCCTCTGCCCTCCATTCTCTCTCTACCCACTTCTTCTAACCAAATCCGCCACACCAGACCAAATAACCACCGCTGCCCCTCCACTACACCACCCCAGACCACCAGCGACCCTCTTCTGCCACCCAGTCCGACCAGTGGGCCCCCCATAATTAAAAATCAAATTTTTATAAAATCCCACACGTCCATAACAGTCCAAGAGCTTCCACAACCAATATCTCCCAAACCGAGCCCCTATGGCCAAAACTCCACAGTGCCAAAATTGAAGAGCACGGTTTTCTCTTCGATTTGAGTATATGGAAGCCATATTTTGGAATGCGGAGCCGCCCGGAAAACGCGTCCAAAGTCTGTTGTCCAGATACTGTCTTTTCGCAAATTCTGGCGAATTGGAGCATTTTCGAAAGAAATGCCACTAGACGAAAGTTGTCCGGAATGGCGCATTTAAGCTAAGAAATAGATCGTGTGAAGATTGGAGCTCGTTTGCAAATTCTGGAACTAGAACAGCAAACCAGAGTGTTAGAAAACAGCGGCGGAGTGGATCCCAAGGTGAGAACACCTTCTCACTCAAATTATTTTACAATTAAATATATCCTAGGTTGCAGATGGGGCTTAGTAGCTCCTGACACTATTTATTGTACAAACCATGGTTGTTTGTTTGGATTATATTGCAAGAATTTGGATTGTGGTTGTAAAATTGATTGTGAATTAATTGTGGGATTGTTTGGATTGATTGTGATTGATGTGTATGGCGTAAGCCCGTATCAGGAGAGGGTTAATGCTAGACATTACTCTGGTTCTAATATCGCGCCGTTATAATGCCGAATTTTTCTGAAATAAACTATTAGAAATATTCATGTATTGAATAAAGTGTTTAAACAATAAAAAAATCATTTTTATTGAATGTATGAACTATATAAAATAGTAAGTGTTGAAATAAATATTTTATCGTTAAAAATATAATTTTTAACGTATATATGAACGACATAAAATTCTTCTGAAATGAAAATAAATATTCATTCACAAATCGGATGATTTGTTTATGTACACCCATTTAACTGACATTGATTGAGATGATAAATTTTACACACCGTCTAACTGCACAAATAATATTCGGTATTTACTTGTTAAAACCCCACACAGGTATTGGGATGATATTTGACGTACACTAATCCCAATTGTTTAGTTGTATTTCAATCGATTGGTTGACAGACTGCTATAAGCGTTAATTATTTATGTTTAATGCTTATGTAGTTGTGTAATGCACTCTGGATGATGGATGATTGTGTATCATTGTTGTTGTGTACATATGATGTATGAAATCCATATAAATAACAATATATGGTAATTGACTGTGTCTGATTCCAATTCGGAAATAAGGAAATATTTTAAAATAATATTCGGCAAAGGATAAAAATGTGAATTTGATGTCCGATTTTGGATGGACACGAAAATATTGAAGTATGTGAAGCCGTATTGATTATATATGCGCTATTTTAACGTGAACGATATTTGTATCTATTTTATTCATTTTTATAATGAATAGAGAAAAGGAAATGATTTCAAAATCTGATATTTTGAAAATATTATCATTTAAATAATATAATGATAAGGAGTATTTAATTTTGATTTAAAATTGAAATGAAGGTGGGAATCGTTTTTAAAACGAATTTATAAAAATACATTTCGAATGAAACATATATATATATATATGTATATGTATATTAATGGTTTGAATAGAACGTGTTGCGCTGCGACCGTTCGCGAATTTCGACCATTGACTTCAAATTGACATTACGGGAGATTCGACTGTCGGATTCTCCTAAAACTGGGACCGTTGTTCGTATCAAAAAGAGATTTCCAATGAATATAAGAGATTTAAAATCCAACAGTTGGATTTGGAATTATGTCCAAACAAAACTTGGAAAAGGTCGCTATGGATGCAGTTCGGTGACCGTTATGGGAAACCGACTGTACGGGCCTTGATAAAATTATTAAAAATAATAATAATTTGTGTAAAATTGTGACGGCCCGCCCCGCACCAGCCTGCATTTCCTCCGAAGGTGCGCTGTACACATGCCTGACTAGCACGGAACGGTCGCCAAAGAAAGGAAATAAGAGGATGAACTAACAAGGAACCTGTAGAATATCTCACAGCGCATGGAACAAAATATAATAATAACATAATCTTGACATAAAACAGGCGAGACAGTGCATAAGCTGAAAACTAAACCAACATAGCAGCGGAAATCCAAATACAGCTTATTACAACTTTCCAAATTTACTGTCTCTAAAACAAAAGAAAGCTAAAGTAGAAGATGCACTACTAATGCCCAAGCAGTGATCTTCAACAAAACAGGGAGAATACTACATGTATCATACGTGGAGGCCTCCTGCTCGCCTCCGAATCAGCTACTCGTGCATCACCAGCTAACTTGTCTCTAGTCTGCTCGTGTGAGCACCCAAAGTAATAAGAAGAGACATAAAACTCTGGGTCAGAAAAAAAGTCTGGTATGAGCGATAAGCATCTAAACAGAACAATAACAGGTATACTAAACCATACCTGAACCTGGACCTGCAACCAAAGAGTTAGCACTACATACCGTACAATACTCTAAGGTGCCATAGCAAATGGTGTAAAGAATACGGGGGTGGGGGTGTGCATGTCATAATGATGGCAAACAAATCAAGCATAGCAACCATCCTCACATCTCTCACTCAGTGCGTAAAGCATACGATGTCCACCACTGTCAATCACTAGACCCATCGAAGTAGTGACGGAGTTCGACTTGTACAACTACTGCTACTACTACCAAGCTTACCACATGGAGTCATGACCAAATCTTTATAAATGACCCCACTTCATTGGTCTATAGCCCTTTAGTTGTACCTAGACCACTGTAGCCCTGAATCCGTCCACGTACCTCTCATACATAGTGATCCAAAGTCATAGACATCGACAGCCCCTTGGCACACGTCCCACAGCAAAGCCCAACTCATGAAGTCGACTCATTGGTTCCCAACTGGACCCGGAGTTCTACTTCCTATTTGGACTTCCTTTGCATCTCGGGTTTTAGTCGAATTGGAGCTGGTCTTCAGAAGAAGTCGTCATGATGAAGTAATCCCAAGTCAACATCGGTTCGGTTCGGGCATATATATAGTGCTCCAGTTCTCATCGGTTCGGTTCAGGCATAGTGCTCCTCTTCTAGCTCGGTTCAGTTCGGGTCCTCTACTCGGTTCGGTTCGGGTGCCATACTTCTGCCACTATTTCAACTCGTTTTAGTTCAACTGCTCCAGAGTCTTGGTCCGGTTCGTGCTCACCATTCCCCGATCCGATCCCACACGACCTCGCTTCCGATCCCACTTGTTTCACCCCAATTCGATCCGGTCCGGGCCTTCCTTGTTGCCCTTGAAGTTCTACGCTGCTGGAGATGCCACCACCTTGGTTCGTATTCGGCTATCCGACCTGATCCCCTTATCTGATCCGATCCGGATTCCTGTAGCATTTCCTGCAACTTTTCCAGCAAGTGTTTTACGCCATTCGACGACGTTTTCGACCAATCTATCTTTTCTAAACTACCAAAAAGCATACCATACAGTCATAGCATCATGTATAATCATTCACAAACACCAAAACAATAATCATAGCATGTAAAATGGATCAAACATACCCAAAACCCCATATTTTCCCTTAAGCATGTTTAGGAAAAACTAATGATATGATTAGCAAAACTTAACCAAATCAAACCAAATTTCTAACAGAGGCTTAAAACAATATTTAAGAATTTATAAATATTTTTCTAGAATTTATTAGTGTATAAATTCGCTAATCTTCACTAATTACCCTTAATTAACTGTAATTGGTGTCAAAACCATGCTAATCACTCACCTTGGCCACAAATAAATTTTTCAAAACTGAAACCTCGCTGATTTGGGTGAATACTGATGTCAACAGCAACTCTAATACTGATTTGGTGCTATTTCTCCTTGATTTGATGTTGCTAAGCTTAATCCTTGATTAGAAAGTGATTTGGGGATGTTTCTAGATGTTGGCGGCCATTGTTAGGGTTCAAGAATGAAAGTGGCGGCTGAAAAATGAAAATAAGATCGTTCTCTAACTGATTTCAGCCTCCTCATAACCCTAATCCCGAAATTCTCCATTGGGCCTAGCTGTTAATCACCCGGTTAAGCCCAATTAAGCTATTTTTCACTATCTGAAACTTGTTTCAGCCATATCTCCCAAACGGTGAGTCCGTTTGGCTAATGTGACCACTCTACGGAATTGAAAGAAATAAATATTCTACGATCCTATGATGCGTAGAATGCGGGTCGTTACACTCTCCCCCCCCCCCCCCCTTAAGAAATTTCGTCCCCGAAATTCCTTAACCCAAAACATACAAAGGATCCCGCATGCCTACCAGCCACATACAACAATCAAACATGCAAAACAAGTAAACAAGCCTATCCTAGCATGCGGAAAGACTAAATCGAAGTTAAAATCTTACCAGGCGAAGAGATCTGGATACGTCTTCCTAATGCTCTCCTCTGTCTCCCAAGTACAGTCATTCTCATTCTCGCCCCCACTGAACTCTAGCTAATTTCACTGCCTTCCTTCGAAGCTGCTTCGTATCGTTCCCAACAATACGCATAGGCTTGCGGTTCCCAATCGCCTCGGGTTCAACTTCGACATCATCCAACTGATCAGGTGAAATAGTCACACCTGGGCCGTGTACGAATTTCCTTAACTGGGAAACATGAAATACATTGTGAACTCCCGCCATCTTCTCCAGTAATTCAACTTTATATGCCAAATTTCCAATTTTCTCTAGAACTGGGAATGGACCAACGAATCTTGGTGCTAACTTGCCTCTCCTGCCAAATCGTATCACGCTCTTCAACGAAGAAATCTTGACAAACACCAAGTCGCCAATGGAGAACTTTAAATCTCTTCTCCTCTTATCGGCATAACTCTTCTGCCTATCTTTGGCAACCTTCATTCGATGTTGGATAACCTTAATCTTGTCTGATGTTTCTCTTATCACATCCGGTCCAAGCACAAACTTCTCACCAGTTTCTAACCAACATGACGGTGAGTTGCATGGTCTTCCGTACAAAGCTTCAAATGGAGCCATACCAATACTGGATTGATAACTATTATTATATGCAAACTCTACTAGATGCAAATGGTCATCCCATGATCCAACAAAATCCAATACACAGGCTCTCAAGAGGTCTTCCAATACTCGATTCACCCTCTCTGTTTGACTGTCGGTTTGAGGATGATACGCGGTACTGAGATGTAATTCTGATCCTAACGCCTCTTGTAAGCTCTTCCAAAATCCACTAGTGAACAACGGATCTCGGTCACTCACAATGCCTTTGGATATTCCATGAAATCTCACTACCCATTTTATATACAGTTCCGCTAACTTAGCTGTCGTCCTGTTTGACTTTACGGGTATAAACCTTGCACTCTTAGTCAATCGGTCCACAATCACCCAAATGCTATCATGGCCTGATCTAGTCCTCGGTAACCCATCAATGAAATCCATTGACACTTGTTCCCATTTCCATTCTGGAATTTCTAATGGTGTAGCAAACCACTAGGCTTCTTTTGCTCAGCTTTAACTAGCTGGCAGTTCATGCATTTGGATATAAATTTCCTAATGTCTCTTTTCATCCCTTCCCAGTAGTAGGTCTGCTTCATGTCTCGGTACACCTTGTTACCACCGGGGTGTATAGTCAGTTTTGAGTGATGACATTCTCTAAGCACTTCATCTCTCAATCCATTGACATTAGGTACAACTAGTCTTCCATTCTTTCTAAGCCATCCATCTCGATCAAGCCCATACTTATTCATCTCCTCATCGATACCCATCTCTAACTTGGAGATGATTTCCAATAGGTTAGGATCGTCCCTCTGACTAGAGCCGATCCGCTCAATCAAAGTGGGTCTGATCGTCAAACTTGCCAACATTTCTGGATCCAATTCGCACTTTGGCCTGAAATCATACCCAGCGATGTACTCTAGTTGCTTCCATTCTAGAAACATAGCCCCTAAACTGGCATGTCTTCTACTCAATGCATCGGCTACCGCATTGCCCTTTCCTGGTGTATATGCGATGTCAAAATCATAGGAAGCCAAGAATTCTAACCATCTTTGCTGTCGGAGATTTAGATCCTTCTGAGAGAAATGATACTTCAACGACTTATGATCTGTAAACAACTCGAATCTTTCTCCCAAGAGATAGTGTCTCCACATCTTCAATGCGAACACGACCGCTGCCAATTCCAAATCATGGGTAGGGTATCTTCTCTCATGTGGTTTCAGTTGCCAACTTGCATAAGCTACAACCCTACCTCCTTGGATCAATACAGCACCTAGCCCTGTGCCACATGCATCCGTACATACCGTCATCTCTTCATTCCCCTTAGGAATGACTAACACTGGTGCACACGTCAACTTGTCCTTTAGACTCATGAATGCATTCTCACACCTTTCGTCCCAGACAAAAGCTTGATTCTTCTTGGTCAACTGGGTCAATGGTGCTGCTATTTTGGAGAAATCTTGGATAAACTTACGATAATATCCAGCTAACCCCAAGAAACTTCTTATGTCCGTTGCATTCTTGGGCGTAGACAAATCTTGTACCATAGCCACCTTTGCAGGATCCACGGCAATACCATTTTCTGAAACAACATGGCCCAAGAATCTCACTTCCCTCTTCCAGAAGTGACACTTAGAAAACCTTGCTTTCAGTTGGTGTTTTCTCAACACCTCCATCACTATCCTCAAATGCTCCTTGTGTTCTTCCTCTGTCCTCGAATAGACCAAAATATCATCCACGAACACAAGGACAAATTTATTCAACTGATCTCTGAATACCCTATTCATTAGATCCACGAAGTATGCTGGGGCATTGGTCAGCCCGAATGGCATGACCAACCACTCATAAAACCCAAACGGCGTCCGAAATGTCGTTTTAGCTATACTCTCAGCTTCCACTCTAAGCTGATGAAAACCCGTCACGAGATCCAACTGAGAAAATACTCTCGCGCCACTCAACTGATCAAACAAATCATCTATCCGCGGTAGAGGATACTTATTCTTCCTCGTCACTTTATTCAACTCGCGGTAGTCTACACACAAACGAAGGGAACCATCCGCCTTGATAGCAAACACAACTGGTGCTCCCCATTCAGAAACACTCCTTCTGATAAATCCCTTCTTCAAAAGATCGCTGACTTGCACCCCGAGCTCTCGCTGCTCCCTTGGTGCCATACGACGAAGTGGCATCACTATAGGTCTGGCATCTTTCACCAAATCAATACAGAACTCAATCTCTCGGTGTGGTGGAAGCCCAGTCACTTCCTCGAAGACATCTGGATACTGGCCAACCACGGGCAACCCTGACAACTCACTATGCGGGATGTCGAGGGAATTTAGAAAACTCGCCATTACCCCATCACCAGGTAGATCACCAAACACTACCCTCCGCCCATCGTCCGCGCTAGCTGTCACCAAAAAGCCCTCACAGTCTACCACCACCCCGTATCTTTGGAGCCAATCGACTCCCAAAATAATGCCAAACCCAGTAAAGCCCAAAACAAAGCAATCACACACAAACATGCATCCATGACTCGATAAGACCACATTACGACAAATCATGCTAAGGTTAGTTGAACCACCAATCGGGTTCGTCACTACTAGAGGTCTATCGACAATCTCGGGCTCCAATCCCAACCTATCTACCAGGTCATTAGATATGAAAGAACTGGAAGCTCCGGTATCAAACAAAACTCTAACGGGGACATCATAAACAGAAATCATACCTTGAATAACAACATTCTTTCCCTTCTCCGCCGCATTTGGGGCATTCGACGAAGATGGAATAGCATTAAGGGCATATTCTTTCACCATCTGCTTTTCTTTTGGGGGTTGCGGACACTTGTCCCTGTGATGTCCCACCTGGCCACAGTTGAAGCACTTCCTATCCGCTGGTTTGGCCCGACAATTACTAGTATAGTGGCCCTTCTTACCACAGCTGAAGCACTCAACATCTTGCTTATTCTTTTTCTTCTGGCCATCCTTAGTCTGATTCTGCTTTCTCTTATTCTGGGAACCACCCTTGCCCCCACCACTTGCTTATGGCTTTGGCTCCTCTGCAGATGCAACCTCAGTCTTCGGCTTAGGGTAGAGATTTTCTGACCTCAATGCTTTCCCCATAATCGATTCAAACGTCTCATCGATGTGGTTAATAAGCCTTTCCCCCAAGTACTGATCCAAACCATTTATGAATTTCTCGTTCTTCTTCTCGGCAGTATCAATAAGAGATTACCCATACTTCGACAAAGTGTCGAATTCAGCAATATACTCCGAGACAGCTCTGCCATTCTGCTTGAGCTCGAAGAATTTCTTAAACAACACTGACTTCTGAGCAGCTTGAATGAACTTCTCGCTAAAGCAAACCTTAAACTGCTCCCAGGTAATCTGATCCTCGGGAGTAGCTGCCTTTATAGCATTCCACCAATTCATCGCCCACCCTTGCAGCTGACGGGACGCTAGCTTTCTCTTCATCGCATCCTTGATACCCAAATCCTCGAAGATACGTTCGCAACTATCCAACCAATCTTGAACATCCGTAGCCGACTCCGTTCTGTGGAACGGCTTCCCACCAAGACTAGTATAATCCTCATTCAGCTTGGCGAAGTCGGCCCTCGGCGCCTGCACTATTGGACCACCACCATTACCACCATTGGGAGCAGCCCTCTGCACATCTCTAAGCATCTCTCTCATGAGGTCAGTAAACATCGTCCTCATGTCAGCATCATTCCCATTATTGGCTCCTCTACCGGTACCTCTTGCGTATCGGCTCATCGCTTAATCTGCACAGAGAAAACGATTAACCATCTCCATAGTGGTGCTAGTGCAGTACGACTTCATCCTTATACTACTAATAGTACATATATATATATATATATAGCTTTTGAAAACCAAAGTAATCACAAATACGCGCTCTGATATACGTATACTATCTCTCCCTGATAACTTCCCTAGGTTAACTACGCAACCTAGAGCTCTGATACCAAATGTGACGGCCCGCCCCGCACCAACCTGCATTTCCTCCGAAGGTGCGCTGTACACATGCCCGACTAGCACGGAACGGTCGCCAAAGAAAGGAAATAAGAGGATGAACTAACAAGGAACCTGTAGAATGTCTCACAGCGCATGGAACAAAATATAATAATAACATAATCTTGACATAAAACAGGCGAGACAGTGCATAAGCTGAAAACTAAACCAACATAGCAGCGGAAATCCAAATATAGCTTATTACAACTTTCCAAATTTACTGTCTCTAAAACAAAAGAAAGCTAAAGTAGAAGATGCACTACTAATGCCCAAGCAGTGATCTTCAACAACACAGGGAGAATACTATATGTATCATACGTGGAAGCCTCCTGCTCGCCTCCGAATCAGCTACTCGCGCATCACCAGCTAACTTGTCTCTAGTCTGCTCGTGTGAGCACCCAGAGTAATAAGAAGAGACATAAAACTCTGGGTCAGACAAAAAGTCTGGTATGAGCGATAAGCATCTAAACAGAACAATAACAGGTATACTAAACCATACCTGAACCTGGACCTGCAACCAAAGAGTTAGCACTACATACCGTACAATACTCTAAGGTGCCATAGCAAATGGTGTAAAGAATACGAGGGTGGGGGTGTGCATGTCATAATAATGGCAAACAAATCAAGCATAGCAACCATCCTCACATCTCTCACTCAGTACGTAAAGCATACGATGTCCACCACTGTCAATCACTAGACCCATCGAAGTAGTGACGGAGTTCGACTTGTACAACTACTGCTACTACTACCAAGCTTACCACATGGAGTCATGACCAAATCTTTACAAATGACCCCACTTCATTGGTCTATAGCCCTTTAGTTGTACCTAGACCACTGTGGCCCTGAATCCGTCCACGTACCTCCCATACATAGTGATCCAAAGTCATAGACATCGACAGCCCCTTGGCACACGTCCCGCAGTAAAGCCCAACTCATGAAGTCGACTCGTTGGTTCCCAACTGGACCCTGAATTCTACTTCCTATTTGGACTTCCTTTGCATCTCGGGTTTTGGTCGAAATGGAGCTGGTCTTCAGAAGAAGTCGTCATGATGAAGTAATCCAAAGTCAACATCGGTTCGGTTCGGGCATATACATAGTGCTCCAGTTCTCATCGGTTCGGTTCGGGCATAGTGCTCCTCTTCTAGCTCGGTTCAGTTCGGGTCCTCTACTCGGTTCGGTTCGGGTGCCATACTTCTGCCACCATTTCAACTCGTTTTAGTTCAACTGCTCCAGAGTCTTGGTCCGGTTCGTGCTCACCATTCCCCGATCCAATCCCACATGCCCTCGCTTCTGATCCCACTTGTTTCACCCCAATTCGATCCGGTCCGGGCCTTCCTTGTTGCCCTTGAAGTTCTACGCTGCTGGAGATGCCACCACCTTGGTTCGTATTCGGCTATCCGACCTGATCCCCTTATCCGATCCGATCCGGATTCCTGTAGCATTTCCTACAACTTTTCCAGCAAGTGTTTTACGCCATTCGACGACGTTTTCAACCAATCTATCTTTTCTAAACAACCACAAAGCATACCATATAGTCATAGCAACATGTATAATCATTCACAAACACCAAAACAATAATCATAGCATGTAAAATGGATCAAACATACCCAAAACCCCATATTTTCCCTTAAGCATGTTTAGGAAAAACTAATGATATGATTAGCAAAACTTAACCAAATCAAACCAAATTTCTAACAAAGGCTTAAAACAATATTTAAGAATTTATAAATATTTTTCCAGAATTTATTAGTGTATAAATTCGCTAATCTTCACTAATTACCCTTAATTAACTGTAATTAGTGTCAAAACCATGCTAATCACTCACCTTGGCCACAAATAAAATTTTCAGAACTGAAACCTCGCTGATTTGGGTGAATACTGATGTCTAACAGCAGCTCTAATACTGATTTGGTGCTATTTCTCCTTGATTTGATGTTGCTAAGCTTAATCTTAGATTAGAAAGTGATTTGGGGATGTTTCTAGATGTTGGCGGCCATTGTTAGGGTTCAAGAATGAAAGTGGCAGCTGAAAAATGAAAATAAGATCATTTTCTAACTAATTTCAGCCTCCTCATAACCCTAATCCCGAAATTCTCCATTGGGCCGAGCTGTTAATCACCCGGTTAAGCCCAATTAAGCTGTTTTTCACTATCTGAAACTTGTTTCAGCCATATCTCCCAAACGGTGAGTCCGTTTGGCTAATGTGACCACTCTACGGAATTGTAAACCATCATCCGGAGCCAATGGAAGTGGTTCCAGGTCAAAATTCCTTTCCAATCAAAAGTTATCGCCAAAACAGTACCAACTAGGGGTAAAATGGTCATTTAAAAATTGGGAAAAATCATGAACATGGGAAATGACCCCAATAATCGTCTCCCAAAGTTACATCACCATACGACTTCGTATGTGAAAGAAATAAATATTCTACGATCCTATGATGCGTAGAATGCGGGTCGTTACAAAAATCATAATAAATGATTTGGAAAGAATTTGGATGAAAAGTTCCATATTTGTAAAGATAAAAATATATTTTTATCAAAATAAACTAGTTATTAAGTAGAAAGATAATCCAACGTTTTTAAATAAATAAATTGGATTTGTAATGGTTTTAATCTAACCAGAATTTTCCAATGTATGAATTGGAATGGATTTGAATAGAAATCATCTTCGGGATATTTTGATATTGGATTCCGTGACTACAAATATTATAGAGGAATTTGGAAGATAGATATATATATCATTATTCCCTATATGATATGTGTTGGTTTTAGAATTGGATATTGAATGTAAGCCGATATAATTTTTGTATAGAGCCTTATATTCAATATCAAAGTGGATTTTGGTTTATCGTGAATGATGTCTTTCGTAACACTATTCTTAAACCCCGTGTGAAAAGAATAATTTTTTTAATTAAGATTATTAGAGTTTCCAGTTATATTTAGTAATTGGAATAAAATGGAATGTGAATTGGGTTTATTGTGAACTTTTTTTTTAACGACATTCGTTCTTTAACTCGATTAACAGTGAAATGTGATTTGGAATATATAAATCTTTTATTAAGATTTAATGGAAATTTCCAAAGCAAAGTTTTCCAATTTAATATATTAAATTGGAGTTGAATGGAATTCGATTTAGTGATAATCGAAGTGAGCTTCTGTGGAGGAAGACTGTTACTATATATGGAATTTAAAAGGCTTTGTCGTTATTTCATTTATATTATTAGTCGGATACGGAAATTGATATCGATTATATATTGATCTGTTTTCCGTGAAGATTCCATGGTTAATGGAATGTGATTTTGGGTTTATCGTGAACGGTGTTTTAAATGACACTGGTTCTTTAACCCAGTTAAAGACAATATTACATGTCTAACATTATATTTCGAACCATACTGTTGATCTCTGCTAAATATATATCTATTTGGTGGCAGAGAATTTATTTTCTTGCTTAACACCCTTCTTTGAGACGTATAAGCTTAGAGGTTATATATTGGTAGAAATCAGTGGTACGGTGTAGATTGTTGATGTGGCATGTTTGTGTTTCCAAAGTTATATAATCATTAAATAATGATTGTTGGAAGAATAAAACTAAGTGGAGTTTTAATGAATCTTTAATTAGATTGAAATGGGCATGTGATAAGTTAAATTATCAAATTTGGGAAATGATCAAGAATGGAGTACCACCAGTCTTACTCCAGGTGATAGTTAAATCTTTAATTAGATTTGAACGCGAAATGGTAATTAATTTTACGGATACCACCGTGGTGTTAGATATGGAGTATTACCCATTTTGCTCCATGGGATGGATAGGTTGGGATTGGGATTAATAAATAAATGATTACTTCGGTAAGGTTCGATAATCTCGACTAGTTGATAAACCTTAAATTGGTTTTGAATTGATATCCAAAGGAAGATTAAAAAATAAATTTAAAAGAATTTATCTTTGATAAAATTAATGGGAACCTTTCCCTAAAGATGTGAATATTTGAATAAAAGAATATTCTGAATTGGAATGAGGCGTATGATGTGTTTTATAACACTAGATTATTGATTATAAAATATGCGAGTTTTCGGAAAGACCGGGTTTAACCCATTCTGAATAATGAATACGACGACTAAAAGTCGACGATCAAGACGGTGGTTGAATACTGGAGTTCTTCACATCGTTTGGATGATTACTGATGTCTTAATTAGGTCATACACCCAGACAAGGTAATAAATGGTGATCGTCCAGACGTACTTGGAGATCGACATGATATGCGAGGACCTCTCCCCTGTATTGGACATATGGGAAGAGGAATAAGGTGCCTCCGGTTTCGTTCAGACCCAGAACGGACTTGCAAATGGATGGTATATCTGACATTGTATCCCTTTATACTGTATTCGTTGACCTCTGCTAAATATATATCTGTTTGGTGCAGAGAATTTATTCTGTTGCTTAACACCCTTCTCTGAGATGTACGAGCTTAGAGGTTATATATTGGTAGAAATCAGTGGTACGGTATGGATTGATAGTGTGACATGCCGAGTTGCATGGATCAAGGCTTTTGTTGAAAAGCAGAGTCTTATGGATGATGATCAAAGCATAGCTTTCATATAGCATAGCTTTGTGTGTCGAGACGTGACTTCGACGAGTTTCACAACCCGTGAATGATTGAGGCCAGATAATAAACGGTAAGAGTGAATCTGGTATCTTGGAGCTCTTATAGGGTGATTCTCCACTGAGGGCTATGGGATCAGGGAGCACCGACTGAAAGGTGTACTCCACTGTCATAGTGTGAAGGGTGCCAGATAGGCCCCTGATCAGGGTAACACATTGAGTGCATGTCGATCTGGAATCAGTATTTCGAGTCTTAGATTTAATGTAAAAATTGAATGCATGTCGATATGATTTCTTTCGAGTCTTGGATTCAATGTAGAGATAGCAAGAAAGCCTCAGTCATTGATGGAATCCATTTCCAATACGAACCTTTGCAGTTTTTTTTATTGTAACCTAAGTATGTAGTTGTAGTACACTACGTCTGCTATGATTGATATATTTATTTGTGAAGAATGATTTTTACACTATGCACTAGTAGTAATATCAAATAATTTTCTTTTATACGTATCAAGCATATTTGGCTATTATAAGGGAAAACTCTATCCTCCGGCTTGCGTTGCATTGTGTGATGGGACCTGGGTCTTATAATAGCTTCATTTTTTCAAAAGCATTGCGTTGTTTTATTTTAAACTAGGATTCATGTGGAGTAAACCCGTTTCGTGTTATACAGCGTGGTCCCATGATTTCCCAACTTTTAAATTAAAGATTTAATAACTGTTTTAGTTCTCACACCAGTCCCATGACTGACTCGGAGTTTATTGTTTCTACCTAAACTCTGGGTGCCCATATTTTCCACACGGGCAGCTAGTAGTTTTGGTTTTCGCAGATATTTCTTTTCCTAGGATCCTGGATTACAGCTGGAGCTATATTAGGAAAGCTTTATATCCGTGTATTTCTTTCAGTTGTATTGTTGATATATTTTCCGCTATACGTTGTATTTATACATTTAAATTTCCGCTGCTTTGTATTTTAAATCTCTGATATTTTTCTGTTGTATAATTATTCATACTCTGGTATATTCTTGTACTCTGATGTAAATTGTTGTAATAGCAATGAAATGTTCTATTGTTTGTGTTCTGATGAGTCGTGTTCTCAACTCAATCCGGGCTTTCCCTTACGGGTGAGTTTGGGTCGTTTCATCGTGGCATTGGAGCTTTGGTTTACAAAGCTCGAGAACAAGACACATTAGAACCGAACGAAAGAATTCATCAGAGATTGGATTAGTAATATCCAATGAGAATGACTCGTTAGAGATGGGATCAGTAGTATCCTAGAATGAGTTTCAAAGGGAGTTATTTTTAAAATAAAAATGAAAACAGATTTTGTTTTGAAAATTTAAACCTTATTATACGTATTTGAATATTTTATTTTAAATTGATTTTGGACAATCTGGTATATAGAGATTTTAATATACGTCTGATCCACGTGTATTCGACTAGATAGATATAGAATCGCACTCTAGTCGCCCAGGCATGATTCTGATGATGGCACGCCATCATCAGTATTTATGTTCGAGTCTTGATAGTGGGATATCTATATATTTCCAATCGATTGGTGTGAGAACCAAAACTTTGCTAGGATTTATTGTTGTGTTTTGGCCTTAAAAATGTGATTTTTGAGTATATATTAAAATTATATATTGAAAAGCTAATTAACTAATTGATTGCTGGTTGTGATGGATGATTATTAATTCCACTAATAAAACCAATATGACAAAGGAAAGGTAAATTTAGCCAAATCGAATCAAATATTGAACTGAATTGAAAATTGATTGGAATTGCATATATGTACATGTTTATATAATGAACAAGTCATAGCATGGAAGCTAAGAAAAGGAATAAAATTGTATGCCCGACAAATAGGTACATATTTACTGTATTCATTGGGTTTTGATGATTTTATGAACCGATTGGCTAGCCGCTTGGCTTTTTCTTTTTCTTTTGGATCGATGAGGGCCCTGTGAGGCAAGTTGCGATTTTAAATATCAACCCGTACAAAGGAGGTTATGGCGAAATTTTTCGAAAATTTAGGGTGTTAGCCAAATTTTTGAGAAATTAGAAAATTCTTAGAAACTGAAAAGTTGAAGAATGAAAGCCAGAATGAAAGTTGAGTTGGTTAGTTAAACAACTTTCAGCTCCGTTCCTTTTCCAGGACGAAAAGATTTTAAGTGGGGGAGATTGTAACAACCTGAATTTTCAGAACCAATGTAAAATTTTCATTTTAGCTGTTTTAATGGATTTTGAATATTTAAAATGATTTATTTTAAATAATAACGAAAAAATTTATTTAAATCGAAGTTAGAACGTATAAATTTAATTTAATTATAAAACGAGCCTGAAATGGCGCGGTAGTTTGAAAATCCGATTTTAAATTTCAATTGAATATATAAAATTCAAAAAAAATCGAATTTCAGTAAAACCAGAAACATTTGAATCTGCTTAATAATATCTTTCTAACGAATGTAAGAAATTGAGATTTCACTTTAGAAATTGAAAGTTATGTCCAGTTTAGAATTTAAAATAGTTGCTATAGAATTTATATATATTTTAAATAGTATATAGCCCTTAAAAATAGCCATTTTGCAAACGACATCCATTTTCGAAGAAACCACTTTTATTGGATCCGAAATGTCAAATTATGTTAAGTTTCATTTTTCATAATTTTTGGAACCAATATGTGAGGCGGTGAATTTAAATGTGAATGTTTAAGTGGGGGAAATCTGTTTTTCCCCTATCGAAACCGTATGAGTGAATCAAATCGAATGGAAATTACTCATGGGATAAAGAAAATGAGATTTTGAAGTAAAATTTACTCAAGAAACTTAATCGAGTATTTCTAGAGTCTAGTCATCTATCCGTGGTTTTCAGTTTATTTTATTTCTTCATGTAACCTTCTGTATTCAGTCTTTCGCTATATCGGTATTATTTATGTACTCTGATATGTATAAATGAAAATTTTGTATTATTGTATAAATTTCACTTTCGCTGTGAGAGATTCTGTGTTTCTGTTTTTGTGATTATGTGATGATTTATTTTTAACCCCATAGCAATTAACAATCTGCCATTTCAGATGGTTTGAGTTAGTTTAATTATCGAATCAAAGCGTTCGAAAGAGTAGGTCGTTACAATTTCCATTTGAATTTAATCGACTGGAAAAAGGCCATTTTTCAAACGGTCTCCAAATTCGACGAAATTACTTTTGTTAGGACCGTATCGTCAAAACATAACTAGCATTATTTTTCTGGAATTTTTGGAGTCAGTATATGGCCCCGGTAAATTAAAATGTACGTTGAAATCAATTTTGAACGTTATATTAATTTATATTTTGATAAAAACTGATCGAAACAATCGAATTGGCTTACGGGACATATCCCATTGTGTTCAGAATGAGGGTATTTAGCTGGGGACGACAGTCGGTGTGTTTGATTTGGGGTTCGAATGAAAAACTTACTTTTAATGGAAAATAATAATAATAATAATAAATACCCCCTTGTTTGGTCAAACCCTAAAATTTTAAACCCACGTTCAAAATAAAAAAAACTGCACCCCCCTTTTCATCCCGTCGCCCCACGTCGCCGCCCCTCCAGGCCCACCGCTGCCGTCGCCTCCCCCTGACCAACGTCGCCCCCCCCCCTTCCGACCCCCCTCCTCCTTCCTCCGCCCTCCATTCTCTCTCCCCCCTTCTTCTAACCAAATCCACTGCACCAGGCCCAACAGCCACCGCCACCCCTTCACCGTGCCACCCCCGACCACCAGCGACCCCACGCCACCCTCCTCTGCACCCAGTCCGACCAGTGGGGACCCCATAATTAAAAATCAAATTTTTATAAAATCCCGTACGTCCATAATAGTCCAAGAGCTTCCACAGCCAATATCTCTCAAACTGAGCCCCTATGGCCAAAACTCCATAGTGCTAAAGTCAAAGAGCACAATTTTCTCTTTGATTTGAGTATATGAAAGCCATATTTTGGAATGCGGAGCTGCCCGGAAAATGCGTCCAAAGTCTGCTATCCAAATACTGTCTTTTCGCAAATTCTGGCGAATTGGAGCATTTTCGGAAGAAAGACCACTAAGTGAAAGTTGTCCGGAATGGCGTGTTTAAGCTAAGAAAAAAATCAATGTGAAGATTGGATCTCGTTTGCAAATTATGGAACCAGAACAGCAAACCAGAGCGTCAGAAAACAATGGAAGAGTGGATCCCAAGGTGAGAACACCTTCTCACTCAAACTATTTTATAGTTAAATATATCCTAGGTTGCAGACGGGGCTTAGTGGCTCCTGACACTATATATTGTACAAACCATGGTTGTTTGTTTTGACTGTATTGCGGAAATTTGGATTGTGGTTGTAAAATTGATTGTTAATTGATTGTGGGTTTGTTTGGATTGATTGTGATTGATGTGTATGGCGCGAGCCAGTATCAGGAGAGGGGTAATGCTAGACATTACTCCGGTTCTAATATCACGCCGTTATAGTGCCGAAATTTTGTGAAATAAACTATTAAAAATATTCATGTATTGAATAAAATGTTTGAACAATAAAAATATCATTTTTATCGAATGTATGAACTATATAAAATAGTCAAGTGTTGAAATGAATATTTTATCGTTAAAAATATAATTTTTAACGTATATATGAAGGGCATAAAATTCTCCTAAAATGAAAATAAATATTCATTTACAAATCGGATGATTTGTTTATGTACACTCATTTAACTGACATTGATTGGGACGATAAATTTCACACAAGCCCAACTACACAAATAATATTCAATATTTATTGGTTGAAACCCCACACGGGTATTGGGATGATATTTGACGTACACTAATCCCAATTATTTAGTTGTATGTCAATCGATTGGTTGACAGACTTTTGTAAGCGTTAATTATTTATATTTAATGCTTATGCAGTTGTGTAATGCACTTTGGATGATGGATGATTGTGTATCATTGTTGTTGTGTACATATGATGTATGAAATCCATATAAATAACAATATATGGTAATTGACCGTGTCTGATTCCAATTCGGAAATAAGAAAATATTTTAAAATAATATTCAGTAAAGGATAAAAATGTGAATTTGATGTCCGATTTTGGATGGACATGGAAATGTTGAAGTATGTGAAGCTGTATTGATTAGATATGCGCTAATTTAACGCGGAAGATATTTATATCGATTTTATTCATTTTTATAATGAATAGCGAAAAGGAAATGATTTCAAAATATGATATTTTGAAAATATTATCATTTAAATAATATAATGATAAGGAGTATTCAATTTTGATTTAAAATTGAAATGAAAACGGGAATCGTTTTTAAAACGAATTTACAAAAATACATTTTGAATGACATATTATATATATATATATATTAATGGTTTGAATATAACGCGCCGCGCTGCGACCGTTCGCGAATTTCGACCATTGACTTCAAATTGACATTACGGGAGATCCGTCCATCGGATTCTCCTAAAACTGGGACCGTTGGGTTCGTATCGGAAAGAGATTTCCAATGAATATAAGAGATTTAAAATCTAATGGTTGGATTTGGAATTATGTCCAAATCAAACTTGGAAAAGGTCGCCATGGATGCAGTTCAGTGGCCGTTATTGGAAACCGACTGTACGGGCCTTGATAAAATTATTAAAAATATTAATAATTTATGTAAAATCATAATAAATGATTTGGAAAGAATTTGGATGAAAAATTCCACGTTTGTAAAGATAAAAATATATTTTTATCAAAATGAACTAGTTATTAACTAGAAAGATAATCCAACGTTTTTAAATAAATAAATTGGATTTGTTATGGTTTTAATATAACCAGAATTTTCCAATGTATGAATTGGAATGGATTTGAATAGAAATCATCTTCGAGATATTTCGATATTGGATTCCGTGACTATACGGATACTATGGAGGAATTTTGAAATAGATATATATCGTTATTCCCCATACGATATATGTTAGTTTCAGAATTGGATATTGAATGTAAGCCGATATAATTTCTGTTTAGAGCCTTATATTTAAAATCAAAGTGGATTTTGGGTTTATCGTGAATGGTGTCTTCAGTAACACTGTTCTTCAACCACATGTGAAAAGAATAAATCTTTTAATTAAGATTATTAGAGTTTCTGGTTATATTTAGTAATTGGAATAAAATGGAATGTGAATTGGGTTTATTGTGAACTGTGTTTTTAACGACATTTATTCTTTAACTCGATTAACAGTGAAATGTGATTTGGAATATATAAATCTTTTATTAAGATTTAATGGAAAATTTCCAAAGTAAAGTTTTCCAATTTAATATATTAAATTGGAGTTGAATGGAATTCGATTTAGTGATAATCGAAGTGAGCTTCTGTGGAGGAAGACTGTTACTATATATGGAATTTAAAAAGCTTTGTCGTTATTCCATTTATATTATTAGTCAGATACGGAAATTGATATTGATTGTAAATTGATTTGTTTTCCGTGAAGATTCCATGGTTAATGGAATGTGACTTTGGGTTTATCGTGAACTGTGTTTTAAATGACATTGGTTCTTTAACCCAGTTAAAGACAAGATTACATGTCTAACGTTGTATTCCAAACTGTATTGTTGATATCTGCTAAATATATATCTGTTTGGTGGCGGAGAATTTATTCTCTTGCTTAACACCCTTCTCTGAGACGTATGATCTTAGAGGTTATATATTAGTAGAAATCAGTGGTACGGTGTAGATTGTCGATGTGGCATGTTTGTGTTTCCAAAGTTAAATAATCATTAAATAATGATTGTTGGAAGAATAAAACTAAGTGGAGTTTTAATGAATCATTAATATGATTGAAATGGGAATGTGATAAGTTAAATTATCAAATTTGGGAAATGATCAAGATTGGAGTATGACCAGTCTTACTCCAAGCGGTAGTTAAATCTTTAATTATGATCGAGATTGGAGTACCACTAGTCTTACTCCAAGCGATAGTTAAATCTTTAATTAGATTTGAACGCGAAATGGTAATTAATTCTACCGATAACACCATGGTGTTAGATATGGGGTATTACCCGTTTTGCTCCATGGGATGGACATGTTGGGATTGGGATTAATAAATAAATGATTACTTCTGTAAGGTTCGATAATTCCGACTAGTTGATAAACCTTAAATTGGTTTTGAATTGATACCCAAAGGAAGATTAAAGAATAAATTTAAAATATTTTATCTTTGATAAAATTAATGGGAACCTTTCCCTAAAGATGTGAATATTTGAATATTCTGAATTGGAATGAGGCGTATAATGTGTTTTTATAGCACTTGATTATTGATTGTAAAATACGCGAATTATTTGGAAGGACCGGGTTTAACCCATTCTGAATAATAAATACGACGACTAAAAGTCGACGATGAAGACGGTGGTTGAAGACCGGAGTTCTTCACATCGTTTGGATGATTACTGATGTCTTGATTGGGCCGTACACCTAAGACAAGGTAATAAGTGGTGATCGTCCAGACGTACTTGGAGATCGACATGATATGCGAGGACCTCTCTTCTGTATTGGACATATGGGACGAGGAATAAGGTGCCTCCGGTTTCGTTCAGACCCAGAACGGACTTGCAAATGGATGGTATGTCTGACATTGTATTCCTTTATACTGTATTCATTGACCCCTGCTAAATATATATCTGTTTAGTAGCGGAGAATTTATTCTTTTGCTTAACACCCTTCTTTGAGACGTACGAGCTTAGAGGTTATACCAGGGGTGGGCCCGGGTCGGTTCGGTCCGGTTTGAAGCCCAAACCGTTTCCGGACCATACCAAACGGTTAATCAAAAATGAAAACCATAATGATATATTTTATTATGGTCCGGTTTTGGTCCGGTTATAGTCGCATACGGTGCAGTTACGGTTCAGTGCGGTTTAATTTGTAATACATTTCTGGACAAACATATTGAAACTGAAAGCATAAAATAAAAATAAGCATTAATCTGCACATATTGAAACTGAAAGCATAAAATAAAAATAAGCATAAAACTGCACATACCAAGCATACTTAAACTAAGATTATTGCAAATGGTGTCAGTGCACTTGGTACGAAATCACGAACAAATACCTATAACCATGAAATACAACTAAGTCAGAATGAGCGATCATCAAAAACAGTTTGCAAATTTGACAGAAGATATGGTAAAAGCATATGATTAGAAATAAGTCCATTAAAACAAAGTTAAATTTATCTTAGATAGGAGAATAACATCATAGAAAATAGCTTGAAAACTGTGGTTTATAAATGTCATGGTGGGGAAGTTATATGATTAGTTTTCCTGCTCTGCTAGTAGCAAGATTGACAGAAGATTTCTTGCAAATATGACAGCTTGCCTTTGCAGGCATTCACGCTTTAAAATGAAATGAGCTTTGATGGAACAAGATTATATGATGTCAATACAGTTACTAATGAAACAAAATTCTATTTACTAAAATTATGTATTATATAATGTTAATGGTTGTGCATTTACTCTTTGAAATGCTTTAGTTCATTACTGAAGAAGGGAATAAGGCTTCTCGTATGTTTAGTCCATTCACGCTACCATTGTTCTGCATGCCAATTGCCAAGGCACGCTGCGCATTATGATGTGAACACAGATGTATCCTAATATAGGATAATCTATAAACATTTTTTTATACAAAGTAATCCGGTCCGGTTTAATATGGTCGGTTTCCGGACCGTAATGAAATAGTTCGGGTTGGTTTAGTACACACGGTTTAGAGAGATAATACGAGGCGGTTTTCCGCACCGTTTCATCGGTTCGGGTCGGGCGGTTTCCATTTAACGGTGCGGTTTATGCCCACCCCTAGGTTATACATTGGTAGAAATCAGTGGTACGGTATGGATTGATAGTGTGACATGCCGAGTTGCATGGATCAAGGCTTTTGTTGAAAAGCAGAGTCTTATGGATGATGATCAAAGCATAGATTTCATATATCATAACTTTGTGTGTCGAGACATGACTTCGATGAGTTTCACAACCCGTGAATGATTGAGGCCAGATAATAAACGGCAAGAGTGTATCTGGTATCTGGGAGCACTTATAGGGTGATTCTCCACTGAGGGCTATGGGATCAGGGAGCACCGATTGAAAGGTGTACTCCACTGTCACAGTGTGAAGGGTGCCAGATAGGCCCCTGATCAGGTAACACATTGAGTGCATGTCGATCTGGAATCACTATTTCGAGTCTTGGATTTAATGTAAAAATTGAATGCATGTCGATATGATTTCTTTCGAGTGTTGGATTCAATGTAGAGATAGCAAGGAAGCCACGGTCATTGATGGAATCCATTTCCAATACGAACCTTTGCGGTTTTTTTTATTTTAACCTAAGTATGTAGTCATAGTACATTACGTCTGCTATGATTGATATATTTATTTGTAAAGAATGATTTTTACACTATGCACTAGTAATAATATCAAATAATTTTGTTTTATACGTATCAAGCATATTTGACTATTATAAGGGAAAACTCTATCCTCCGGCTTGCGTTGCATTGTGTAATGGGACCTGAGTCTTATAATAGCTTCATTTTTCCAAAAGCATTGCGTTGTTTTATTTTAAACTGAGATTCATGTGGAGTAAACCCATTCCATGTTATACGGCGTGGTCCCATGATTTCCCAACTTTTAAATTAAAGATTTAATAACTGTTTTAGTTCTCACACCAGTCCCATGATTAACTCGGAGTTTATTGTTTCTACCTAAACTCTGGGTGCCCATATTTTCCACATGGCAGCTAGTAGTTTTGATTTTCACAGATATTTCTTTTCCCAGGATCCTGGATTATAGCTGGAGCTATATTCGGAAAGCTTTGTATCCGTGTATTTCTTTCAGTTGTGTTGTTGATATTTTTTCTGCTATACCTTGTATTTATACATTTAAATTTCCATTGCTTTTTATTTTAAATCTCTGATATTTTCTATTATACAATTATTCATACTCTGGTATATTCTTGTACTCTGATGTAAATTGTTGTAATAGCAATGAAATGTTATATTGTTTGTGTTCTCAACTCAATCTAGGCTTTCCCTTACGGGTGAGTTTAGGTCGTTTCACTTACACAAATCCTTTAACCATATTTCTTTGCATTTTTGAAAACCTTCTTTTGATCTCAACCCTTTGTACTTGCTTCAAATATTAAGTAAATATTCATTTTAGACTATTGCATTAGCTTAGATTCACTTTTATAACTTCGTTTATAAAACTTGGATTTTACTATAAAATCCCTTCATAAATTCCTCTCAAGATTCAACTGAAGTTTTACCACAAATTTGATTACCATCTTAAATGATTTCAATTAAAAAGGTAATCCCTTTAATTATTATTAATTAAATAATAATTAATTTCAACATTAACTGAAGTGAAAGTAGTTTACTTCATTATTAATCAAAACAAAAGTAGTTAAGTTTTTTATTAACTAAAGGTAGAATAGTTAATTTGCTTTTAAAAGTTATTTAAAATAATAATTAACTTTATTAAAAACAACTCGATAATTACTTTTAAACAAGTTTAAATAAAGGTTAATAAACTTTTAAGGACATTCATGAAATTTGAATACCTATTTGTCAAAACCATTCCAATCAGATTAATTGAAAATAAATCAATCTCAATCTACATAGTTGACTTAGTCAACTTGATAACATCAGTTACTTGTTAACTGATTTCCACTAATCCTTCTTCATTTTAAATTAATTAATAACTTAAATAATTTAATATAATTCCCTTAAACTGTTTCTTAGAAACCATTACTTCAAATTATTAACCCTTAGGTTAATTTCGGCCTTACTTGCTTATAAAACTTATTTAAAATATAATAATTCTTCGTAATAAATAATTTTATAATTACCTATAAAATTAAATAATAAATATCGATATTCTTTTAATAAAACTTCTATTTAAAATAATTCATATAAAATAAATTTTAAAATATAACTTTATTTCAATCAATTCACCCAACGGTAAATCAACATCTTAAAAGATAGATTCTTAGGTCATCTACTGCCAATCACTTAATCAATGTTGTTTATTGATTAATAAACATCAGTGTTGAATTTCAATTCAACCACCAACAACCAAATCTACCAACAGGTTGGTTAAATAGTTCATATAATAATAATATGAAAGCAAATAACATTAAAATATTGAGGAATCTTGTTGGATCCATCCAACCTGTTTCCCCTTACATCATAGTTAATATATCAGTTTATATATGAATATAAACTGATAGTTTAAAATAATTCATTTAAAATGAATTTTCTTCTTAAAAGCATATAGTGTCACGGTTTATCTATTCATAGACCGGAATTTATAACTATAATCAAACAGTCCAAGCAAAAACAATAATTAATCCAAACAATAACAACCAATTATCCAAACAATAAGTCAATCATATCATGTAAATAAATATCGTTTAACAATAGATATTTATAACATGATATAACTTAAATAGTATTCCAAAAAGTGTGAGTTGACAACTCACCAGTTGTTCGATCGAGTAACGTCGTTTCATTTAATTATAAACTGACGTTTAAAATTAAACAAAATTATGATTAGTTCCAGACCATTCCAATTCATCACGGACTTGCAGTACTCGTACATACAATTCTGAACGATCTTGTTTCATCATATTCTGATAACGTATGAGAGAGTTATACATTTTACAAGTTATAACCTAAATAAATGTCATTAACAATTAATTAATAATAAATTAATTACCTTTATTACTGTTAATCACGCTTATAATCCAACTAATCTCTTCTTCCTCCATTGAAACACACTGCTCCCAGTACATGCCATGGTCGATCTTCACGCCATCCATTCTCTCCTCCCCGATCTACTATCCAACAATCCGACTACACCACGAACTCCATCTCCGCGAGCTCCCTCCTCCCATCACCACCGCACTAGGCCCGAACCTCCCCTCAAAAACGCGTTGACAATCCTATTCCCCACGCACGCAATAATCGTGAAAATTCTTTTTGCACCAATCTTTCGCAAAATTTGCATGCACATGCTAAATCTCTCCAGGAATCCAATTATTTTATTCGTTTAGCCAAACGATGCCCCTACTTCTTAAATTCAGCAAATAACTCACATTGTTCGAAAAAAACAGTGATAAAAATTTGATCGGACCCGACTAAATGTATACTAGAATAAAGAGCACACTCATACGATTTGATTGAATCAAAAATCACTTGTTTTCGTTTAGATTTGGATTTTATATGAATTTTTGAAGAGATTTAAGAATGGCGGCTCATATTTGTTTGCTATTGACCAGAACGATGAAAGAGTAGGGGTTAAGGAATGAAAATGAAAAAATATAAAATAGGTTTATTATTATTTTATTCGATTGAAATAAATATAATATGTTATCGTTACTTATCGTTCGACGTTCTTTATTCGTATGATCACATACGAACTCCAATCGCGATAAAAATGGACCTCTTGCTATAGTTTGACATTCCGGACCCAGTGAAACTTGTTTCATCAAAATCCGAGTCCGTTTTCCAAAACAACATTATTTCAAATATTGAATGGTTAATCGATAAACATTTATTTTGTGCACGCTCACATAATAACTCTGACTGACACGAAACTTGAATTCCTACAATAATTAACTATTACAGATTTAATAAAATTCGTTTCGTTGAAATCTGAGGTTGTTTGTAAAAATGGTTATTTTCAAGGTCTAAATTAAATCAATAAAATATAAATTAATTCTAAAACAATTAAATCCAATAATAATAAATTATTATTATTGTATATATTCAGATAAAATTATACATAGCTTCAAAATATACTAGTTTGAGTTTTAAACTCGATATTTTATTTTTAAGTTAAATCGATATTCATTTTATTCAAAATCCTATTATTTTATTTAATAAATCGTTATGGTTCATAAACGATTCTATAACGACTTTCTGAAAATTTGATTTTGACATAACTCAAAATTTACCAGATGAAATCTCCATTTTTCTCTTTCATTAAAAACAATAATCCAATAGATCCGGAGGATTCTTGTTTCAAAGAATTCCGACCTATATTGGATCCTGTATACCCAATTGATGTTTAAATCGTAAAATTATGAATTAGCATGATGATGTGGGCTCGTTTTAAATAAATTATAATTAATACGTTCAAACTTCATTTAATAAACGAAATCCTTATTATAATTCAAATCTAAACTTAATTAAACCCTTCTATATTATCCAATTCCTACTGTATTGCAGATCCAACTTATTTCGACTATTTCAGAATTAAATTTATTATATCATTATTTAATACTAATAAAATATTCAAAATCGTAAAACTTGAGTTGTTTAAACTTCCAAATCACTATTCTAATATTTGAATAAATTAAATATTCGATCATTAAAAATCCGGGATGTTACAGTCATAAATCAATTTGACTTCAAGCATTGATTTCTTAATAATCATTTACTTAAATAATTAAGCGATTCAGTTCAAATCGAACTGTTCATTACCAAACTCGGATTTTGATTTAGATTTCTATTTCACAAATATCATTATTTATTGAAATCGTTATCCTAAAACAATTCAGATTTAATAGCTCGGATTGGGAATATACTATATTTAAAAATAGTTAAAATTTAAAATAGTTAAAATGTATATAAAATTTAAATTTAATATAAAATGAGTTTTATTAAAATGGTTATAATAGTTAAAAATATATATTATAGTTTATTAAAAATACTTATAAAATTTTAATAAATAAGATAGTTGTTTATAAATAGTTATTATAATAATAGTTTAAGTAAAATATTTAATATAAGTAATAATCTAAAATAATTTAAATATAATATTCCCATTTGAACAAAATTTTCAGATTTCAAGAATTCGATTTATCATTTAAATCAGATTTCAAATTCCATTCAAATCTATTTTAAATTCAACTTGTACAAATTATAATTAATTTACACTGGAGTTACAATTCTAGACTATTATTTCAATTTGACTTAAAACTTAAATATTAAATTCATTTCATTATTTTTCAAAGGTCGTTCCAAGTTTGGTTATCAAGTTAGTTTTCTCAAATCAAAAATTTTAATTTCAAAATTAATAAATTAAATCTCATTATGCCATAGATGGCCTACGGCAACCCCAGAGAAGTGACCCAGTAAGTGCCAAAAAGTGTTGGTATAGGCAAAAAATGATCTGTGGCAACACTTTCTTGGGGTTGCCTTTTGCCGCGTTGCCTTAGAGTCAAAGGCAACACTTTTGCGACCCTATGGCAATATCGGTACAGGTGTTGCCACAAGTACCAATACAACAAAAAATACCCTTTCACTACTACCAAAAACAGTTGTAATGTGTCTATTACAGCTGACATGCACCACTAGTTATATTGCAATCGCAATAAAGTCAACATTTTTTACAACTGTTTCTAGCAGTTGTTAAATTTTTTTTTACAACTGCTAAAAGCAATTATATCTCAACTGCTATTAATTAAAATTTCCATAATATTATAATTATAACCGCTATTTCACTAACAACAAACATAATTACTCACATTAAGAGAGATTTTTTTTTTTCAAGTTTACACCATTTATGAATTAGTAACTTCATTACAGAAAATAGCTGAATTCATTACAGAAGTTTTCTACATGGTCTCATGACTACTTTACTTTTGCTTATTACATAACAGCACAACACAATAATCATAATAAATTTCTAATAAATAAACATGATCTAATACTACATACACAAACAAAATACTGGGATTATGTTCAACAGTAGTCATGCGTAGAAATGCTTCATTCTTGAAGTGTTCATATTAGAATCAGAATGGAACGAGGATATTTCCCAGCACTACTTTCTCCACTAACCAAAATGGAATTGTTATTTCCTTCATTTATCATGTAAAAGAAGAGTAAGTGTGAGAAAATGCAGCAAGTAACAATAATTGGATCTTGACCAAAACAAATCTGAAACACTAAATGCTGCAGACAAAAATGAACATTGTTAACACTCAACACATAAAACTTCTAGACCAAGTAGGGTAAAAAAAAACTTCTAGCAAAAGAAAAGAAATGCGACACACTTGGTAATCTAACTTCTAAATCTATAATTGAACACACTTGGTAATCACACTTGGTAATCAAACTTTTTTCTAGAAGTATAACTTGTACAGTTTATCCATTTACTGTCTTAAAGATTGCCAACTAATTGTATAACTGTAAATATTTACCCATTTACAGTTTACCAGAATGATTTACATCCTGTTGAAATGTCAGTAAGTCACACAACTTATTCCTAATATATGCGATTATTAGGTCTTCTTATATCTTTGTAAAATATTCCTCAAATTGGCATCAATGATTGCAGTATTAGAAAGGTTTAATACCATTACTACCAGATATGTTATTTAACCAAACAAGAAGAGGTGACTGGTCACTAATCACTGATGATAAAGCAGAGGCTCTGGAGTTTGGAAAATTAGTAAACCAGCACAGGTTAACTAGAACTCAACCGACCAATTTTGGCCTTTAGTCCACTAACATTCCGCACTATCATATTAAATAGTTAATCTCAACCGACCAATTTATGTTGTACACACTATTAGGAATGGCCAAAACAGTTCAAGTATGTGCCGTAGATAGCAATCAATATGCTGAAATCTAGTCTAAATTTCAAACAGTTCAAGTATCCTTAACTTCAGTTTTATGTTAAAATCAGCATTGATATGCTAAATCTAGTCTAAATTTCAAACAAATATTATACTAAGAAAACATTTATGATACAAACAACTTAACAAGAAAACTAATGAACTTACCTTATAATGAGCAAATTCAATATGGGATGGGTCTAATACATTCTCCATAAGCGTATCATACCCATAGAACAAATCTCTCTGTATAGTAACAGTTGAAAAGTTAGGATTGTTGAACTCATCAGGCAACCTGCACACAGCCAAAAATACAAATCAAAACCATATGTGTAAGACCCTACCATAACTGTGATATTTACAAAACATTTATAATAATAACAAACATAGGATTTTGATGCTTTTGCCCAACCACTCTCATCAGGCCAAACAAACAGCAGGCCTTGTGAGACAAGAGTTGGAAATTTTGTCGCACATGCCTTTGGCGACCGTACTGCCTTTGCCTTAGGTCCTTCTGATGATGCTTGCAGGATTTTCGTGTAGGCGTCCTTACCATCAAATGACCATCCATGGTAAGAACATTGCAGGCATCCATTTTCATCAATTCTTCCTTCCTATCATTCAGTTTTTAAGAACATAAACTAAATGTGACACATAACCAAGTGCCTGAAATTTTGGAGATGTCATGTTACCAATCAAATATATATTAACTCACTTCAACAAATTGACCATATTACAACGGTGGAAAAAAGTTGTAAAAGACTTTTTACAACAGTGGAGCCACCGTCGTCTATTAAGAAGTTGTAATAGACTAAAATCTTCTACAACTTTTTTGCACCGTTGCAACACTGTTGTAAAATGTATATTTTACAAATGTTTTCCACCGTTGTAATAAACTTTATTACAACTATTTATAACAGTTGCAATATATTTTTATTAGAAGTATCATTTAAAGTTGTAATATATGAACAAATTATATACATATTATTAATAAAAGAATTCATTTCAGAACATATTATCTACAAAACTGAAAATATTAAATAAACTTAAAACGCAAACCAAAACAATATATTAGAATTTTCAATCTCTCATGAATTTTTTTATAAATCATACAAGTATCTCAAGTACATAAAGCAAATACAAAGTTCATTATCCAAGACTCCAAAATCCAAATGACTTGAAGTCATCTTTCATAAATATACATCACCAGAAGTAATACAAATATAATGAAATTAAGATTTACTCGCGGTAATGGACTTCAGCTCGAGTTCCCTGTATGTAGGAGTCTTCTGAAAACTCCCAACTGATCGATTAAGGACTTTAGCCAAGATACATGTCGGTTTACTACTATGTCAATTTCCGGCTTGTTCGGGTACATCAAGTATGAAACGACCGTCATCCAATTGATCATGTATAATAACAAAATACTTAAATTATAACATCTGTAGCTGATAGAAAAAAAAGTAAATAAAAAAGAAGTTTGAAATCAAGTTAAACAAAATACATTTTCTCAGTCAATAAACTTTGGTCGTGTTAATGCAAACGTGTTAGCAGCCTGCTGCCTTCCGACCACCTGCAATGGGAAAAAAATTAAGCACTCAACATGTGAAAAGCGGGTATGTTGGAACCGATAACAAGACTTTTGGTGTACATGCATGGGTGGTCCATCCTTTAGGGTGCATGGATGGGTTATCAGCAAAACAAAGCCCATATTTCGATGACTTTAAAAGTCATCATGTCTAGGTTCAGGTACATGTTTAATTTTACGACAGGAACATGTCTACACACAAATTTTGGGTATATTTATACAAAAGTAATTGGTAATCCATTAAGTCTATCCGTAAACTTGGAAACAGCTTGTTACTTGAGTAATCCCCTGAGCCAATTATTACCAAAGTTTTTAAAATGTTCTGCTCACCAACATGATAAGAATAGTAAAATTGCACAGAACACATATCTTTTTTCATGGTTAAATTTGATGGGCAGCATGGAAAAATTTGCAATAAGTCAACATTATGGGCATGCAAAGTGTAGGAATTGAAAATCCATTATTCATACCAATTAGAAGGACAGCCATGTAGATGCAGCTATTTCGTAGACCGAACGCAGCAAGCAAGCACAATGGGTTAGCAGGATGAGGCAATTGAAATTGATTAAATTCCTAAAACGGACAGTGTACATCTTTACTCCTAGTTGTATTTTGCCTTCATCATTACCATTAAATCTGCAATATAATGTGGTAATTTCATTGAGTGCTTACTTTATCCCTTGAATACTAAAAAGTAGATGCTGCTATCCATGAAAACCATGCTATTATAAGCATTTAGATCCAATAAATGGCACACGCATAAATTTGGGGTGCAGAAATAAAATATTAACAGAACTATTTAGATTGAAGGCATGACAGAAATAAGAACGTTCAGGTTACAGTTTTAGCTATATTAATGGTGATCACGATAGACGTTGGAAGCTTACCCAAACCGCCGTCTGTTCTTCTCCGCTGACTATCAGGTTATAGTTTCATGCCTTACAGTTACGAACCCCGTCTTCTTACTGAGACTTACGAACTCCCCATCCCCATCATCGCAACATTGTTACCAGATGGAGCCAAACAACGACAACCAAAGCACATTCGCAACCATAAAGCAACATCATCAACCCCGATTATCTTACCTAAATTCGCCAGTCACTTGCCCTAAGCCCACACAATCCAACTGTAGTGCCACCGTGTCGCTACCTTACAGCATCTCATCGCACCAAAACCCAATTCAACCCCAATTAATACAACACGTAATTTTTCTTATCATGTCATTCACAACAAAACCGCAAGACTGCGGACTCACGCGATTCAAGCAAAAGCTCTCGGTCGAAGCATAACGGCCCAAGGCGATGCTTTTTTCTTCATTGCAAAGCGGAAATTTTAAGGTTGAATTTTTTTGATTGAGAGGCGTCTTATTTTTTTGGATCTGAGCATAATAATGAAGATGAAAGAAGATGAGCAAATAAAGAGAGATGGGGAATAAAGAGAGCGAATAAAGAGAGCTGACGAAAGAAGACTTTAAGGGTTTGTTTTTAACCGAGGAACTGGGAAGTGGAACGGACGAATGGAAAAGTGAAACAAAAGCAACGTGGATGGAGGGAAATACGAATTTGAAGGGCGGCAAAAATTTTAGTTTGGAGGGAAACGTTGGATTGAAGCCAACATAGGAAATTTTAATTTGAAGGGAAATGTTGAATTGGAACCAACATAAAAAAAAAGAGGTGTCAAGAATAAGTATCTATTATAACTGGTCATAAAAAACACTTGTAATAGATATTTATTACAACCTGCAAAATAAAAAAGTTATAGAAAACTAATCTATTAAGTATCAAATTGTAACTTTAACTAGCATAACTTAATTATTATTACTGTAAAATTTTATTATTAATTATTAATTATTAATTATAGTATTTAATAATGAATTATTTAATATTAATTTATTAACTAAATATTAATTATTAATTATAATTTCTAATATTGATTATCAAATATTAAAATTTTAATTGCTTATTAAATATTAAACATACATTACTTATTAAATATTAATTACTAATATTAGTTATTTATTAAATATTAATTATTTATAAAATATTAAATATCAATTACCAATCAACAAAAATATGAATATTAATTAAATATTAAATATTAGTTACTAAAAAGTGTTGTTAAAAATATGCATCTATTACAACTGGTGAAAATAAAAGGTTGTAATATGTATCTATAACAACAGACAAAATAAAAAAGTTGTTAAAAATAACTTTACTACAACTTTCTAGAAAAAAAGTTGTAAAAAAAACATTATTACAACTGTGATTTTTCGACAGTTGTAGTAATACAGTTGTAATATGGTAATTTTGTTGTAGTGACTAAATGTGACACATGCTAATAATGAATATTAAATGATTATGATCTATGTACGAGGAGCCCTGTAAGTGAGCTGCCATATGATCTGAATAACTCAACGCGGAGATAGGCTGCTCTTTCTTCGTTTACATCACATTTCTCTGCAATAAGCTCTTCATTGAGAGAGAATTCAATTAATCATACAAACTATCAAAATTCAAAATGTTATTTTTAGTGGATATACTTATGCTACATACCTCCTATATTTTTCATTGATTCCCTTTGCAAGCCCAATAGACATGCACTTTGGATCAGTATTTTCATTCTACGTCCATATTTCATTCAAATTCTTCATTATGTTCATCTGAACTTTGTTCCTTTTTATGAAAATTGGTGACATCATATGATATCTACACTTTTGTATCAAAATTTTCTATATTAAAAATTTACGAATGAGTGTAATATTCTTGGTTCAAAGTATTGTTCCTGCGGTATATGCTCACTGACATTGTAGTGAAGTTTGACCTCCATTTGAAGGGAACAGACGACATGAAATATTTGAAAAAACACAACAAATAATAATAGGTGATGAAGGCTGAAATAGATTGTTTCGTTAAAAGGTGGCATGGAAACTAGAGATACTTATCCTCTATGACAAAAATCATGAAAGAAAGAATGTATTTGCTACTGTGATCGAATGAATCCCAAATTGTAAAGAAAAATCATACTGAAAGAAAAACCATACCAGTATGTAAAGAAAAATCATGAACCCCAAATTCTGTAACAAAAATATCGAACTTGATCAGGCCACTATGCTCGAATGACAATCGAACAATAGAATCACCCAATTATTATCGTATGAAGCGAATCACAAGAATCTTACCTCAGAAACCCCACAACGCACCAGAAACTGCCTATCTGATTTAATGAAGAATCGGTTTTGAGAAAAGAATTGAACGAGATCTGAAAATTGGTTGTATTGCAGCTATCTTCCAAACCTCATGTATAAAATAAGATCTACGGAAACGAGAAACAGTTGGGAAGTGAACGAGATGTGAAAATGAAAAAAAAAAAAAATAGGTTTTGGGGGTTGAATGAAAATTAGGGATCCGATTGGTTTTGGAGATTTGGGGGATGAGAAATGAAAATAAAAGTGGGAAATAGATTTAACTGAGACGTGGATTGATGTTGTGGATGGATGGTTGAGATTTTGTTTTAACTCGGATCGATGAGGTGTAACTTTTTTTTTTTATTTAGAATATATCTATAGCTACTACAACACAATTTAATATCTATGCTAACACATTGAAGCATGCGTTGCAATAGACAAAAAACAGCATAGCAATTGCAACATTGTAGTAGCAACACCATGGGTTTTCGTTGCGATAGGCCATCTATGGTGTAGTGTCTTATATCGATTCAACCTTAAATTTAAAATCAATCCAATAAGTAAATCTTATAAACTAAATTCTTTTGTAAAACAGTTAAATTTTATATTCATAAATTCAATTTAAATATAAAATTTAGAAACGAAATCATTTTATTGACCAACAACGTCAATATAAAATTTTCTAACCTATGGTCAAGTGAATCGGATACGTATCATTTCAATCCGTTTAATTAAATTTTTGGGTTTATATCATTTCAACCTGCATCCCAATTAAATATCAAAATGTTATAGTGATTCAGGTATATATCATTTCCATAGTGATTTTCCTCAATGTACTGGAACTTATAGTTAGAGCAACATAAATAGACATTTCAAAACATATACTTAACACACATATATCACTTGAACAAACTTATGTCATATATCGCATGTCAGTAATATGTGTTATACGTGCACAATATACATGTCATATAACAGTTTTTTACATACAGTCCTAACATTTCAATTAATCAATTCAAATGTGTCGAAATATAATTCATAAAAATGTTAGTGAAGTGTGAGAGAAACTCACCTTTCGAAGCGCGAAAAAGAGATGCTGACTCAGAAATATAGCGACAACATCTAAGCATGAATAAGACAAATAAGCTCGAACCAAGATCAATCAAACACGACTGCAACTTATGTCGGATCAGCGACAGACCGGAATCAACAGTAGACCGCGTTCTCTTTGTTTTGTGTGCTTTTTTAATACAAAAAGGAAGAAAAGGTTTAACCAAAACAAAAAACAAGACAAATTTGCTTTAGCAACAAGCCACAACAAATATTTTCATTAATTGATCAAATCAAAACCTTAAGCAAGAAAACAACATAAAATTGGCTTTGGCCAAAACAAATCCAATGAGGCAATTTTTTTTAAGAGAAGTAGGAAAATACAAAATAGAAGTTTGGCAAGCTCAAAATAGAAGTGTAAATGTAGTAGATATACATGCCGTATATCTCCTAAACTCTGGTATTTGTTATTTTAATGTAATAAAAGTGTTACGGAGCACCATAAAAATTGGTCAACCCTACTAAAAAAAAAATATAAGTATAAAAAAAGAAAGTTTCATAGGATCTCAACTAAACCAAGTTCATAGATCCAAAGTAAAGAAGAACAGGGAAGAATGGCACACAAAACCCGAAACACAACAAAACCCAAAGTAAGTAGCACATTGAGATGCAGTGACAGAAGGAAGTATCAGGTAAAACAAAAGGAAGATGGATATATGCATGAAGAGAACGCACGCTACAGTGATGAATATGCTACATACTCAACAGTGATTTATGGCACAATCAATATATATGGATATGTGTGTGTGTCTGTGTGTGTGTGTGAGAGAGAGAGAGACTGTTCACCTGAAAAAGTGCAATCACCTTTTTGCCCCCTGTTTTCCGCTACACATATTTTTTCTCTCCCTCCCTCCACAAACTCTCTCTCTTCCTCTACTACTTTAATATAAATGAAAGATGGAAATAGGAAGGCCAAAGGGGTGCTGCATTTCTGGGGTGTTATTGAACGTTATATATATATATATATATATATATATATATATATATATATATATATATATATATATATATATATATATATGTGTGTGTGTGTGTGTGTGTGTGTGTGTGTGGTGTTAGAAGCATATGCATGAGTAATACAATAAAAGAGGAAAGGAGAAGTGAAAAAATGGAGAGAAGTTGAAATTGGGTAGCATGCTTCAGGCCAATGCTTTGGACACGTATAACCAATGGAAAAAAGGGACATGCACGAAAGTTTTGTTTCAGCAAAAATGAAGTAAAGATGAAAAGCTATAGAAATAAGAGGGAAAAGAAAAACAAAATGATATTGCCGAATATGAAAAGTGGAGAGAGAGAGAGATTTGGATTTAACCCTTCCTGAGTAATCGGCCAAACTATCCTTTAGAAATGGCAGATCGATCCAAGATTAGAGGAATTCAAATTCGGAAATAGGTAGGGTTATAGTTTAGGACACACTAGTATTTCAATTAGACACTCGTAGGGACAAAACTCAAAAATGATATAATGTTGGATACTGATATGACACGCTCTTTTATTGATTCAGACGTCGTCGGATACTAAAATGCACAAATGAATATACTAAGGTAATCAATGCGATGAGAAAGACAAGATAGTACCCAGATATCAATGGCAATGCCGTGACAATCCTATCAAAACTCCAATTTTTAACGACTTAGTTAATTCCTACGGAAAGTCCCAACAGACATAAAAACGTTCGAATTTTGCGAAATGAATTATGCGATTGACTTCAGAACGAACAAAATATTTTTTCTCATGTTGGGACATTTAAGTTTCGGAGATAATTTTGTTCGTTCAATATTTGAACTGGCTTGCGCTGGAATAACGCTACCAAACGAACTTACATGTTTTAGTATGAAATTTATTCATACGCTATGTCTAGTTAAACGTATCTCAGATATAAAATTTTGGAATTTAATTCAAATTTTAAGTTTTCAACGTTTATTGTGTTATATCGGTTATCGCTATTGTAAATCAATCGTACAAATCGATTTAACCGGAGCAAGCGAATTTTGACGTTTTCATCGTAGATTTTACAAGACCAATTTATGTGAAAATATAATGTTCTGAAGAAACATTATTTCATCATTTCATTATTGCTTTAACATTGGTTTCAAAACAAATAAGTTCTGAAATAACGATCGATCCAATAAGAAGACCAATGTGGAGATATCAGTGACCTTTGAATTCGCAAGCACCTCTGGTACCACTAGAATAATTCCATTGATCAATCGGTTATGGAAAGCGGCCCACGGGTTCCCAGTATATTAATTGGGGCAGGCAATTTCTTGATTCAATGTCAGTTAGTTCAACCAATTGTTATTCAAATTAGACGTACATGTTTTATTTTATGTTTAGAAATTAAATACTCACATTTCTTATAATTCAAAATAAATTATATTTTAAATTATTAAGTAAAATTTCACTTAAACACGTTATTAAAACCCTTTAAATTTTCAGATCATTACATCGTCTAAGTTTAAAATTCATCCACTCAAATCACGATTTCTCGCCAAAAACCATGTTTGCAATTCGTCTACAGTAAATCAGTAAGACAAATGATCATACGTGACATGATCCAGTGGTAGAAATTAAAAGAACCAAATACCACTTAGCAACTCATGCTTATAAAATAAGAAGGATAGATGGTCGACATATGATATAATCAAAAGTCTAGAATTAAAGGCATGTAATCATGTAAGATTGGCATATTTAGTCCGCGTAATTCTCTAAAATATAAAAAGATATAGTAGATTTTACTTTACTCTTTTTTAGCATTGAAATCAAAATTGCACTATCTGTTTTTTCCACATATACTAAGAAAGGAAGAAGATAAGGATAATTAACATCTGAACCACATAATTTCTCCGTTGTCATTTAATTCTTTTAGTAGCGTACTTTACTCTTTTTTTTTTTTTTTTTTTTTTTTTTTTTTTTTTTTTTTTGAATAGAAATTGGAATGTATTGCTTAATGAATTGGGTAGAGACCTTTCACGGGATCTCGAACATTTCCCTTTTGTAGGCAATACAACGCATAATTATTTTTAAAGGCAATTTTAATACTACATATTCTTATTGATTCGTAATCATGAAAGCGTTCAGCATCATGATAACTTTAAACAAAATATTAAGTGTTTCACAGATTAAAAACTTCAAATACATCCATATCTCAAACATTCTTTAGACTACCATATGTGCATAAACTGATGATATCAGTTTCTAATTCTGGTGATTTTTAATTTCACGAAAATCGAAAATATGTGATCTTTCATTATGACAACGAGGGTTTATATATAACCTAACATCAAAGGATACCGTAAGTCAACCAAATAGCTTGGTGGATGTGAAATTTTAAGTATTATTTATTATCGAATTAAAATCTTTACAATCATGTTTAGTGCATTCCTACTAGCCAGTACACATGTAAAACTCATATTAAATGAGTAAACAAGCATAACATTTAGTATATTGTTAACGCCAAAAGTTGGTCTAATGATAATCAACCCCCAACATGCGTTAAGCACACACGAAAAATAATCACAGAAGTACGAGGAAATGAAAATAAACACAGAAGACATAATATTTTATTATGGTTCGGCTCAATCCAAGCCTACGTCCACTTATAATCTTTGTTTATACTGTCGATTACATGTTACTGCGATTTTTTAGTGGAGAAAAGTAGAGAAAGAAGAAATGTTTACACAAAATCCTTGTGTTGAATTTATAGTATATGACATGCTATTTTTAGATGCTGAAATAAAAGATTTTGGGTAGTGGATTTCAAATGGTTTTCCATTTCGGGGAAGGGCTGCATATATAGGCGAGGATCCATGCTGAGGTGGTATGCGGCGTGACATATCTTCTTTTCAGGCTTGGACACGTGTAACCCGACCCAAAAATATAGTTGTAGGCGGCGAGACCCGGTACTGCTTATGGATAGTTCTTCCTCGAAATATGCGGCATACGTGGAACTAAGTACTTGATGTATCAAAAGAAGTGTTGGTCAAAGCTTATCCGTTGCGCCCGCCTCGGAAATAGGACTTCGTTTGATATCATATTACTTGCTCGCTGATCCGATACTATAGGAGATAATTTTACTTAGATACTTCTGCTCTGGTATTACAGCTTGATCCGATCTTTCAGGAACAGATTGGTCGATCTGTTGACGACTCGACCGATTGGCTTTTTCTTTAGGAGGATGCTGTCTTTACTTGTTAACATAGTTTCGGGTCGACCTAAGGTCGGCCGATCTAAGATGAAACTTCTCCCTTAAGGCCCGGAATGGGTCGATTTCTAGTAGTAAGCTTTGACTTCGGGTTAGGACAGCTTTTTACCAAAAAGCTGGTCAACATATATCATATCCTTGTCGGTCGATAAACGATAGAACATTATTAGTAGATATGTGTGCACTTATGTGTATACCATTTATTTATTCGATATGATTTTTTTTTTAAATTATCAGTTTGAATTGCTAATTTGTTACGGAATAGTGCTTAATTGTTTGTTGTCAAGTTTAATTGTATTCTTCAACATTAAAAGCATAACTTTTAGAACATAAAATAAACAAAGATATTGCTGTCTAATATTTGAAATCTTTCAACAACTTGATGTGTTGGAAGTGCCACAACTACGATATATTAAAACTATCATTTCTTTCATGGTGTGAATATGAAGAAAATACTAAAGTAACGTGAAGAAGGAAATGATAGTTATGAGATTTTAAACCGATCGTCCAATCCATCGAACATTAACGATTCGTTTTTCTCATGCTTAGTGAACTATATGGAGAAGTCATTATTCCGTTGAAGCGTCGGACGCTCCCAAGAATATTGCACGTTAATTAAACTGGCCGTGAGCGGTGACCACCTTTTATTTCATTCGCACATCTGCGGCGTTTGATGCATATAAAAGCAAGTAGGCTATCTATATACGTTGAAGCTATGTTGAGCAATTATAATGTTATAAACATTTATCAATATCATAATAAAATTTGGGCTAAGAAACTGAATTTTAGTCCAATTCATAGAATTAAAATCACAAAAACAAACAAAGCCCATATTCTCTCCTAAATATCTGTAACATTTTGTTCTTCCACCTCTTATTTGCAAATTATTTTCCAACAGATCTCGCGTTTCCCCTTCTTCTCTATTCTCTTGTCGTTGAAACTAAGCGAATTTGCCGCACGAAGTTAAATTGAAATAAGCTTAAGTAGACTGTATTAATGGCGTCTCGTTATTGGATGGTATCACTGCCAGTACAGAACACGGCATCTTCGCTCTGGTCACGATTTCAAGAATCAATCTCTAAGCAAGCGTTCGATACTCCGCTCTATCGTGTAAGTGGCTTTTCATCTTCAATTGAAATCTTCCGGTACAATCACTGAATCTGCTGTATTGAATTATGTGTTTTTGAGAATCCGCAGTTTAATATTCCTGATCTTCGTGTTGGTACTCTTGATTCCTTGCTTGCTTTAAGTGATGATCTACTGAAGGTAATTTTCTTAAGAATTATACCTAAAACATTTTTCATATAGATAGCTCTCCTGAACCTCCTGCACATTTCTTGTGTAGAGCTTAGCTTTGCTAATTCAGTGATTTGGATTATAATAATATTCTACAAGGTTAAATATGCAATCTAGTCAAAATAATTAATAGATAAACTGATGAGAAGCTGTTATTTGTGACATGTTATTCTGTGTTCTAAGGGCGTGTTATCTGAATATTCATAGAGTGTTGTTATTGAGACACCAAAAGTGGATAAGGGGAACACGTCTGTAAATAAAATTCGGCAGAACCCCACCGTTTTTTTATTTTTTCCATTTTTGACAGCCTCTGCCGAATTCAAGGGTGAAACTTAGCTACACTCCCACCGAATTCTCTGAATAAATACGGCACACCCTTGCCGAATTACACACATCCCCCCCCCCCCACCCCCCCGCTGGTGTCTTAATCCCAAACTGGTGTGTCATTAACAATCCTCTATATTGCACTTAACCGTGCTCTTGTTTTATTATTTTCTGAATGTTACATGCTTCTGTGGTATGTTTATACTCGTTTTCTCATCTGAATTATGACAACATGGTTAAATATTTCAGCATTTCATTCAATTATTTGAAATGACTTGTGCAGTCAAATGCTTTTATCGAAGGAGTGTCACATAAGATTCGAAGGCAGGTTGAAGAGTTAGAGAGGGCTTCAGGTGTAGACGGTGGTGGTTTTACAGTTGATGGGGTTCCTGTTGATTCATATCTCACTAGGTCTTTTATAGATCTCTGTGTATTTAGTTGTTTATCTATTTTTTTAAGTGGTTGACTGTTTCTTTTTTCCGTTGCAGGTTTGTTTGGGATGAAGCAAAGTACCCAACAATGTCACCACTTCGAGAGATCGTTGATAGCATACATGTGCAGGTAGCTAAAATTGAGGATGACATGAAGGTAACTTGTTTTGTCTACTCTATGTCAGATATCGTATCAGGTAAAATAGCTAAGCTGCAATCTTGGCTGTTTATGTCAATAAATGGGTGCCTACTTGTATATGCTTGAAAAAGTTAGATTTTCTAGTGATCATGTTCCTTAATAAGTAGTATTTCATTGGGTTTTCTAGCGATATGTATATAATATTGTTGACGTAGAAATTTGGTTCTTCTACGATCAACACCCAAAATCAAGCAATCAAAACAATTCACAATCATAGAATGCAATAAAGTAAAAAGAGATACGTAATTTATAGTGGTTCGACAATCAAGTCTACGTTCACTTCTAGTAATCTTTTATTTGTATTTCTAGATTACAAGTTACAGTTGATTTGTATGAAAGAAAATAGTGAAAAGAGTTAGCTTTGGCTATGGCAATGTCCTTGCCCTGTTCGGCCAAAGTCAGAGAGGTCGATCCCTTGAAATGGGTTAAATCCAGCTATTTATAGGGTGATTGCAAACCCGACTTGACTAGGACACCTGGCAATCGAACTGGTAGAGTAGGGTAGTGGATTGATCATGTTTAGGCAGTTAGAATTGGTTTGACTTTTTTTCTTTGGTATGCTTGAACCCAGCCTCAACACTTCTTGACCATCCAAAACATTGACTTTCATCTTGCTTTGTGCATGCGCATCCTTTTGGCGCAGGTACCTATCAGTCTCGAAATGAAATTCATCGAGATCCCTTGGGGAATTCCTTTGCAGACTAGCTTTGAATTCAGATTTGTCGACCACTCCCGATACGGCCGCCATGAAGACCATTGAAGGTTCTGACTAATCCACTGAAGCCACAACTGCGTTAAACCTCTCCAGGAAATTCCCCAGTGTTTCTCCTGGCTTTTGTCTTATCGTCATCACATTCTTTGGACGAGCAATATAAACTTTGAATTGTCACATTAATCTATCTAGAACTTCGTTTCAGGTGCCAATTGATTTGTTATTAAGCTGCTTAAACCAAAGCGCAACCAAATTAATCAGAAACGAAAAATACTTCGTCAGTGAATTGGTTATTGTGTGTTAGATTCACTGTGGGATCTGATCTCCCGTCGTAGGCTGTTAAAATGAGCAGTTTGAAATCTGATGGGGCTCTCGCATCTCGGATATTGGAGGTAAAAGGACATCGAGTTACGTTCTCATACCCCTGACTGGGCACTTCTCTTTGGGTAACACGTCGTATAATTTCATCCAGTCTATCTCTGTCAGAAGCAAGTTGAAAAGTTTGCCCTTCGAGTCTCGGAGGAAATTCTGGAATGTATTGCTTAGGTTGTGCTTCGGTAGCTCTACCTGCTGGACCTTCACATCTGTCCGCGACATCTAAGCTCTTCTCCTGGTGCTATTGCACTCCCTCTTTTTAGAGTGATGTGTGGTCGAGTCACATTCCTAACGTCATCATTCGCAGCATCACGAGTTGAAGTGTCGCGACCGTGCCAACATCATCGGGGAGATTTCCTACACGGTTCGACATTGATGTTTGGTCGAACCAGATGGAGGGCCGAGCTAGGTGTGTCCCCGAACACTATTCTGACCGCTGCAGCAGTTGCTACATCATTAGTTCCTTCTTCGGCGATTACCTCCTTGATCTGATAGTCTTTCGGTTCCATCGAGTCGCAATAGAATGACATTCATCATTTCTTCCTGTCTGCGGATGAGCTCATCTTGCTGTTCCATACATATCCTTAACTCTTTAATCACATCATTCATCCCCTCACTAGTAAAATAATTAGAATGATCACTAGCCGAGGAAGCCTCCTGATTTCCCCTCCTCCTGTGCCATCTGCCTGAGTACCAGCGTCAGTCTTTCTCTTAACCATCTTTCAATCTTCAAACAACTGATTTCCTCTAGGCTAAGAATCGCGTAGCATACTCCTCTACCTGGCACATTAGAATGTTGACATAGAAATATGGTTCTTCTACGGCCAACACCTAAAATCAAGCAATGACAACAATTCACAATCACAGAATGCAAATAAGTAAAAGGCGATATGCAATTTATAGTCGTTCAGCAATCAGGCCTACGTCCACTTCTAGTGATCTTTTATTTATACGGCTAAATCACAAGTTACAGTTGATTTGTATGAAAGAATGTGGAGAAAAAAGTTAACTTTGGCTAGGACAATGTCCTTATATTGTTTGGCCAGAGTCAGAGAGGTCAATCCCTGTAAATGAGTGAAATCCAGCTATTTATAGAGATTGCAAGTCTGGCTCGACTAGGACACATGGCGACCGATCCAGTAGAGTAGGGTAGTGGATTGGCCTGTTTAGGCAGTTAGAATTGGTCTTCAGAGAATGTCAGAATTCAGGTCGGCATACTCTGGTTCGGCTATGCCAACCCGGATTGGCCGATCCGAAGATATGACTTCATGTGGGTGGTGACGTGGCGTGTCGAGCCAGGATCACCGACCCAAGTTCACCGAGCCAAAAATGAAATGACTGTGCAAGTGTATCGAGCCGAATTCCTCCGACCTTGAGTATATAGAACCGCAATCCAAGCCATCCAAGATCACATCTTCGAGTGTGTCGTTACTTCGATCGAGTATATTCGGGCTTTTCCAAGCCCATGTTCAAGTCCTGAATACTTTAATTGTTGGAAATTCATAATGTGACAACTGCTTTGTAAAAAGACGGATCAACATATATATATATATATATGTGTGTGTGTGTGTGTGTGTGTGTGTGTGCGCGCGCGCATGTTTGTACATGTGTGTATAGAGAGAGAGACACACACACACACACGCTATCGCGCGTGCGCGCACACGCGCGCGCGCACACACACACACACACACATATATATGTATATAGGGAATGACTATTTAATCCAAAAATTTGACAAAAAATCTCAGCCACATGATTAATTTGTCCTTATGTAGGAGGTGGAAATCAGGGGACAATCCAATGGTTGAGAATTTGTGTCCCTCCAATTTGTGTCGAACTTATGTGTCTAAATAAACTTTTCCTTATTATATACATACATAAACATATATATATATATATATACATATATGTGTGATTTCGTTTGATATATATATATATATATGTGCGTGTGTGTGTGCGCGCACGTGCGTGTGTGTGCGCGCACATGCGTGTGTGTGTGTGCGCGCACGCGTGTGTTGTAAATGGCCATGGCCCATGGTTGATGAATGCTTGTAATTATGCTACGAAGTGACATATTTACATGCTTTAAATGGGTGTCTGAAAAAATTAAAGAAAATACACTTAAAATCAAAATAACGTGCAAATGTGAATTTGGTTTCAGAAATCAATGTTGGTTGCTAAAAGGCTTCCATTTTTTTAGTTACATCGGATTTTGGATACAAACGGTGGCTATGATCAAAAAATTAGATATGTTAAAAGTTAATATTTAAAAAATAAAGCATCCACTATCAAATTTTAAAGTGAGAATGAATAAAAATATATAGTTGTACAAGTTGCAATTGATATACAATTTGCATGTATCTCTGATTATTCTATATAACCGGAGTGAGGTTATGACAATTAACTATTCAAATAACATGTTTTATATCTTAAAGTTAGAGCAAATGTTAGGAGTCAAGTAAATCAACCATAGCATAGTTGTGAAAGGCGCGGCGCGGCGTTTGCGCTATTGTTTGCTTGCAACGCAACGCATATGAAAAGGCACGTCAAATGACGCATGGCGCATAAATGATAGGCGGCGCATAAATGGTGCACGACTTTTGTCTTTTCTTTATTATTTTTATTTTATTTATTTTTTTATTTTTTATTTTTTGCATTTTAAACTGCAATAACTACTGCTACAAATACTCTTACCATTACTATTGCTATTACTACTATCATTATCATAATAACATGAAATGTGAACAATTTTGTTAATAACTTTTTTCAGTTATATGGAAACATAATTACATCATTATTATTTTCTATTCTATTATCGTTAGTGAGTTAATAACCTTACAATTATGTAATTGACCGACCTTAGCATGCCGACATTTAGAACTAACATTTTTTTTTTATTATTATCCAACTTAGTTAAGATTCATTATATTGTCAGAACTATATAATATAACGTATAAGAGATCATAAATGATAAAATACCGCCTAGTATAGATGCAAAAGCAACTAAATGGGACCGAGAACCCGTGAACAATAAATCAAAAGAAGCAGATTTGGAGGAGGAGATATTCTTAGAAAATAAATATTCAAGCAGCTCTAAAACATAGCATTGGATAGAAATTTTTTTTTTACATATGTGTGAATATGTCCAATATCTTTGTACGATTTGTCCGCAACATAAAAATATTTCATGATTTGGTATTTGTTAAATTCAGTTGAGCATTAAAAGAAAGTATAACATTCGTGACATCGTTAATACAATATCTTTGAATGATATTGATGATTGTAATGAATGGTTAACTGAAAATATGGATGATGCATCCGATGCTGAAGACGAGCTTGTATTTGACGATGAGGATGATCTTACTCAGGGGTTGCTGCTGAAGCAACAAGAGTGGAGGAAGCTAGATATCTAAGTAGAAGAACATCCATATCGAGAGGTTTTTCAGCACTGGCTTCAACTCCTTTACATATTCATGAAGAAAAAATAAATCTGAATGATTTGGATGAGGGATATGATGAAGCTTATGAATCTGATGATACTGACATTAATTTGAAAAATATAATTACTGGATCAGATTCAGATTTCTAGTTTATCAATAATGAGTTTTATTATTTTGAATTTGAAAATGAGCGTTGTTATTGACACTCCAAATATTGTTAGGGGGGTCAAATTTTAAAAACACTCCAATCATAGGGGGGAGTTACGTACTGAATTTTTTATGTTCCCTTTTTTACTCTGGTAATAACATCATTTAGCATCCCAAATCCCAATCAATTTCAAATGCAAAAAAATCAAATCCCTAAATTATTTGCAAACAAAAAAGAGCGATCGTTTGGGGAGAAATAATGGAGCAAGCGAAGAACGTGAAACAAATGAGATTATTGATAATTTAACATATGAGAAATGAAATTATATTAAAAAAGCGATCGACAAATGAGAAATGAAATTATTTAAAAAAAGTGATCGACAAATGCGAGCGATTATTGATAATTTGATATAAAAATCTGATGCAGTTCGACTAATATACCGTATAAATTTTTTTAATTAACAACTAAAAAAGGATTATTGTAAAGAAGGCTAATTTGGTAAAATAAACTTTATTTGTTAAGGAGGTGCTCTCTGTATTGATACTTCCCTTAACAAATTCTTTTTTCCTTTTAAATTGATCCCCCTTAACAATACTTGGAGTGTCAATAACAATCCTCTTGAAAATTATTGTGTTTGAAATTTTATGGTTTATGTTCTTTTGTGGTAAAATGCATAAAAATCTTTGTTGCTTATGTTTTAGCAAAAAATATTGAAATATTTTATTTTTTTGGTTGAAATATCAAATCTGTTAAAAAATTAAACATGCACATTAAATTAAAAGAGTGCGCGCCATTTGCCGCGCCATGCGCCAAAGTTCCAGAAAGGGTTTGTGCCTTTTTATGCCGTGCGCCATTAATAACACTGAATCATAGAGAAGAAAATGAAGAAATCTATTGGTTATAATCATCAGACAAACTTATAAGTAATAGGGTGGGAACCAAATTTCACCTAAATTTACCTTATCATCCTTGCCAGTTCCCATATGAAAATGGTTGTTCACATGCTCTCCTTCTCCATAAGCTCCTATCCTAGGTATAGTTTTCATTAATTTTTTTATTAATAATTTTAACACTTTTTTCCAAGTTATTTTACACATATGGATATTCTCCTCTTATCTCTGGTGTGTTGCTCTATCCTCTTTGCATGCATGCATTTCATTATTAGTCTGTGTTTCTTTTCTAGTAATTATAATCATCCCATAATGTTCTCATTTCTTCTACATTCAATTTATTTTGTTCTCTCTTTTTTTATGGCCAATGTTCCGCCCTAAGCTATTGGTTTGATCATTGATCGGTAAAATTTTAATGTTTTCTTGTCACATAAAATCATATAGCATGTATCTGTTTAATCCATGTGCTAAATTGAGTCGTTAGAATCTTTCTTATTTCTACGGCTTTGTTGTGTTATTGATCACAGGAGTTTAAATATATCGTTTTTGTTGATCATTGAATTTTGTTCATATAACATCGTGTTATTATCAATAACTTTTCTTACTAAGCTGCATGGCATAGAGTCGATTTTAGTTCTAAGTTTCAACCTTTTTAGTTCTAGTGCATCCCCCCGCCCTTCCTTTTTTTTTTTTTTTTTTTTTTCTTTTTTTTTTTTTTTTGGAGATATGTATTAGCTCATTGTCATGTACCATGGTATATTCTTTTGAAATTGGTTTGTTATTTCATCCAACACCTATGAATTGATAAAAATTCGATATCGGTCCCCACTTCTGCTGAAATCTTATTAGTCTGTCTACATGCATTCCATACTTTTGCCTTATAATTTTCATACCTATATTAAATAAGTTTCATTATGTGTATTGATTGATGGTTGATGATTTTCCTTCTTCTAAAGAATACCAAATTTTTTTATCTTGGTACTTATCATTTATTTTTCCTAATTCTACTAAATAACATCTGAGATCTTTTCGTTTACTTCTAAATTGTTTTGTTCATCACCTTGTTAAATGTATGGCATTCATTGTCGATCAGTTTGACGTGTAATCAATTTGGATTATCTGTTATGGACAATTTATTTTTAAAATTACCATCTCAGTTTTTCCTAGTTTCATTCATTGTGTGATTCATTAGTTTGATTCCTTCATAACTACCATGATTTTATACATTATCTTATTCTTATATACTGGTATTGTCTTTATTTTCTTCCATTTCTTTGGCATCACACAATTTGATGACCGTTTGAACAACAATAAATAAGCTATCTTAAACTATGGCACTAAAGCAATGTGCATAGAATGCATCAAACAAAATGTGCACATATGCTGGTTCTAAATGCTTGATATACAAATTTTAAACCCAACCTTTTGCTATCATCTTGGAAACCTAGTTTGATCATCTATGACTACTTTAGATTTAAATATTGGTCACGTCGACTGGTAGAATTGGATGTCTATATGCGATAGATTTTATTTTATTTTATTTATAAAAAAAAAACATATTGAATCACATTTTGATAAAACGCTGGATGGTATTAGATATCATATTGGATGATTTAGGCAAATCTTGAGTCCTTAGTTTTATCCAAAATAATCAAATATTTGTAGACTTGATATATCATGCATGACATTGCTATTTTCAACATCTAAAATTTTCACCCAAATTATTTTAATGAAGATATTTGATATATTTAAAACATGTTGCGTGAAAACTCAAAACTTTTTTTAACCTCGTTAAACATGCTAGTGTAATTTAATAATCTGTGCATTTATTTATGGTTAACGTTAGCATCAAGGTTTAAAGTTTTACCTGGAATCTCAGAATTTTTACGGTTCTGGTTTGGTTTTTGCCAGCACTGAAACCCTTGGTAAATTCCATTTTCACTCGATAGAGCAAAAGAATTATATATTTTTATATTTTTTGCATCGTATTTGAACCAAAATAAAATATTAGTATACTGTCAATCCAAAATTGTTTTTACAAGAATTTGAAGTATAAAAAGGTAAAAAAGATTTCATAAAAAAAGTGAAAAAAAGTTTCCGCTGTAAGAAAAACAGACAAAATTTTTGAGTCTCAAAACGTAGTAGCGCCGTGAACTTTAAAATTTACGAAACATACCTAACTTTGGGTTATTTCATCGGTTAATCAATCCTATTTTGGTTGGACCGATTCTCCACCTACAGTTTCACTTCGTTGAATAATCTTATGTGCCTCCAATTTCGAATCTTTATTTACCATTCAACGATTAACATTTTAGTTAGTCGTTTTGTTGTTTTTGATGGGATGAGCGGATGAGAAGATAGGTAGGGTTTTATCAGGTAAGAAGATAATGAATTTGGTCATACACTCATGCTGATTGTATTAGTGCTTATTATTTATCCTTTTTGATATTGAGATATTCGTTATGTTGATAAAATTTATTTAATATATATTTTTCTTATAATTTTGTTCATTAAAATGAGTAAACAATCTCTAGTAATGTATTTTCATAAAACTGCTGAAATTAGAAACCAAAAAGTTCGTTGTATTGATAAAATTTATTTAATATTTCTCTTATAATTTACTCATTAAATAAGTTTGCAATATCCAATAATGTATTTTCATAAAATTACTGAGATCAAAAAACCATATCCTTTTACTGTAAAAAATGAAAATTTCAGAGCCTTAATTAAAAAAAAAAAAAAAAAAAAAAAAAAAAAACCTCAAGGACCATGTTCGAAACCTAGATTTTAAACCGTGGTAAATACAATAGCTTACGTATTCAATAAATATTACGATGAAGTTGGAAAGAACATCTATTTGAGATTTGGATGCCAAAAATATTGATTTTTTTTGCTTTTCCTTTGTTGCCACCATAATTCTTATAAGGTCCTTGTAATCTAAAATTAGAATTTTGGATGTCAGGACATTCAACTCAGTTTACAATCTGTTTCCAGCACCTCATATTCCTGCATTCCTGAATATAATTTAGTAGCGTATCAGTGAACTATCTGTTTATTCAGATGTTTAATATTAATTGTAGTTTATGTACTTAAGCATTAGTTTACGTAAGAAGCAAAATATTCATTCATCATAACTAAACCCTCACTTTTGGAATATTATGCTTGGCATCAGAAATAATTATGGTTGAATTATATGCCTGGCATCAGAAATAATTATGGTTGAATTATTTGAAATATCCCCCCCCCCCCCCCCCCCCCCTTTTTCCCCGTGTGCCCCCAACAAAAACACACACACACAAGCAAAAAAAAAAAAAAAAAAAAAACTCTTTTCTCCCCACACACAGAATAGATTATTTCTTTTCATGATATAGGTGACTCATACATGATTAATTTATCTTGAGACTTTATAATTCTTTTAACATATGCGTAGACCATTTAGATTAATTCTTTTAACATAAGTACTGATGTTTGTTCTTCTTCTGAAGAATACCCAATCATATATCTTGTGGTACTTTATCTTTTTTCCTAACTCTACTGAAAAACATATGAGATCTTTTTGTTTACTTCTAAATTGTTCTATTCATCACCTTGTTAAGTGTGTAGCATTCATTGTCGATCAGTTTGACGTACGATCAATCTGATTATCTGTTACAAAAGATTCATTTTTAAATTGTCATCTCAGCTTTTCCTAGTTTCGTTGTGTGATTCATTAGTTTGATTCCTTCGTAACTACCACAATTTTATATGTTATCTTATTCTTAGCTACTGGTATTGTGTACTTTCCTCCATTCCTTTGGCGCCGCAAAATTTTGTGACTGTTCCAACGTCAATAAATAAACTACCTTAAACCATGATATTAAAGCTATGTCCATAGAATGCATCAGACAAAATGAGCACATATGCTGGTTCTAAATGTGATATACAAATTTTAAACACAACCTTTTGTTATCATCTTGAAAACCTAGTTTTGATCATCTGTGACTAATTTAGATTTAAATATTGGTTAAATATTTGTAGACTTGACATGTCATGCATAATATTGCAATTTTCAACATCTAAAATTTTCACCTAATTCATTATTATGAAGATATTTGTTATTTAAAACATGGCGGTGAGAACTCAAACTTTGTTTCACCTTGTTAAACATGCTACTGTACTTTAATGCTTGCGCATTTACCATTAACATAAATATCAAGGTTTAAAGTTCTAGCTGGAATCTCAGCCCTTCTGGTTTGGTTTTCGCCAGCACTGAAACCCTATGTATATTCTATGTTCATCCGATAGAGCGAAAGAATTGTATATTTCATATTATTCTCGCAGAATCTGAACCAAAAAATAAAATATTAGTCCACTGTCAATCCAAAACTGTTTTAACAAGAACTTGAAGTATAAAAAGGTAAAAAAGATTTCATTTAAAAAAAAGTAAAAAAGATTTCATTTCAAAAAAGGTGAAAAGGAGATTTGGCTGTAAGAAAACAAACAGAATTTTTGAGAATCAATTTAAAAAGGTGAAAAGGAGATTTGGCTGTATGAACTTTAAAATCCATGAAGCATGCCTAACATTGGAATATTTCACCGGTTAATCAATCCTATTTTGTCGAGCCCAATTCTTAACCTTCAGGATCACTTTGTTAAATAATCTTATGTACCTCCAATTTTGAATCCTTTTTTACCTTTCAACATTTAACATTTTAGTCAGTAGGTTTTGTTGTTTTTCATGGAACGAGAAGATAAGTAGGGTTTTGCCAGGTAAGAAGATGATGGATTGGTTATACTGATTGTATTAGTTCTTACTATTTATCCCTATTGATATTGAGATGTTCCTTGTATTGATAAAATTAATTTAATAAATATTTTTCTTATGATTTTGTTCATTAAAATAAGCAAACAATATCTAGTAGTTTATTTTCATAAATTACTGAAATTAGAAACCAAAGGTTCGTTGTATTGATAGCGTTTACCTAATAAATATTTTTTATATAATTTTATTCATTAAAATAAGTAAGCAATAGCTAGTGATGTATTTTCATAAAATTAAGGAAATTAGAATTATACATTTTTATTGTAAAATTCGAAGTTTTAGAGCTTTTAAGCTTTAAAAAACGAAACTTAGATCTTAAACTGTGGTAAATATAACATCCTAGGTATTCAGTTACTATTATGGTGGAGTTGAAAAGAACATCTATTTGAGATTTGGATGCCAAAAATGTTTATCGTTTTGCTTTTCCTTTCTTATTACCATAATTTTTATAAGGTCCTTATAATCTAAATTAGAATTTTGGATGCTCAACACAATTTACAATTTTTTTCCAGCCCCTCATATTCCTGCATTTCTGAATATAATTTAGTAACATATTAATGAACTGTCTATTTATTCAAATGTTCAATTATAATTGTAATTGTAGTTTATGTAAGAAGCAAAATATTTATTCGGCAAAATAAAACAACTTTGGAATATTATACCTTGGGCTGTCAATGGATATCTGAAAGATCCGAAATTTCTATATTTATATGCGAAAAGCAGATAAATATCCGGTATCGGAAAAAAACGGATGTGGATTCTGACACGTCCACATTCGAAAATTATCCGTCCGTTTTTTTAATTATAATTTAAATTATGTTCATTTTAGTACAAGAAAATACATTTACCGTTTTGTTAAATTGGAAGTTCTATCATGCACACTAAACACATATTAATTGCTTAAAACTATTTATATTATCATAGTATTTGTTTATTTTTAGCATTTCAATAATAAATTGGACTGAAAAAACTTCATGTGAAACTAAAATTTTCTATTTCTGTTTTCCGATTTGTGTATCATTACTGGATTGGATAATTATCTAGTATCTGTCTATATCCATGGATGTCCGATATCCGGAAATGATAACAGATGCGGATATGACATTATCCGCATTCACATTTGAAAGCATCCATTGCTGACCTAATTATACCTAGCATAAAAAAATAATTATTGTTGAATTATTTGCAACAACACCCCCCCCCCCCTCCGGCCCCCCGCCGGGCGTCCCGGGCCAAAAAAAACAAAAAAGCTTTGCTTGATGTAAGATCAGTGCATTTGCTTTAATGGTTTCCGAGTTTATAGAAAATGTCTTAGTGATTCATTAGCTATTCAGTACTTTTAACGTATGCACTCAGCAACGCACACCATTTAGATCAATTTTTTCATGATGTAGGTGACTCATACATGATTAATTTTATCTTATAGGTTCGCTCAGCAGAGTATAACAATGTACGCAGTCAACTAAATGCAATAAACAGAAAGCAAACTGGAAGGTAATTTATTGCACATCAATGTCATAGAGAACTTGACAGATATACTATGTAATCAGAGCCATTCTGAATGTCAAATTCACGATCCTTTTTTTTTCTCTTGATAATAGCTTAGCAGTTCGTGATGTCTCCAACTTAGTAAAGCCCGAGGATATTATCAATTCTGAGCATCTAGAGACGCTACTTGCAGTTGTTCCCAAGTATAGTCAAAATGAATGGTTATCTAGCTATGAGACATTGACTACATACGTGGTAAGTCTAATGTCATCGCACTTCAGTTATTTTGTAGAGGCTAGGCTATCTGCGTTCTTTTATGGTGCTTCTTGCCTTTGGAAATTTAGGATGCTTATAGATAGAGGATGTAACTTATCCCTGTCGTGCCAAGTGGGGATGTCATATTTTTCTTATTCTCAGTGAAAACAAGTCTTCAGTGCCAACTGACTTTCCTGAACAAATGATAAAATACAGGTTCCAAGGTCATCAAAAAAGCTGCATGAAGACAATGAATATGCTCTTTATAGTGTAACTCTCTTTAGAAGGGTTGCCGACAACTTCAAAACAAGTGCACGTGAAAAGGGATTTCAGGCATGTGATATCCTTTCTATTAGCATCATGTATTGTAAGACACCCGCTGTTGAATGTGTAGTTTCTATATAAACAAGGACCATGTCCATGAAACAATCAAGATATATATGTTGCATATTTTAAGCACTCATGGTCCATGTTAAAGTCAACAATGCAATATTTATTTTGTTAAAGTAATCCATTGGAAACATGCAATCCAGAACATCAGGTTTGAAGGAAATTTAGGTGGCGTTGGGCTGTTTTAGAAAATAAAGTTAACACACAAAACATAAAACAACTTGTGTTTATTTTCCATTTTTTAGGAAGTAATGAAAGAACGAGAGACAGCTCATTCACTCGTTTTTCCTTCATCTCCTCAGTCATTCCCTCCACCGTTCTTTTATTCCCTCCGTCATCCCTCAACTCTTCTTATTTTTTGTAGTTAAAATTGAAAACTCAAAACGTAAAATGCAATATAAACCAAACACCATCTTAGTTTGTTGTTTTGGAATATCAGATTCGTGAGGTTGAATACAGTCCCGAAGCACAAGAGAATCGCAAACAAGAACTTGAAAAACTAATGCAGGATCAGGATAGCATGAGAAGTTCTCTTCTGCAGTGGTGTTACACTAGTTATGGAGAGGTAAATGAGAACTCATTCCAATAATATCTTCAGCATTAATTCTGGTAAATGTTCTATGGGAAAGTGTGTATGAATATGCACTGTTGCACACACACGTGCACACTTAAATTTCTAGTTATAGTTTTGCTGTGTCTCTATATGGTGTTTGATATGGCAATTATGGATGTTGATCGTCATGGTTTCTCTGTATTGAAGTTGAACTTTCATCAGAAATTGGGTTTACTGTTAAAGTATCTTGAGTACTCTTTGATATGGCTGTTGGTTGACTTGGTCTCTCTGTCTTGAAGTTAATGAAAATAGCATTCATCAACAATTGCTTCTGCAGTTGAAATATATAGTTAAATGTTAATTTTTCTTGTTGGTACGTGTTCCTTTATCTTTGAATAAATTTAATATTTCTTACCTGTCTTTGTGTTTCTTTCCTATTTCATGTTTCACAGATGGTTATTCAAGTGTAAAACTGGAGTTTATCATTCTGCTAATATTTGTTACTGTTATTTTTGTTGTTATCGTTATTCAAATCGTGGTTAAGCGATGCAGGTTTTCAGTTCATGGATGCATTTCTGCGCAGTTCGTGTTTTTACAGAGAGCATTCTTAGATATGGTTTACCGCCTACGTTTTTGGTATATAACAACAATATAGTCAGCTATGAGCACATTTTATAAACAAATACCACAATACCTAATATATTTGACATAATTTCAGTCTGCGGTAGTTGCTCCACCAGTAAAAAGTGAGAAGAAAGTCCGGAGTATCTTGGACCAACTCTGTGGAAATGCCAATAGGTAACTTGTTTTTACTTTTCTCTTCATTTTTTTTTTTTTTTTTGTTTTTTGTTTTTTGAAGTTTAGATTGTAACTATAGCATTGTCTGCATACCGAAAATTAACTTTATGTGCAGTACTTTCTGGAAAGCTGACGAAGATGGTAGCTTTGCTGGTTTAGGAGGAGAAGCTGAAACTTACCCTTATGTCTCCTTCACAATAAATGTAACTTGAGACTAATTTCAAGTATTGCTCAGCTAAATTCAGTCGATATTTTATCAGTGGAAGTCGATGAGCACATCGAGGAACTGTGTAATTTTTTTGTTGGATGTCTGGATGTTTATTCATGTATTACATTTTTTGCACCAAGATGTTGCATGTGGCATTTACCATAAAAGGTGCTATACCTCTTTGTTCATGTAATTTATGTGTTCACTTTATTCTATGATTTTACTAGGTGAACGATATTTCTGTTCAATAAATATATGATTTTGTTTCCTTCTTTTTTTTCTTTTTTTACGAATCTCCTTTGCATGAAAGTGGTTGCGTTACAGCACCTCTAGCAGTAAGTCGTCTTTCAATGTGAGGAAGAGATTTAGTAGGTGTAAAGAAATAGTTCTTTTATTATTAAAAAAAAAAACTACAAATGGTTTTTAGAACTCCGTTTATTGTATAGTAGGGTTTTGAAAGCTGTTTAGACTATAAACGGACTTTAAAAGCTCATTTATATCATAAACGATTTTTAAAAACCTTGAATAAGAATGCGGAGGTTCTTGTTTTTTCTCTCTTTCCACGCTCAAGCTCGCACTGTTATGATGCATCCTATTTTAGCTTGTATCATGGCTGTTGGAGATGCTTTTAAAGTAAGCCGGTAACGGATGGACAATACGCTTATATAACTTTTGTTTTATATAAGTTATATGCGGTTAGTTTGTTTTACCGCTAGCACAAAATATGCAATCTCATCAATTGTTGAGTGTTATTTCAAACTATTGTTTGATTTGTGGAAATATGAAATAAATTAAGACCTCGTCAAAATAAAACATTGACTAATCATTAGGCGTCGTTAAAGTTAAGAAAAATGTGTCTTTGTAAAATTATATAAATGTATTTCATCGATGAAGTCTCAATAATAGACTGCAACATCCACCATTATCTTCTTTTCTACCATCTATCAATAGAATCTCGAGCAAACTCCTCAAATGAGATCAGATAGATAAAGCAGATTTGCTATTCAAAAAAAGATGAGAAACCTTAACGGAAACGGTCCGACAGCAACGGCAATAGGACGCAACCATATTTCGATTCTGCCAATTGAATACAATCAATTCTTGGAAAGTCAATCGTTATAAAATTTTCATTTAAAGAAAACGCGCCTCATGGAGGACTTTTCATATTATAATAGAAATCTTGAAAGGAATGCGTTTGTCCCAGATAGAGATTTCCGGGCATTGAGATTGTAACATATTTAGTCATAAACAAGACAATGTATTTTTTTTTTTTTTTTTAATTTATTGTTCAACACATAAACATCTTCTAGGAGGGGAATATACCTTGTAACTCTATGATTCATGAATATCCTTGTCAAAGATCACTTCATGATGATATAGGCAGAGAATAAAAACCAAGCTTCTAGCCTCTACTAATAAAAACATGACATGCAGACCTCCGTTGTTTATTGGATCCCATGTTACAACAACGTAAAAAGTCTCCCATTTCATGATGAAAAATGCAGTGAATGATTGCATTATCATGTATTATGACATTGATACATATCATCTTGGCAAGTGCTCCATGATTCAAAGACAGAAATATACATAGTGCTCAGTGTAACTTCATCATAGATTCCATCACCGTGAATCCCTCTATAGTAGTTTGTTGACACCACTTTTTGTGATGTCAACGATGAGTCTTTCCAACGATTCATGGATACTGAATATTAAGATACCCCAAACGGATTTTCTGATTTTTCACTAATCGGTGGAAAGTGTGTGATTTCCACTAGTTGTCTTTGGTATCTAGTCCAATCTGAACCATCCATCATATGATTTATTTAGCCCTTGCTTACATGATAACAACATTGACACGGGATCACAGATGAATGTAAACGGAAAATGAATAGAGAAGAATTCCACTCAATTCTATCATCATGGAGAACTGTGTAGAAGCAACCATTTCCTTAACCCTTTGTTCGGCATCATTATTTTAACACGTGCTATTATGCACATTCATAGCCAAGTACAACAATGACATCCATTAAAATGACCAAATGTTTTGTTGTTGGACCATATCTTTGTTAAATGCTCCTAGATCAATTACCTTCAATATCTTCCATTTTCTGTTTTGAATTTTTTAGAGATATTCAAAATAATGCAATATCCTGTTGAGGATTTTGTTTTTCGAGACGACCAAAAGAAACCGAATGTCGTATTTTAAATTTCAAACTTCAAGAATCTATGAAATATTATTATTGTTGTTATTATTTAACTGACAAAATGATGATTTATAAATGAAGTTAAAAATAGTTGGTTTATAAGACGAGGATAAGTGAATTTGTCATTGGGTACATAAATTCAATGCACCAAAATTTACTTGCAAGTAGGATTCTGTGCTTTAGGATTCCACTACACCATGTGTTTTTTAACTCTTTCAGCAAGCTGTAATGCATGTATGTATAGACTAATAAAAAGGAAATAGTTGGCTACCCAAATTTGGCTACTTTCCAGTATTTTCAGGTAAAAAGCGCCTTCCAATTCAAGTTCGTACTACTCTTTCGCCTAATATGATGATGTGCAAAGCTATTTGTTGGGCCATACGTTTGGTAATGTTGTGGGCAGGTGCATTATTTGTCCTTGTGGATTGACGCGACTAACTATTAATTTGTTGCCCAATTTTCCATTCCAATGCCGTAGCTACCATAATCGACTATTTTGAAGGTTTACATTTAAGCAGCCGTGTTTGTTTTTTCATTGTCCTTTTAAAATTTATTTCCTTTTTCAAATTTCAAAGTGGCCGCTACGACATGAATTAGGATAATTAATTTGTTTTGATGTATATCTCAAGAGCGTATATATACATAAAAGTAGTTTTTTATAATTACATCAACTTTTTTAAATTGATTACGCAAAACATAGGACACATGTCAACCATATTTCGATCTTATAAAAAGAAGAACTAGTCTGCAAATGTAGCGCAATGGGAAGAGCTTTTAAGGTTTATTGACAAATCCAAATTCGAGCTCAACCCTATGTATTTCACTTAAAAAATAGCACTAGAGATTATAGTCGTTAGGAATTGAAGTAGACAACACAACTTAATCCTTCTAGGAGTTTACGAATCTATTGGGTACTGGTTGAGTGCATGTAGTGAGAAGAAAAACCGCTAGGACTAATGTATTAACATGAAAATTTATTATTGAAAATATGATGGAGGTGAAAAAGTTTTGTCGGCTACAGGTTTAAAGTTGTGCAGTGTCATTTTCAGTGTTATTCACACCAAACACTACTTTGCTCAACTAGGTGGAATGGAGATCATACAAAATGGGTAGGTAATGCATGGTTTGAGAAAACAAACAAAGGTACGAAAAACGATTCAACTCATTTGTCGATCGTTGAAAATCACAATGACTAAGAATTTTGCATCTTCTCTTTATATTTCTTAGTATTTCTAAGTTTAAGATATAAAACACAAAACTCAAATCCAAAATGAAACCAAACGGACCCTTAGTTTTTTTACATAGTAAAAATGTACTACTAGTCGGCAGATGGAAAATGCAAAGAAACATAAACCGTTATAATTTTTTATTTTAATGTTTGTAACCGCCTATTAAGCAATTTCGATTTTTTTTTTCTTTTATAAAAAAAATTCAATTCATAAAATGTTTTTACCATATAAAAGTAGGTAGGTTTTTTGCTTTTGCAAAGTATACGAAAATCTCACAATGTGACGACCCAAACTTCCCCGAGAAGGAAAGCCCGGATTGCTTCGAGAACACGACAAATCAGAACACAAACAGAAGAACATTTCATTGCTTATTACAACAATTCCATCAGAAAACAAGAATATAACAGAGTATGAATAAATATTACACAGGAAATATCAGGGATTTAAATTACATTTAAATACATCGCAGCGGAAAATAATACAAAGCACAACTGAAAACAGATACACGGATACAGAGCTTTCCGAATATCGCTTCAGCTGTAAACCAGGACCCTGTGAATATAAATTTGCAAAACCAAAACTACTAGCTGCCCGTGTGGAAATAGGGGCACCCAGATTTTAGGTCAAAACAATAAACTCCAGGTCAGTCATGTGACTGGTGTGAGAACTAAAACAGTTATTAATCTTTGTTTTTAAAGTTAGGTAAATCAATGGACCACGCCGTATAACACGGAACGGGTTTCCTCTCAAGAATACCAGTGCATAAAACAAACAGCGCAATGCTAAATAAAGAACAATGAAGCTATTATAAGACTCAGGTCCCATCACACGATGCAACGCAAGCCGGAGGATAGGGTTTTTCCTTATAATAGCCAAATATGCTTGATACGTGAAATTTCATCTTATATTATTACTATAAGTGAAGAAAACAACTTCAAATATAAATGTATCAATCATAGACGGCATGGGTACCATATATCATGTCGCCAATACTAGGCTCTACAATCAAAACCGCAAAATGTCATATTTGGAAATTGGATTTCCATCATGGTGGCTCCTGATTCGAAAGATCGATCGCGTAGTGCCATCCACAACGGCTTACGTCTCAGTGAGAGAAAATACCGTAATGCACATCCGCACTTTTGGGAAATCGAGTATCACTGCGGCTTACGTCTCGGCGAGAGAAAACACCGCTTACTCTATCCCTCTTAGCACTAAGCTCAATCTCGATCGACCGAATCAAGGTGCCCATCCTCTAAAAAGCATACTGATCAAACCATCAGTTTACCACCATACCGGGGTGTGAGGCTCGCGAATCAATGCTATACACAAAGCGGTGCTATATTAAAGCTGTGCTTTGATCATCAACCACAAGACTTTGCTTTTCAACAAAAGCCTTGATCATTTGCCACTTAAGCATGCCACATAGGCAATTCATGCCATGCGATTGATATCCATCGATATATAACCTCTGAGCTCGCACGTCTCAGAGAAGGGCGTTAAGCAAGAGAATAAATTCTCCGTCGCCAAACAGATATATATTTAATAGAAATCAATCACACATAATAAAATCCAATGTCAGATGCACAGTCCATTTACAAGTTCGTTCTAGGTCTGAACGAAACCGGAGGCACTTTCCTCGCATATTCGTCGACCTCCAAGTACGTCCGGACGGCTACTACTTTAGCCCCCTTCAAGGTAGCTACTCCCATCGTGAGCATCAGTAGCACCCATCCATTCGATGTGAAGATCGTCGGTCTTGCACCGTCTTCAATCTCTTCGACTTACCATCGAATCAGTTATTCAGAATGGGTTATACCCGGACTTTCTGAATAACTCGCGTATCTTAATCAACAAGTGCTATAAAACACAATATATGCCTCATTCCAATTCACCAGTCACTAACCGTAAATTAGTAAGAGCCGAAACCAACATCGGATCAATACCCAGAAAACCATTCTTCTTAACTAACCTACAGCTAGTTTCTAAATTTCATATTCTTAGGGAAAGGTTCCCATTAATTTTATCAAAGACAAATTCTTTAAAATTTATTCTTTATTCTTCCTTTGGATGTCATTTCGAACCAGATTATGGTTTTCCAAACTATTCGAGATTAGCGAACCACACTGAAGTAATTATTTATTTTGTTTCCCAATCCCAACCTATTCATCCCATGGAGCAAAACTGTTACTACCCCATAACTAACACCACGGTGTTATCGGTAAATTTAATTATCATTTCACGTTCAAATCTAATTAAAGATTTAACTATCGCTAGGAGTAAAACTGGTGATACTCCCTTTTCGATCATTTCCAAATTTTGATAATTTAAATTATCAATTCATATTTCAATCTAATTAAAGATTCATTAAAACTCCTTTTACTGGGTTAAAGAACTAATGTCCTTTAAAACACGGCCCACGATAAACCCAAATCACATTCTATTTATTATTGGGTTAAAGAACAAGTGTTATTTAAAATACCGTTCACGATAAACCCACAAATCAATTCTAATTCAATTCCAATTAAATATATTAGAAATTCTGGTTTTTAAAAACCCATTTCAAATTCAATTTATTTATTTCAAAAATAAATTGATTTTTAATTCTAGTTCAAAACTAGTTCATTTTGATAAAAATCTATTTTTATCTTTTCAAATATGGAGTTTTTCATCCCATTTTTTCCCAAATCATTTATTTTGATTTTACACAAATTATAGATATTTTTAATTATTTTATCAAGGCCCGTACAGTCAATTTCCATCTACGGGCATCGAACTGCACTTACAGCGACCTTTTCTGAAATTGATTTGGACATATCTCCAAATCCAACTGTTAGATTTCAAATTTCTAATATTCATTGGAAAGTTCTTTTCGATACGAACCCAACGGTTCCGGTTTCAGGAGAATCCGACGGTCGGATCTCCCGCAACGTCAATTCGAAGTCAATGGTCGAAATTCGCGAACTGCTGCAGCGCGGCGCATTCTATTCAGACCATTATATTATATATATAATATATACTTCGTCGATTTCCTTTTCAAAACGTATTTTATAAATCGTTTTAAATTCGTTTTCAAAAAGATTTCAACTTCATTTCAAATTCAAATCAAAATTGAATTTTTCCAATATAAATTCGTTTTAAATTCATTTCAAATTAATTTCAATTCAAATTCGATTCTACTCAATTTTAGTTCGTTTTCAATTCAATTTGAATTTCAAATTTATTCAATTTCAATTCGAATTCATTTTTATTCAATTTCAATTCGAATTCATTTCTATTCAATTTCAATTCGAATTCATTTCTATTCAATTTTAATTCGAATTCATTTCTATTCAATTTCAATTCGAATTCATTTCTATTCAATTTCAATTCGAATTCATTTCTTTTAAATTTTCATTATAAAAACGAATATAATCGATATAAATATCGTTCGCGTCAAAATAGAGCATCTCTAATCAACACGGCTTTATATTTTTCAGTAACTTCGTTATTCTATTCAACAAATGAATATTTATTCTATTCAACATATGAATCTATATTTCTTTCAACACATGACTAATATCAACAAATGAGTACTGTCAACACGTGAATCTTTTTTTATAATATTCTTTATTTTCCCAATTGGAATGAGGCCCAATCAATTACCATATAATGTTAATTATACGGATTCCATACAATACATGTATATAATAACAATGACTAATAATCAACCATCATTCAAAGTGCACTACACGACTACATAAGCATTAAATATAAATATTTAACGCTTACACAACCTGTCAATCAAACGATCGACATATCACTAAACAATCGGGATTAGTGTACGTCAAATATCATCCCAACACCCATGTGGGGTTTCAAATCAACAAACACATTTTTTTATTCACACACACGTTAAAAATAATATTTTTAACGATCAAATATTTTTAACTATATAAATCTTTTATTTCATTTCACACCACACAATCAATTTTCACCACAACAAACAATCAAACATACAAGTCATCCATGGTCTGTGGACGACGGGTGTCGGGTGTTGCTAAGCACCGTCTACATCCTAGTATATATTTTAACTAGAAATAGAAAATTAAAGGTGAGAAGTTCTCACCGACTAGCTAAACCAACCGCCACGACTCTTCTTATGTAGAAGTCTTCGCCGTTCTCGCCTTTTATCACTTTGCTTGTCCGCAGCCACTACATATATATATAAATTATATTTTTATCACTTCATTCTAATAAATAAAAATCATATTTTTATTTCACTTCATATATAAAGATCGAATTTTTATTTCATCGCTATAAAAATCACATTTTTACTTCAACATATATATAAGAAAAATCAGATTTTTATTTTTCTACATATATAAAGATAATATTTTTACATTCTCTATTGTATAAAAATCATATTTTTAATATTTCTACTTTATAAAAATCATATTTTTAATACTTCTACTTTATAAAAAATCATATTTTTAATACTTTCCTATATAAAAAATCATATTTTATTCTATTTATAATATAAAAATCATATCTTTTTACTTCTAAAAATCCAATCTTTTCTCTCTAAAAAAATCTAACCTTCTTATGATTAAAAATCCAAACTTTTTATTACTTTACATATGTTAAAAATCGAATTTTCTCTATATCACTTCACATGATAAAAATTATATTCTTGGTCATATAATTAAAGGTCAAATCTTTATAGGTTAAAAGTATAAATAAAAATCGTATTTTTATATGTAAAAATCCCATTAATGTATACATAAATAAATAAACAAATCAGTTTTTAAAACACATAAAAATCAGTTTTTAAAACGCTAAAAACCTAAACACTTACAGTGTTTGAAATCGGACGGAAGAGAAGGAGGTCGGAGGAAGGAGGGGGTGCTGGGGAACTCGCGGCGGCTGTCAGGAGGAGGTGGCGGTGTTTGCGTCGGTTTTTGGGTGGTGGAGTGGAGCTTCGCGGTTTAGCGGGTGTTCGCGTTCGCTTTGGAGAAGGAGGAGGACGAGGCTGAGGGGGTGGTCGACGGAAGCCGATCTCGGCGGCGGTGGCAGATCGCGCGCTGCGCGGTCTTCTTCTTCAAATTTTTTTATTGCAGAAAAGTAAACCGGGGGGGGGGGGGGGGGCTCGGTCTGAAGAAGATAAAGGGGAGGGGCTACTTTTGTAAAGGGTTTTGTATAATATTTTATTTAATTAATTTATTTTCAAAAAGGTACTTTTTATTTCGACCTTGAAACGGGACCCACTGCCTGTCGTCCATAGCTAATTACCCTCATTCCGAACATAATGGGATATGTATCGTAAGCTGATTCGATTGTTTCAATCAGTTTCCGTCAAAATCAAAATATAACTCTCTATATTGAATTTGAACGCACATTTCAATTTACCGGGGCCACATACGGACTTTAAAAATTCCCAAAAAATATTTTGTAGCTTCGTATTGACGATACAGTCCTAACAAAACTAGTTTCGTCGAATTCTGAGGCCGTTTGAAAAATGGTCATTTTTCAGTCGATTAAAATCAACTAAAACTGGTCAAACGCGTTTTCCTTCGCCACGCTCACATATTGATTTAGAAAATTACGAAATTTGAAACCTAGCAATAAATTGACACTACGGATCCAACAAAATTGGTTTCGTCGAAAACCGAGGTTGTTTGCAAAATGACTATTTTCAAGGGCCTGAATTCCATAGCGACTATTCTGAATTTTCAACTGGACGTATCCTTTGATTCTCGCTATGAAATTTTGATTTCCCGGATTCGTTAGAAAGATATTCATAAACAAATTTAAATATTTTTAGTTTCACTAAAATCCGGTTTATTTTGAATCCTGTACATTCATTTGAACTTTGAAATCGAATTATCGAGCTACCACGCCATTTTTAATTCCTTTTATAATTATAAATAATTATTTATATGCTAACGACGATTTATATAAATATATACGTTCGAATTCTATTCAAAATAAATTTCTCGTCATTATTATTTAAAATAATCCATTTTAAATATTCAAAATTCATTAAATTCGCCAAAATAAAAATTTTAAATTGGCTCGGATTTCCGGGTTGTTACACACAACGTTTTATAATGGTTTGGAAAGTTTGGCGTATGTTCATCTGAAATTTTTTATTAACTGTTTCGCTAGGTTGATATTACAAGAAGTTAGGAATTTGTATGTAATCTGAAATACAAAAATATAAAGCTAGAATGAAAAAGAGGAAAAAAATAATCTTTCAAAAGGAAGTATGGACCTGTATCCTTTGTTGAGGGCAAACAAATATCTCGTTGAAAAATCTCCATTGGAAACCTCCTCATTAAGACCGAGTCATACAAAAAATTAGAGATCCATATGAGATAAGTATAAGGATCGGTACCAATTCATAAAGTGGGATTCGTACCGATCCCTAAATACTTAAGGGAATTGACCATGATCACCTTTTTGTCTTGGTTCATATCCGTTTATCTTCACGATTCCATGCTTGTTTATATTGATGTTGTATTAATTACGAGTCTGAACGATGGATCTGACGGAAAATGAAGTTGTTTGGCTTTAATTGCTCAGGAAGATTGATAGAGAATTACGTAGAATTGAAGGATTGACACCTGAAATAAGGTCTTGATGTCATGGAGATTGACTTTAACGAACCGAGAGATTCCCAATCCTGATTATTGATACAAATACCATATTGACTAACTAAACACCAGAAATTACCGGATCATTAATAGAAAGAAGTTAGAGGATGAGAAATAGAAAGAAAGAAATATTATAATAGAAGAAGAAGAACATAAATACAATACAGAATCTTGTGGAATAAAATATAATATATAACAGCTTTGAAATAAAAAAAATTAACTGTATAAACATATCGTTATCAGAGTACAACACTTACAACATGGAGGAAACAAAAATAGCTATATAACTAACACTGAAGCCTCCTGCTCCAAGCTCCTCCAAGTATATTTGTAAATACCTGAACTACTTGACTGTTCGTACAAATTTGGGCACCCAAGATATTAGGGTAAAACAAAACAAATAAACTCTGGGTCAGTTATGGGACTGGTGTGAGTAAACTCCAACCATTTGGTTTAATTTTAAAAAAATCCTCAAGGATAATCGTAAGGCCTATCCACACATAAACACAGATGGTTTTACCTTACGATAACCATAAACACGGAACGCTTGCATCTCACGCACCACATACATAGTATACAATCAAAACCGAGGGCTCTTATTGGATAATGAATTTCAACTGGCAAGGTATGGGACCACCTTCCGATAGTGTATCTATAGAGAGGAATACACCAGATTCAATAAGAACTTCTTGCAATCCAGGAGAAACATGACCGGTCACTCATTTCGCTTGAGTGTACCGAATGTATTATCACCAACAGTTGGGATCAACAACCATTTCCCGAAAGGGGCAACATCGAAATAGATTAAAGAAGCAAATAGATTTTCCCTAGATTAGGTGACAATACACCTCAATTGGGAGCTACCCACTTAGCCATGCCACCTACCCAATTTTATACCATTTACCGGTTGTGAGGCTCGAGGCCACTCTTATCTTTTGACATACCACATCTTCATTCACTTTGAATGCCATATCATTAAACCTGCCAAACCAATTATCGATTTCCCAACAATATCACGGGTATAAAGATAAGAGAAATGAATTCCTCCGCCACTTGAGTAATACGTTTGAAGGGGTCAATGTATATGATCTGCTAGTCATACTGTGTCACACATTCGTATATATAAGTTGATCTAGGACTGGACAAACCGAAGGCACCATGTCGTCAATCCATCTTAGGCAATTTATACCTAGGATTACTAAAACAACCCTTGCATAAATTTCGTATTCAATTGTCTTCAACATATTTGATTCGCAATGTTTATGCCAATACAGAGTGGTTTCCAAATAATAAATCTGATCCTAGTCTCTCCGTATTGACAACAGAAAAATGGTCAAAAACTTCGATGGTCGGTTATTTAACTATCAAAGGAAACATCCATACAATGAACCATCATATTTCCAAATGGAAATTCTACCGATCAACCATTGAAACAACACTGAGCCCTTTAATAATTTCTTATTAATTTATCATTACCAAATTTCTCTTCAATATCTTTACCCGAATATTTCTCCAAACTCGTTTAGCCTCTCACAATTTTGGGAAAATGTTTCCATCAATTATAAACTATTTATTTTCTATATTCCAGAAAATATTTCTTTTTGATCATCGGAAAAACATTCTCATATATATATTCCCAACTTCTATATTTAGAAACTATACGTTATTAACATTGAAACACATTTCCATATTTATTCCCATTTCTTATTTTCTTTTTTGAAAACATTTCTGATTTTATTTGGAAAACGTTTCCAAAACTCCTTTGTTGGATTAAAACAGATGTTATATAAAACATCGCTATGCCAACTCCAAACCATTAACACTCATTAATTTACTTCACTTAACCAAACCTCGCTATCGAACCTTAACCATTCCTTAGTTAACAATGAAGCCAATCAAGTTGAGGTATAATCACCTTTCAGACCTTAACTGAACAACATTATTAACTTCGAAATAGACAAAGTTCAGAACTTCAACCTTTAACAAACATTGCTTATGAAACTCTTGGATTCAATTTACGAATCCCTTTCTTTTACAGAAATCATAGATTATAACAACAGTGTTATAATCCATGCTTCTAAAATATAATAAATTTAAATGTAATTTTATTTATTAATTTGAATAGATATTCATTATATATAATATAAACCAGTAAAAAAATTAATCTTTATTAAAAATGAAAAGTAAACAATATTTTCTCGAATCTGACGTAGTCGAATTCCAATGTAAATTTTCTTTCAAAAAATCTTTATTTGATTCTTATTCTGAACTTCGGACTGACCTTATTTGATTTATATCTCGAACTTAGGAATAATCTCACATTCATTTAATATTCCGAACTTCAGAATAAACTTCTATTCCAAACTTCGGAAAAATCTCAACGTTCAGATCAACTCCATTTCTTTATCCCCATTTCCATTTGCAATGTTGTTACTTTCCAAAATGTTATTCACTTTAAAAGTGAATATTATTCCTTTTATAGAAATGTGGACTCGTTATATCAAATCAATTTTGATTTCATTAAAATAAAATTATAGGTTCAAATCTTGCTTATCGAGTCCCTTTATAAATTCATTCATATTTCACTTCATTTAAAATTCTCATTTACAATTCACTTCTTGTTAATTAATTAACAAGTTTATAACTTACTATCAAATTCATATTTGATTATACATTATTGGTTCGAAACTAAATATAAATTTTCTCGCCAAGTTCTAAATAATTTGAATAAATTATTTATAAAATTCGACATAGTCAGTATCATCCAAACACACATAATCAATCATAGATTTTATATCACATCATATAACGTAAATTATGAAAAACAGTAATATAAATGTTGAGGAATCCAGTTGGATCCCTCTAACCTGTTTCCCTGCATCCACAGATGTTTATCAACATAATTTACAACACTTCCATATCACTTTGAAATAGCACAACAAATAAAATCAATATTCGAACAACGACTTATATATATATATATATATATATATATATATACACACATACTATGTATATCATTTCAACCAACTATTTGTAATTCATCCAAACAATCATCACACAACATTCAACCAATTTTTTATCAATACTAAATTTTGTTTATAAAAATATAAACTAGACAGAGTTAGTGAGTTTACACATTTTGTTCGTTAATCGTTGAATGACGATTAACGATCAATAGATCTGATCACGCGTTTTAATTTGCCAAAAAATTGAGATGAGCTCCAAATTGCTCCAAACCATTTCCATTGTGTAGCCTTCGTCTATACGATCCCAACGGATCTTGCTTTGTCGGATTCTAATAACGTGAGGAAAGTTATATGTTTTACAAGATTTATATGCATAACGGTGATTACGTAAATAATTAATTATACTAAACTAAGCTTAATTACTTTTTAAAATTAATTATCGGCCATAATCTGTTGCTCATCCTCTTCTTCCAGTGGCCAACCCACGTTTAAAACCTCCATTGCCAATCACTCGCCCCACATTCTTCCATTTCCTCTTCACGAATTTTACAAACCATCCAAACCATTTGACTCTCCTCCACGTTCTCTACATCCTCCACACAATAACAAAACATTCGAACTCATGAATTCATTCGCGTCGACGGCCTTAAGCCGTCGATCCCATTGAGACTCGCGACCCCCGTTATCACCGGAAACCACAAAACTTTACCACTACTGGCTAAAACCTTCCCTGAGTCCAAAAATAACATTGAAACTACACATCAATGCTCCAAGAACCTGCAACCGCCAACCCTAGTTTTACTGTTACTAGTCGAGTACTGCAAAACTTGCATCGAACTGGAAGAAACAAATACCAGACTGAAGAGAATCTCTACAGCAGTCCATATATACATGTTTTGTGATTTATGGCTTTTTATATGAGTTAATATGATTTTTAAGGTGCACGATTTTTCTAAAGGGGGGTGGCGGCATCATTTTTCTTTGTTGGTTGACTAAAGAAGAAAATAGTTTAGGTTTAGGTAATGTTAGGGTATTTATAGGATAGGATAATATTTTTATATTTGGTTTTTATATTAATATTTATTGAACCATTACCCCCAATCAACATTTAAAAGTTTGTAGGATCACATACGAATCGCGTTTCCGATGAAAATAAACAGGCAGCTATGGTTTAATATTACAGACCCAAAAAAACTTGTTTCGTCGAACTCCGAGTCTGTTTGCTCACATAACATATTTTTAAAGTCAAATTATCGATCGACTAACATTTTAATCCCGCATGGTCACGAATAACTCCAATTGACACAAAATTTGAAATCTAGCAATAATTAATCATTACGGATTTAATTAAAAAAATTGCGTTAAAAACGAAGGTTGTTTGCAAAAATGACTATTTTTAAGGCTTACATATAACCATAAAATATTAATATACTAAAAAAACAATTAGATTTAACAATAATAAATAAATTTTTTCGTATATATCCAAAAAGAATATCTTACAACTCCAAAATAAACATACTTGGATTTATAACTCTATATTTTCATTTTCAAGTTAAATCGATATTCAATTTATATAAAAATCCTTTTATATTATTAAATAAATCGTTATAATTTATAAACGATTCCATAGCGACTTTCTGGAATTTTGATTTGGACATAACTTGCAATCTACAAGACGAAATCTCAATTTTTCTCCTTCATTAGAAAAATATTGTTCCATAGATTCGAACATTTCTTATTTCAACGAATTCCGACTTATAACGAATCATGTATAGTTGCTTAAAGTTCAAAACAAAATATTACAAACTGCCGCGACGTTACGAGCTCATTTTAAATTATGTTTTAATTATACATTCAAATGCCGTCTATAAATTAATTCGATATTATAATTAAATTCTAAATTGAATTAAACCAGTTAAATCATCCAATTCACAAAATATTGCAAATTCAGCTATTTCCAACGATTTCGGAAATTAAATTATGTTATCCCACTATTCATATTAATTAAATAATTAAAATTATTTAATTAAAATCATTTAAACTTTCCAAATCACTATTCAAATAATTAAATAAATTATTCATTCATAAAAAATACGGGATGTTACTACATACTTAGTGGAAAAGAGGCTCCATTTTGGTATGACCTTGGAAATCGGTGTCGGTCTCTTAGATGGAATCATATCGATCCCACGCTTATTGGATTCCAACTGTGTATCCTTCTGTGTTAGTTTAGTCTCTGCTTTGTAGATTTGGTTCTACTCGATCCTTGAACTATAGGGTCATCTTTGTGGGCTTCCTTTTTAATAATCTTCGAGTCTAACTTGTTAAGTCAGCCCGAATATATGCAGGCCAAAAGGTAATATAACACTTGCCTCCTAAAATACATCTAAGAACAACAAAGAAGTCCAGTCAGAGGGTTGTGAATAAGCTTGTATGTTGTACCCTCATTGAAGAAATAAGGAGGTCGGTCAAATGGAAATAAAGGAAGACGTTGATTCCTTACTTGTTATTTTAATGAAAACATTCTCAAATTCCATAGCTTAAGATTTACTAGCGAGAGTTATTCTCAATTCTTAGTCAACGCATGAGATCACATACTGGATGAGAAGAAGAAATCTCTTGGTAGCACAACAATGTATTTGGAGCAACTTAAGCATGAGTTTCTATGCGATGAAGAGCCTGACGGTCTCAAGGCTGCGTAGCTTAACCTATTTTTAGAACCGATGGCCACTGAGAAAAAGGATGGTGGCAATATTTTTTTTGTTTTACCTCTTAAGATGCTCCCACAAATAAAACTCCGAGCAGCTTTAACTTCTTTTTCATGCAAAAAGAATGTAGGTTATGACTCGAAACACCCAACATGCACAAATCCTCTACTCCATCTCTCATCTTTAAAGGCACTTCCGATGATACTTGGGGTAACATCGAAGATACACATGATGAATATATCTCTCTGAATTCTCCAGCATTTGAGAAAGTCCTTATAGCATTCATGAACACTATTAATCTTTCCCTTTAACATTCACAAACTAGAGGTCATCCCATAGTTGGCAATCTTCCTACTAGAGGCGATCAACTCAAATACCAGGCTTCGACCACTAGTTCTACCATTGTCTTGGGCCAGATAAGCCGGTAGTTGATGCTCATTAGAGGAAATGACTGATGGTTCTTAAGTCCGTGAGGAAGAAGGTGTTCAAATCACCCACGTCACTGCGCATATTGATAAGCCTAATTTGAAAGAAAGGACTGAGAAAGAGAATTAATGGCAAAATAAGAAGAAGCGTCTCGATGTTGGTATCACTTTTCTTAAGGTCATGCTACCTAAACAACCAGTTCTTGAAGGATCCTCTCTCTCCCCTTCTCTTATAGAGACACGACTATTTCCATATCTACGTCTAAGATCACTCCTCTAAGGGTCTGTGAAGCAGGGTAAGAAAGAGGAGAGACAGAAATGTGAAATCCCAGGTGATCCACTCCCATAGAATTTGTAACACCCCATATTTTTATACACAACAATTATATGGAGATGATAATAAAATATTTAGAATTAGGTAAACTAAACTTTACCATTTAGTTCGATACGAAATTCTGATTCAGATAGACTTTTAATTTTCGTAAATCGGACTAAGTATGAAGAAGTTATGATCTAAAGAAGTTTAAATTAAAATTAAGTAATTTAATTAAATAAACTCATAAAAAGCAACGGTCACTGGGTGGCCTGACCCTACATGGGTCGACCCCTGAGTCGACCTATGGGTCGACACTAGTGTCGACCTATGGGTCGACACTAGTGTCGACCCACGTCGTAGGTGGGTCGATCCACCTTCGGCCATGCTGAGAGCCTGAACCTGGACGATTTTTCTTGTTTTGTTTCTTTGCTAGCTCATCGGTGATGTGTATTCTACGGTTTGATTTTTAACCCTAAGATCCTATGGTTTATATTATCCCAGCACATCTATATATAGTCTAACAACCCTCATTATTTTCCTACATAAACATTTCTCCATCTTCTTCCTCCACAAAGCTATGTTCTAAAATAAAATAAGAAAAGGGTTAGATTGAAAGGATAATTCTTCTTCTACAACTATTTCATAGGCCTTTTCTGGATTTAATACAAATCATTGTGAGTTTCATGTTACTTTTGGATTTGCAATTTGTTGACACACTTTTTGGTAAAAGCTATCACACACGGAATTTATGGATAGCATCGCGCTCAGGTACTAAGAAAATCGTCAACAAACAAGAAGCGGTTTGGTCAAAATCACATCATCAACATAAACAGGCCCAAAACTCCTATTAGACGACCTCTTTTGGGCCCGAAAATAGCAATTATGGAGCTGAGCTCAGTAACTCTTGTAGCCCTATGAATTAGCTCCAGGTTGTGATTTCGTTTGGCTCAATCGGACTTACGGTTTAAAAGTTATGCACGTTTTCGTGAACGCGTGTAGAGGTATCGACTGGCAATCACTTGGCTGAAGTGACAAAACATCAGAACGTTCAGATTATGGACTGGATCGTGGGACCCCGACATCGGCTCGCCCCCACTCCTCGATTCGTGAAGCCTCCTCACCTCGTGGAGCATCCTGGATCGTGGAGCGTATATTGATCACGACCCGTTCGTGGTCAACCTATGGACCACGACCCGCTCGCAGGTTCACCATCCCAGCTTCTCACTCCAGCTTGCAATCGACTCGGTTCGTGACTCGCCCCTGGACCACGACCCGATCGTAGGGCATATAGGGATCACGAACCGCCTGTACCATAACATCAACCGCACTCAATTTTGACCTGTTCTCAAGGCTACTCCCGCTCCTACTTTCCCGGATCGGGTGCTACATACCCCATCACGAACCGGTCAACCCAGAAGCCCTCCTATAGTTATAAATACACCTCTACATGGAATTTTTAGGGGATTTTCTCTCTGACTTTTGGCTAAGGCCTTTCTCATACATCTCTACGGCTTCCACCATTGCTGAGTGCAAGGATTTTGCACCTTCTTACATCTAAAATCTTCTCTTGTAATCTCAATTAAATACACGGATTGTGTGTCTGCGTGTAACTGATTCTTGTAATCTGTCAGTATAACAATAAGATTATAAAGTGGACGTAGGCTACATCTACAGCCGAACCACTATAAAAACTTCGTGTGTCTCCTTTTATTTATCATATTCTGCATTCTGTGATCTGTGATCTGCATTTGGGTGTTAGTGCCATTTTTTAGTCTAACACAATTTAAAAAGAATTTTTAACAGTAAATATATTGGATCTGAAAAGTATTAGTGTTTATAAGTTTATTTTTATATGTTATTGTTCTTTTAATTACCGTCAATTACCTATTCATTTTTCAATTGTTATCTATTTGTATGTACATATTTCTTCCTTATACCCTTTTCTATCACTGTTTTATTTACAGTCTTATTATGCCAATTTTATCAGTTGTTCATATCTGAGTTTGGTTATATTTCTCCTTTTTCTTTTATTTTGCGTCGAGCCTAGGCCAACGTGAGCCTAAGCCATTTACTTTTGAACTGCGTAAAAATTAGGACAAATAGGAATAGTATGTAATGTTAATAAAAAAAAGAGATTCAGGCATATTGGAATACGAGAACCATTGACAGTACAATTGGGATAATTATAAAGGAAAAATATGTAAACATGTTAATCTGAATAGGTTATACTTAATAAAATTAAGTAGAACATGTTATGGAAAGATATGCGAATCAGATGTAAATTAAGTAAAACATATTACTGTAATATGTAAACATCTGAGCAGGTGTCTGTATGATTTGGGGAAGGGTTGTTACATTTTGTAAGAAATGTCATTTACAACCGTGAAATATAACATAGGGTTATATTAATCTTATTAATGAACTTAAATATGCTAAGTTAAACCTATTTGATAAATAAGCTAAGAGGTCTATGTCTGCTATTAAAATATTTGGGGGGACTCTTAAAATCCTAGTTTGGGGGCCAAGACTGGGGGTGGCTAGTGTCAGTCTGCTGTTTGTTTGGAACCCATATCAATCAACACCCTCCTGTTATCAAATGAGTCTCATACTAGGTAGAGGTTAGGGTACGCTTTACCGATGGATGATTGTAAGAGGTTCAAATTCTGAAGGTAGGTACCGGCATGTTCCGGTGGAGTCATGAGCATGCATGGGTCCGATGGGGATGATAAGATGCTATAACACCGATGGATAGGGCTGTGTCTTTTAAAATTAATGAGTTCAGGACTGATTTCCCCGACTTCCATAGCTGGCACCAGTTATTCGCGTCTTCTAGGAAGCCAATCACTGGGTAGTAATTAGGGTAAAACTTAATCCTGATATTCTGACAGTTAGTGCAGAAATTCTATTCTGGGATATAAATGAGAAGCTTATCCGATCTTACCTTATCTCATTTATTTTGCACTTACATGCTTTACTATATTTTCGTGTCTAGTATTGTTGATCTGTCTTGATACTTCTTTATCTCCTGCTTATGCTTAAAATCACTGGAACTTGCCAGACTTTATGTTTGGCCTGTTTTTTTTTCTTCTCTCTCTTCCGTCCCCACCAGGTTCTCAGGGTGGTGGATTGCAGCAGTGACTGTGATTCTTTGATTCAGCTTGGACTATTTCTTACTCGATGTATTCTATTTATGTTCTATGATTATTGTTATGACTCATTAGGGCATGATTTTTATAGTTTTGTACTTTGATGGTTTATGTTTTCAAGGGACAGATGTTTTATGACTATGACTTTATGGAATTTGAAATTGTAATGCTATAGTTGGTTTAATAATAAAAGCTTGAAAAGTTTTCCGCTGCATTTTATATTCTGTCTTGTGAATTTTAGCCTATGTATTATTACTTTATACCTATTGCGCTTCACAGAACTTAATGCATCCTCATATAGGTGACATTAAGGGATGTGGGGGTGTGACAGAATCTAACGAAAAACAAGACTAGGAGGTAGTTGTCATGTGTGGCCGTATAATTAGTTTTGATTTCTATTGGCCAAATTTGCATGGATTCCCACTTTTTGTTTTAGCTTCTTGGATGTAGACAACTTGCACTTTACTTTCCGAGTTTTAGTTTGATTGTGAATAATAAAATCTTTCTTTTTTGTTTAAACCTTTATTTGAATTTACTAAAGTATTCAAGTAATGTGCTTTCCATCCAACGTACTTATGATCTGGCCTCATCGTATTAAGTTATAATGTTGCTTAGTCTCAGATTTGTTTGATGAATAGTCAAATCACATTTACCTTGATCCTTAATTGTGCCCCGCATTTAAGGGGAAAATATTGGTAAGTGGAAGATAGTGTCATGTCCATTTTTATTTTATACTCTTCCTATCAAATTATGGGGAAGAGTTGGTCAATGGATGGTGTAACAATCCAAATTTCGACAGAACGAATTTTTTTCAAAAATCCAAATCTATCGAAACTCGTGTTGGTTTATGTGGTATCCTGCAGAAAGTCAAAGATAAATATATCGGAGCTCATAATAGAAATTTCATAGCGAAAAAGAATAAAATATAATAGTAAGCAGTTACTCACCAATATAATGACACTATCTAACAAGTGTCTCTAAGCTGCAAAATCTCACCACCTGTCTAACATGCTGGTTTGTTATGAGGAGTGAGTCAGAACAAAAGTTCTATTGAATAGAAAATTATACTTTCTACAAATAACAATATGTATACCGTTTTATCACTGAGTAGAAGGAAAGGTGAGGTTTTGATTACTCGGAGGAAGTGATAGAAAATCGACTGTAGATGCACACGGTACATATACCGTTTATCTCATCACCTGTCTGACATGCTGGTTTGTTATGAGGAGTGGGTCAGAACAAAAGTTCTATTGAATGGGAAATTATACTTTCTACAAATAACAATACGTATACCGTTTTATCACTGAGTAGAAGAAAAGGTGAGGTTTTGATTACTCGGAGGAAGTGATAGAAAATCGACTATAGATGCACGCGATACATATACCGTTTTATCATTGAGTAGAAGGAAAGGCAAGGGTTTGATTACTCGGAGGAAATGATAGAAAATCGACTGTAGATGCACGCGGTATCCTGCAGAAAGTCAAAAATAAATATATCAGAGCTCATAATAGAAATTTCATAGCGGAAAACAATAAAATATAGTAGTAAGCAGTTACTCACCAATATAATAATACTATCTAACAAGTGTCTCTAAGCTGCAGAATCTCACCACCTGTCTAACATGCGGGTTTGTTATAAGGAGCGGGTCAGAACAAAAGTTCTATTGAATGGAAAATTATACTTTCTACAAATAACAATACGTATACCGTTTTATCACTAAGTAGAAGGAAAGGCGAGGTTTTGATTACTCAGAGGAAGTGATAGAAAACCAACTATAGATGCACGTGGTACATATACCGTTTTATAACTGAGTAGAAGGAAAGGCGAGGTTTTGATTACTCGGAGGAAGTGATAGAAAATCAACCGTAGATGCACGTGGTACAACCTCCTTCCTGGCACGCCAAAGTGTTAATGAAGAAAATTATCGTCAACGCCCATGATTTTCGCATGAGTGAAAATAATCATTCAGCGGCGAAAAATGAGCAAGTAGCAGTGTAGTATGCAGGGGGAAAGCGCAAATAAACAATCACACGGAGTTTATAGTGGTTCGTCCCGTTTGAGCCTACGTTCACTTTGAATGGTTCTGCTCTTTTATTATATCTTGAGTACAAGCTACAACATTTGGTCTGGAAGTATGCGAATGTACATAAATCTTTATGTTCTTTGTGATGTAATGGAAATGTTGAAGCTTTCACGTGGCAAGCATGACTATGTGGCGCGGTGATTGGGAGATGGTTGTTTTATCTTTTTCCTAGATGCCAAAACATCCAAAATATAGTCTAGTGTCCAAAAGTGTGGTTAGATGTTGAAGAGTATGCTCATGTGTCCAAGAATATGTGTCTTCTTCTTTGGATGAAGGAAGATGTTTAAGATGCTTTGTGAAGATTATCTTCTTCTTAGGCAGTCATTAGAGCTTGGAGGGGAGCTTGAACCAACCCCTTTTACGTTGGAAATGAGAGGGTATTTATAGGAATGGATTGGTAGTAAAATAGGTGAAAAATAGGTGAGAAGGGAAGAATCTCGTATCCTGCATCTCCCCCTTCTCAGCACAATTTGTATCGCATGAGGGATGCGAGATTTGCATCCAAAGGGATACGAACTGGCATCCCAGAGAGATACGAACTCGCATACCCTGAACGGATGCAAATTTGTATCCCTTGAAGGGATACGAAATTCGTATCCCGTGAAGGGATACGAAATCGTATCCCTTGAGGGATACGAAATTCGTATCCCTTGAGGGATACGAAATTCGTATCCGTAAGAGGATGCAAGGTTCGTGTTTTTTCTGAACTTCAGGGAATTGAGTGTGCAGGCATGAGGGATACGGGATTTGAGGGATGTGAGAATTGAGGGATTCGAACTATTTGGAAGTGAGGGAGTCGAAGTACTTGCGGGATTTGAATTATTCATTGTTGAGGGATTCGAAATTGGCTGAATGGACTGTTTTGAGGAGTTGTGAGGCCTACACTCACACGACTTTTCTCGGGCTTGAATCCTTGGTGCTTTGACGACACTTCGAACTTTGGTGTCACGTGACATGTTGAGTTGAGCGAGCCTGGTATACTCTTGGGAACCAGACCAAAAAGCCGATTAACAAATCTAAACATGCAATTAACATTACGATTATTTTAACCAGATCGATCAATTAACAATTTACATAGTCGAGCAGATAATAATATTTTAATCTACTAATACAATACTAGTTAGTTAGAAATGTGAGTTTTGCTTACAATCGCCCTTGTTGTCGCTTTAGCGTTTTGGTTCCAACAGATATTGAACAACGTTCGATTTTGGTCAAAATTCTCATTAGCTCCAAAAGCATCCAAATTAACTTCATATTGTACCCTACATTATTACAAGTGTAACGGCAAAACCGCACCTCTTGTGAATAAGTTATAACATTTATAAGATTTTGAGGATTAAGCTATAGTTAATTTACTAATTATATAATTAACAATAAATTACCTCATCAATCAGTTTCTTCACCATTTGAAAATCCCGCTTCAAAACCTGACATGGTCGTACACTTAAGCCCTTCTACCATCGTCGTCTCTGTACTAAAATGACAATCTACTCCATCGTTGAGTTCTCCTCCGAAATATGCATTAACCCGGCTTAATACCATAAACCCGCAATTCCCCTTCCAATCGCGACTCCAGGCCTGCAAACAGCTCCACTAGTGTCGCTACCCACTGTTCTTGACCGTAGCCTCTTATGATTAAACCAAAGATGTTAAAAGAATATCCCCAATCAAATTCATACTTGCTTAAGCCTATAACTTCTGCAGTTTACAGAAATAAGTAACTCTACTAATTTTTGAAAAATTACAATTATGTAACTATTTGAAATCGATTTATATTAACTTAGATTCTCTAAATTAAATGATATGCACTTATAGTGTGTAAGATCATGTAGTAAGTTTGATTATCGCAAAAGTCGAGCTTTTACAAAAAAATATTATTTTGGATTTGATTAAATTATTTTTGTTGAATTTTTGGACAGTTTGCAAAAAAAGTTATTTCCACACTTTAGTTAAAATAATTGAAAATCAAACGATTTTAATTGTTTGAATTTCAATGACAATAATTTTTTTGTTATCATTCTTACTTAAACAAAACTTTGTTAAGCTTTTCAAATATATTCTAATTCATTCGATTCAAAATCTACATTTATTCACGATTATTACATAACTGAAATTACCATTTTGTTATTCAAATCTATTAAATAACTCATAACATTTGGATTCAAATTATTTACCAAAAGCAATATTTTAATATTTAAAATTAATTAATATTTAATATTAAAAATCTAGATTATTACATTTTATGTATAATAATTTTTTTTATTGTATGGGTTGCTTCATGCATAGTTTTTGGAGTTTGGGATTAGGCTTGTAAATTTTGTGCGAATGTTCAATTTTTGTTTGTGTTTACGATTGAAATTTGTCTGTCCGAATTTGTCCAAAAATTTTGGAGTTTTATTTAGAAACATGAGTTAGGGCAACAAAATTTATGCGAAGTAAAAACACGTTCGAACTGTATTCATTTGTATTCGTCCGAATTCCTCATAATTCAACGTATAGTTGAGAGAAGATCTAATAAAAAGTATTAAATTTGGTATAAATAGTTATGTTTGACCGGACTCGTTCGCGTCCATATTCGAAAAACATATGTCGACATTAAATAGATTTTGTTTAGAATACAAGTTGGGACATCAAGTTTTGTACGAAGAAACATTTTGTTCGGTCCGTGTGCCATAGAGTTTTATTCAAAATTGAAACGGATGACAGCTTCCTTTGGTTCGATCCCATTAATTCACACTCTAATTAGGGCTGAACTAATAGCTTGAGGTGGGACTAAATATAAATATAAAAATCTCTGTGGTAGCATGTTCATTATTATGTTAAGTTTTTTCAAGACAAACTTACAAAGCGGTATCCTTGGTTTGGAAAAATGAATGCGTGCTAACCAATTCAATCTAAAACGGTATTACTCGCTAACCAAATCCAATGAATCAACAGATATCTTTTACTTTTCGCAGCTGGCGCCACGTAAAAATGCTGAGGCTACCTGCCAATCACCACCAAACCAACCACCTTTTCCCCTTTCCCATCCTACCCTTCTCCTTCTCCTTCCCACCACGTGTAGCGGCAGGTAAACGAAAATGGAAAAAAAAAAATCCCATGTCATAAGCAGTGACGTCGTGCACGCAACCCCCTAAAACTAAAAGGCATGACCCAGACCCAGAAGAATTAAATGATATCCCGCCTACATGTCAATGCCCGGTCTTCCCCTTCTCGTGACGCATTCGACATCGCTGTCGGCGTCCTCGACGCGTGTCGCCCTTCTTTTGGATCTTCGTCGCTCGCTGCCAACGAGCGGGACCCCCCGCCCATGTGCACGTGTCTCCCTTTCCTTTTCGGCTTCTCTTTCTTTCTTTCTTTCTTTTCCTCGTGTGTTTAGTTTACGGCTTTGCCTAATTTAGCTTAGCTGCCTGCTACTATTTGCTGTCGCGGTCTGAACGCTGTTCCCTAAAAGAAGTTGCTTCGTTCATTCGGTAACTATGTTTCTCCTCGTTCAAATTCCTTTTGAATCATTGTTTGCGATAACGATTGAAGAGGAGAAACTATGTTAGGTTACCTGCCTTGTTCTATTAGCTAATAATAAACGTAAGATTATAGGACGATAATTCGGATATTCGAACTAAAGATTCAACTCAGTATTGAAATATCCTCTGATTACTGTTGATATCTTTATCTTTATTAATAGCTAGGTTTGAAAGGGCATTGTTATTGACAATTCAAATATTGTTAAGCGGATGCCAATTTTTTATTTTTTTCAAAAATTGGTAAGGGAAGTACCAATGAGGAAAGTAGACTCTTAACAAATAAAATAATTTTACCTTATTACCCATTTAGTCCCTTAACAAATAAATGTAATTTTACATTAACAAATATTGTAAGAGCCATAGTTTTTTTTTTTTTTTTCCAATTCGCATATTTTTTAAACCCTAAAGTATAAGCGTTTTCGGATGAATATGATCGAACTATTTTTTTTATCAACATAAATATGTCGAATTTTATAATTACAAAGACAATGCACTGAAATGATTACTAATTTTTAACATATCACTAACGAATACATACATAATTGATTACATGTTGCATTCAGTGCAGTGGTGATGAACTGCTTATTTTAATTCGGTTTTTCTTATCGAAAAAGTTTATTTTAATCTAATTTGAAGAGGCAATCCAGGAATATTAAGTAGTGTGAAATAATAAGTTCATGTAGCCCCTTAATAATTTTTCAAATAGTGAAGTGTTTTTAAAAAATGACCACCCCTTAACAATAGGTGGAGTGTCAATAACAACACCCGTTTGAAAACGTAAACTTTTGATCAAATTGCGGACTTTTAAAAATATCTTTACAGTGTCTTTATTTTTATATAACGCTTAAAAATTGGATCTATTAATAAAACATTTTTTACACGTTAAAACCATTTTTTTTTTTTTGAGTATACTTAAATATTGATTTTGGCAAATAAATATTCTAACAACGTCGTCTTTTATCAATTGATAACACAAATAAAAATTAAAGCTAACGACAAATAAATTAAATATTGCAACTTAGAAATGAGTATTCAAACAAGCTTTATATGATTTCAACGTAAAAACAAAACTAAAAATTTATGCAAATAATTATATTTTGAATATGTTAAACATATACAATTTAAAAAAAATGGTACACGCAAAGCATTAGTCATGATCACGCGTGAAGCGCATGCCGTAACGCTTGTATGTATATGTATATATATATATATATATATATATATATATATATATATATATATATATATATATATATACACATATACACATAGCGTTCAACAACACCATATAATTAATATTATGTGTGGATTGAATATCTACAAAATCTTGTTGCATTTAGATTAGTGTAGCTCACGGTGGGGTAGGGGTGCTACAAAAACAGGGTTTTCCCGGACATTTATATATATATATATATATATATATATATATATATATATATATATATATATATATATATATATATTACGATGCATGTATTATCAAGTAATGTGTGCATTGTGTCTGAATTCAATGGAATGTTAAAAACTTACATGATGATTCTTTAATGCAACCGACTAAAAATTGCAATTTTACACGTGTAGTTTGATGAATTATGTTGAAATTAAATAAGTAAATAATTGATATATACGCACTTGTACAACTTAAACTGTACTGCCAACATATATATATATATATATATATATATATATATATATATATATATAAATTCACATTGTCTTTTAAATTTCGTGGTACATCATATCTAAAACTAACTCTACGTTTTTGCATTTGACAATACAAAATTAGTAAAAGTATAAGGTGATAACGCGTAGTTGATTTTACATTTAGAATTAAAAGGGTTGGAGTCTATCTTAAAAATTATTAGAGTTGGGAACGACCAAGTTATGAAGTAAATTTTGTATAACAATAACAAGTTGCAGAAGAAATGTACGGTTCTTTTTCTAGTTAAGTTCACATTTACATCAACTTAACCCATGAACAAACAATTCCAAATTCAATACGGTTACTCTGTTTGTTTTAATTAGTAATCACAAGTTGGTAAGGTAATCATCTAAGCAAAATTTACTATTAGGTTTCAATAATAACAATTCTCAACATCATCATTATAACTTGTTGTTTCATAAGTAACATAAGCGTGAATACCATCTCCATCAAAGAAATTCTAGTGCTAATTAAGTTTGCCAATGGATGCTTTCAGATGCGGATAGTATCATATCAGCATCCGCATTCGAAATCATTTTCAGATATCTATCTGTATCAGCAACCAAAGTCATTTTCGGATATCGGATATCCGCATCCGAGGATACAAACCGGTATCAGACAATTATCTGATCCACTAACGATCAATAAATCAAGTAACATAAATTGATATTTTAGCTTAACATAAAGTTTTTTTTCAATCTCGTTGATTATTAATGTGCTAAAAATAAACAAATATGAGGATGACAAATAGTTTTGAGCAATTAGTATATGTTAATTGTGTAAAATATAAACTTTTAACTTAATAAAATAATAAATAAGTATAATTCATAATGCTAAAGTACACAATTTTGACTATAATCATAAAAAAAAAAAACGGATGGATAATTTTTGAATGTGGATGTGTCTATATCCAATAAGTATAATTCATAATGCTAAAGTACACAATTTAGACTATAATCATAAAGAAAAAAACGGATGGATAATTTTTGAATGTGGATGTGTCTATATCCGCACACACTCCGTCGAATATCAAATAGTTATCCTCTTTTCAGATGCGGACGAATTTTTAGTTCTTCCGATATCCGTTAACCATCCTAATTGTAGTCATCTATTTCTTACGCTTCTGGTGATGATATTAAACAAAATCTTCCACCAAAATTAATAAGGTAGTAATATATTAACAAGGATTCATTATAAAGTCACGAGTATAACATAAGAGTAGTATTGTAACTTAAGGAACCTTGTTTGTATTTGTCTTATTTCTATTATATGTGTAAATGTATAATGTTTCATAAACTATATTATACAAATAAGAATTCCCGAAATAAAACATTAATCCATCATAGTTACAAAGTAGTTCTTAAGCACTCATATTGAGTCAAGTTAACAATTAAGATTAAACGTTCTAATTTTGAGGTGCGTAAAGAATATAATATCAATATATCAACCTATAACAATCCACCCAGAGTGAGCATAAATTTCAACCTAGAACGAAGGCACTACACCAACATCCAAGTTAGAAGTTCGTTGCTAGCTGAAGCTAGAATGTTCATTAGGTCGATTTGGAAATAACTTCCAGTTTAAGGTTTTGAATCAAAATTATTAGTTAAATGACAAGTCCAATCGGTTGTAGATGCTAAATATTTCTTTTATTGATCAATTGATGAAATACATAGAAGAATACAAGAGAAATCGCCAATTTGATCTCCAGATTAGGGTTTTGTATCTTAGAATTGAGTACAGGATTTAGGAAAAAGTTTCCCAAAATGTGACCCCTAGGGTATCGCCCCATTGTCTTTTTCGCTTTCACTTTTGAACACCAAATCCATGCTTCTGCCTTTGGAAAATCAGTTTTGTGTCTCTGTCTTCATGACTTCAGTATCGGCTTGTACATCTGTTGCTTTCCTTGTTTTGGTATCGGCTTTATGCATTTTCCTTCGTTCTTCGGTGACACCAAGCTAACTGCTCATTGCATGTTGGTGTCGACAACGTTCCTTTACTGCCTTCTTTTTTTGGTATCAGCACCAAGCTATTTGTTCCCCTATGTTGGTGCTGATAGCATATTTACAACGTCATTGTTCCGATGTCGTCTTCGCCGATACCCTTTATATCCATGGTATCAACTCCATACTACCAATCTTGCTATTTCTGTATCAGTTTCGTTGTTATAATTCCAAGATTTCAATGTTAGCTCCACTTTCTCTGACTCCACTTCTTGGTGCCGGCTCTATTCCTATCCTTTTTATTTTGGTGTCGGCTTTGTTCCTCTTAGACCTTTTGCTATCGATGTCGGCTCCACCTCTACACCCTCCTGCTTTGGTATCGATCGAAGACTTCCCAAGCTTCTTCTTTGGTGTCGACTCTATTACGATACCCCTTTTACCTCGTTTTGGCTTCGATGTTGCCAACATGGATTCTTGTAGTAACATTTGTCTACCTAGTGAAGGGGTATTTCTGATTTTTCAAGTTAATGGTTTCGGCTTTGCGATGTATCATCATTAAAACACGTGAGTTTCCCGCCTTTTGGTTTATATGGATGATCTGGATAGTTTATTTGTGTTTTCTTGTCCAGATACTATTGGACACGGTTCAATATAAGACTTCTTCTTCCTTCTTTCTATTCTTGACCTACAAGTAATTTCATTTGAACAAGATCAAAATTCTACAAACTTCCAGAATTAAAGATTCGACCTTCTCCATGTAAGTTTTTTGTTTATGCAAATCAAATTTAAGTTAGAATCGGAAAATCCTCCTCTCTTAACCTTGATTATAAATCCAATCAGGATTAATTAAATTCTAGTTTTCCATTAGGATAAAAGCTTATACATTGATTCGGTGTAAAATTGGGTATTAATTGTGAAATGTGAAAATTTATCACCCTTAATTTCATACAATTCGATGCTACATATTTATGGGTTTAAATACAAAGCTCACTATGTTGGAAATGAGGAATCCTAATTACTGTCGTAAAGATGGAATTTCTTTTTATATCGGTGAAATTGGAATCAACTATTATCAGCTCCTTTCGGTTACGGTTTTATCAACACTGAAACTCATGTTTTCTTTGGTTTCGGTTTAGTTGACATTGAAAATCATATTTTCTTGGTTTCGGTATTGATTAGGCCCAAAATTTTGATGTCGGTTAGACCATTACCGATACTAGGAGATTCTAGTTTTCGATTTCACTGGTTCTAAACTCTGAATTCCTTTGGTGTTTGGCTAAGTTTCTAGTATTTGTAGTAAACCATTTAGTTTTGATATCATTGATACCAAAAACTTGAGTTGTCTTTGGTTTCAGTTTCACCATCACCAATGCAATTGATACTAAAAACTTAACCATATTTAGAATGAGCACAATGTATAATATTGTGTGATATTTGTTGGAAATCTGACTCTAGTGACTAGTGACATGTTTCAACTTTTTATAAGAATGTTAAACAACTAATTACCATGGGCTTTCACTATGACCTTAAGCCTGTGGACAGTTCACATTGACTTTTAAGTAAATTGTTTGTTCTATTTTTTTCAATTTCACCAAATCATTGTACTAATATCTTTGTAATGTATTTTTATAGAACATTATCAACTGGCAAAACTATACGTGAGAAACAAATTATGGATGAACCAAACTCGGGTAGCTCCTCTTCTCTTTAGCAGGAGCTCAAAATTGTTCACCAACATTCTTTTATTCGATCACAAGATGAAGTGAATGCAGTTCTCAAGGATTTTGGGATGACCGATGTAGAAACCATCAATTCATCTGAAATCAACACTATTCAAAATCTTTCAGAAGGATTATTTGCATATTCAACTGTCCATATTTGGCATGGTGGCTTCTTCCCTTTCCCAATCTTTATTTCCAGGCTTTTGCAACACCTGTAGCTTGCTTCAATTCAGTTAACTCCAAATACATATACTTATCTTTTATGTCTCGAGCTGCTATCACTTTCGTCAGGACAGTCTTCTCTCGATGTTCGCATTCTTTATCACGTGTTAAGATTGTCTACAGTTAAAAGAGTAGATTCCCCCATCTTCTATGCGAACCCTATAAAGAAACAGATCAAATATGGCACTGATAAATTTAAAGATTGGGAAACATAGGTTTTCTATATCTGGTGCCCCCCGGGTATCACAGGCACTTTTCTGCTCCTGGTGAGCTTTACACTTTTCTTGATTTATTGTGGTATCTCCACACCCAACCTAATCTTTGTTTCTTTTCAGCTTCCAACCCCGAAAAGAAAAGCCTGGATGAAGAGGAAGTAAAGATCATTGGTATAATTCAAAAGGCTTCTGGATAACTGGGAAAATGATCCCTTTTATTGACTAGGGATCATCTCCAAAAGTATTCCCTTCTCCCTTCGGGGACAAACGATTTTAGGGCAACCACCTTATCACTCTTGTGGTGCTCCGCATTTATCTTTGGGTACCAGTATGTTTACACAATTGTCCCATCCGTTTCCAGGAACTTCGAGTAAGATAGCTCTTCTAAAGCGTTTTCAAAATCTTATTTCTTATTTTATCTATCTAACTCTGTTTTTATGATGTCATTTACTTTATTTAGCTATTGAACGTTCTGTTGCTAGTCTTTCCTCACAACCTTGAATGCGGGAAATTTGTTCTGGCTACTATAGCCCAATCTAAGGATGCAGCTAAGACAAAGCTCGAAATTAAAAACTGATGATGAACCAGCCTCCAAGAAGAAAAAGGGTGAAGTTCCTACTCCTTCCTCTCCCCACAAAGAAGTCTTCATTGCGCCTACTGAGCAAACTACCGCTGGTCCTATTGTTGAAGTTCCTCCTCCCGCGGATGTCACTCTTTCCATTGGCTCTTCCCAGACAACAACTATGAAGAGTGATCTTGTCACCAAATTTTTGATACCTAAGTCCTGACTCTCCAGGGACTTTGAATTTAATTGAGAGCGAGCTAAATTTTCCTTCATCTCCCAAGAATGCATGTCTTACAAGGCCTTCTTTACGATCACAAACTCAAGATTTCAAAGAAGATTATAAGGCTTACCCTTTCATTTGGAAATTTTGTTAACATCCCACTGCCTTCTTCATCCTTAGACTTGATGAACCAACGACAATCTCTTGTCAAACAACAGCTTCCGGTATAACATTGTTACTCTTAGCCGCTTTTGTCTTTTGTTCTTACATAAATGCAGATTTTGCCTCCATCTTTTCAGATAATTAAAATATGGTTTTTGCTTGAAGAGTTTACTACTCAGTCTTCCTCCAAAATTGCAAAGCTTTAAAAGGAGAAATCTAACCATCAAAGTTAATATTCTGAACATGGCGAAGGAGGAACATGAGAAAGAGTATTCGGAGCTAAAAGCCTCTCTTGAGAAGGCTGAGTCGAAACTTCTGGAAGAGAAAAAAGCTAAAGATCTTCCATCTGATGAAGTTATGGCTCTTAAACTATCTCGGCAAGAGCTTGAGGATGAAAAGGCAAGAATAATAGCTAGCTGTGCTGACAAGTTAAAAGAGGAAGATGATCATCTTTCCAAATCTTATGCTGCAATCTATGATTCCAAGTAGATCATTTTAAAGGCTAAACAAAGAATTTCTTCATTCTTAGGATCCAACTTCCCAAATTTGTTTTTAAACTTCTATGAAGATGCCTTATTCTGATAATTATCAAAAGTGTCCTAAAATTGAATTCCCCCTCGGTTGCCCCTACCATTGCAAACAAAGTGATGAACAAGATTAAGCAAATTAAGCAGGGAATCCAAGTTCCTGAAAGAGAAATAATAGACCCCAAGTAGCTTCTCTTCATTGAAGATTTTTTTGATGAACTGGACTCGCATGAAGGAGAGGATAAAGGCGATAATGTCGCTGCCAACAATGACGAAGATGATGATGGTAATGGTTAAGATCTTGTACCAGAGATGAGGACCGTCATGATGAATTTAGAGGAGGAAACGGAAACCCTCCTTCTTCCGTTGGTGTCATTTATGATTTCGAGGAGGCAAAACTCGATCCTCCAGGTTCTCCAAACATTCAGAATCCGGCGGCTACTACCACAAAGAACAGTGGCCCTTCCGAAAAGGGGCCTAAAGGAAAAGAACAACCTATTCAAGATGAACTCCTTGTTTCTTACGTATGCCTTTCACTTTCAAAGTGCTTTCCTCCCTTCCGAATTCATGGTAACTAATTCCTTACAATTTATAGAGAGAAAAAAATGTTGCCTCGCTTTATGAAGCAGAGTTAGACAAGAAACAAAAAGAAATAATCCGATCTCGAATAGAGCAAGACAAGATGCTGAAAGACTACAATGCTTTATCTTAAAAATACTATCATCTTGATAAAAGTGCATCAAAACTTATGTCCTTCAAAGAAAATGAAGTTGGGCCAAGAGTAAAGGCAACTCGACTTCAGCGTGAAAGAATTCTTAAGGAAATTACAGAGTTGATGATTCTGTTCTAGATGCTGATAGAGGATAGGGATATTTTGATAGATTTCTTTTACAATATTTATAATCGATTCGAAACTGTAGACTTTTCCTTCTTGGGGGCGTTTGGTGGTTGACGTCTTCATCGACGGCGCTTAGATGAGCGTGGAGTTGATCTCCATCCTAGGGCTTGTTGGAATTTGCCAAGGGTTCATTCAGTCCCCCGGGACTTATCCCTATAAAATCTCAAATATGACAAGAACATATTTATTTTTGAATTATTCAAAAAGTAATTTTCGTATGAAAAAGATGAACATCTGTAAGATCGTAAAATTATGAACATATATTTCTGATGATGGCTTCTTACATCCAGGATTTCCGATTTCATTTCATGTTATGGCAGAATCATACTCTCCATAAAGTTGCAATTCTCAAAGATCCTTACACTTATTTTTTAGATTAAGGAGAGGATACTCAATAAAAAACATTTCCCAAACAACATCTAGATTTGGAAAGGACCATTTCCTTGGAGACCTTCGGTGTATTTACATGAAATACCCTCAACGTCCCTTCGAGTTTTTGGGTGGCGACCAGAAATAATTCTAAAAAGACTTAGAATTTGTCATGATGAATTGATATGTAACCTAAACAGAAGGTAGTCTGAAAAAAAGGACAAATTTTGTAATTTTCAATGTGTGTATCCCAAAAAAGTTCAAAGCTTATTTGAATAAATCTAAAAGTTTCTGTAGTAAGCTTTGCGATAATAACAAGTACAATTTTATTAGTACTATTTTGTGTAAATAGCACTTGTGAATAATCATATTTTGTTTTGTTGTGAATTGAAAGATCAACCCGAAATCGTTCCCTCCCAAGCCATAGGAAATAGAAACAAATCATTAGCAGCAGTATACCAGGGGAATGCTTCTAAACATGACCGTACTTCAATTCAAGAAATAATATTTTTAATTTAGAAATTAACCATTGAAAAGTTGAATGAGGAAGTAGCTGCTTTAGAAGGTTAATTAAAAGAAAAGGATAAAACCATTCTTAAATTATAGGGACAAGTAAAGGCCAATCCCTCCATCGACTTTGATGAAGAGATGAGTAAATGGTTTCAATGGATTATTGACTTGGAGATTGAGCTGGATAATGAAAAAGCAAGTTGTGAGGCCTGGGAGTTTGCCTTTGGGAATACTGTCCTTGATGTACTTGTCGTTGCCCCTATGTCCTCCAGGACCACAACTAGGTCAAAAGCCTTAGCCGTTGAAAAGTTTCCTCACTTGGTAAATCCCCCTCCAGGATTACACGAGTAGTCGTTGCTGAGTGGTGCAGAAGGGTAAAACCAGAAATTAGTAAGTATTATGAGACAAAGTATAAGGACGACACGCTTTGATGTATCAACAGTAACATCTCCCAAATCAATCAATTACAGAAGGAGAAATATATTTTGCAAATGCATGCCTTTGATCTGGAGAAAGAAAACGAAACTTTAAGAGCTGCGGGTAGAGCTTTCAATAGAGCTCTAAAGTTTCAAATTGAATCCATAGGCAGTTCTGACGAGATTAGAAAGGAGAGGAAGCTTAAAGAGCTCTTATGTATCGCAATCCGTCATTCTGTTAATCCTCCTATAATTGATGATCTTGATAAGGAGTTCTAAGATATTTGATGTGAATGTAATATTATGATTCAACTTTTGTACTTGACAATCTGCTAAATGATTTTATAAATAAATTTGTAAAATAACTTTGTAAATTATGTAGAAATCACCTGATGTACAAATTTTGTCTATGTTTCGAACATCCTCATCTAGAATTTCATCTGCATTATTTTATGTAAGGTGTGAGTAATCATAACCTTCGTTAGAAGGTTTCAAATTGAAGGCCTGAGATAATAACCCAAGTATTGATTTAAAAATCTGCTTTTAGAAATAAGATAGTAGGCCTGAATCCCATACTTGGGAATGATAATAGAGTTCCAGAAATCCTCTTTTGGAAATGAGAATGGAAAATCCATAACCCAAGTTCATGTGTTTGAATAATGAAAATATAAGAATCTATTTCTGAAAGTATTATAAGTCCAGAATCTTCATAAGAAAAAATGTATAAAGCTCTGACTCGAGCTTGTGTAATAAAATTGCGAAAACCCCTTTTTTAGGAAATAAGAGTTAAAGTTCGAGACCCAGATTCAGGTATTAAAATAGAAATCTAGGAATCCTCTTTTGGAAGCATATATAGGAGTTCTGAACCCGTATTCGAGAATCTGTAATAGAAGACCATAAATCCACTTCTGGAAATATAAATAAAAGATCCGAGACCTAGATTTGGGTATTTGTAACCTTTGCTTTCGGCTTGGTGAGCAACTCCATGGGCTTTTCTTTGATTTGTGAGCCACTTCTTAGGCTTTGATTGGCCATTTTAGCCTGGTGAGCTACTCTCTAGTCTTTGTGCATCCATTGCACTTGACTAGCTTATTCTTAAGCAGGGCCCCAGGACTAACCCGACCTCCCTCTAGGAGGCGCCTTAACCTGGCCATTGTACGCACGACTAAGGGTTTTAGATGCTTTATTCTGGCTATCATAGACGCGAATAAAGGCTTACTCTTTTGATGCTCTACCCTGGATATTGTAGGCATGAATAGATGCTTACACTCACCCCCTCCAAAGGGTGCTTTACCCTGACCATTGTAGGCGCTGATAAGGGTTTGTGATGAGTTAACCTGGCCCTCTCTGATTTGGACGTGGATAAAGGCTTACACCCACCTCCTTCCAAGAGGCGCCTTAACCTGGACATATTAGACACGGTTAAGGGTTTAGATGCTATGGCCTGGATATTGCTGGCACGGATAGAGGCTTACTCTTTTGATGCATTAATCTGACCCTTTCTGGTTTGTACGTGGCTAAAGGCTTACACACCGCCTCCCTCCAAGAGATGCCTTGCCCTGGCCATCTTGGCGTAGACAAGGGTTTTCTACCATCGTTGGTAGCTTTACCCATTTCGGGTAGTTCCAAATTTTAAGGACTTCCAACCATGTAGACATTCTTTCTTCAAGGAATCCTTTGTCATAAGTGGTTAAGTCTTTTTTACAAATCTGTACAATTGGCCTTGATTAAAAAACTTGATAATCATGCCTTCGAGAACCCTACATTAGTTGGTTTCATATCCAATCATCATATGGTAGTGGTAGTATGGCCCTCCTAAATTCCTTTTATATCCAGGTTTCTTCTTTGATGATGGACAAAAGTTAAGCACATGTTTGGTTAGGAAGCAGATATTCTCAATAGATGTGGTAAGGTTTCATTCTTTAGGTAGTCTTGACTCAAAGATTCCCTTTCGACATTGTAACTTATCCCTTTTATTATTTAGCTCCATCGCTTCATCTTTATCTTCAAATCCTCTTTTCAATGTATCTTGAGGCTGAAGTGCAACTTTCTTAGACCATTTTGAAGTAAAACGGTTGAAATCCTTTATTATTTTTTGCTCAAATATAATTCCCTTAGCTTGTGCACGGATGGCTTCTTTCATGTGAGAGAATAAGCTATACTCCTTTGATGCAGAACCACTTAAAGAAAAGATGGGATTGGTCATATACGGAAAGGGTCAATGCTCCAGCGATCAGGATTATATTGTTCCACTTCCCTTTTTCTTATCCATGATTTACAAAGCTTCCATTCTTAGCCTTTATTCTTCAGTAACTCTTGGATTAATGATGTCTGAAGTAGTAATCCGAGGTTTAGAAGACCTTTGTTGAGACCTTTTATCCATGGTCTAGCTCTTCAATGTCTAACCAACATAGTGGAATTACAAGGGATGTGGTGGTTTATCCAGAGGATCATAGGTTCAATCCCAACTTCTAGCACCAAAATGTTAATGATAAAAATCGTCAACTCCCGAATGGGTTACGGTTGTAGACCTTGGTGTAATCTAGTTCTTCCAAGCTCGACTTAAGTTGCCCTTTCTTAGATATCAATGTCCCAAGTTTGAAGATTAGTTACTCTTCCTTCATGATGCGAGTATCACATTTACATTACTTTGGGAAACAAAGTTATCTTGGGATAAGGATTTCATACTAGCTAAAGCTAGAATGTTCATTGAGTCAGTTTAAAATTACTTCCAATTTATGGTTTTGAATCCAAGTTAGTAGTTGAATGACAAATACAATCGGTTATAGATGCTAAATATTTCCTTTATTGATCAATCAATGAAATACATGGAAGATTACAAGAGAAATCCTCCATCTGATCTCCAAATTAGGGTTTTGTATCTTAGAATTGAGTACAAGATTTTGGAATGAGAGAAAAGTCCCGCAAAATGTGACACATAGGGACTTATTTATAGAGGATTCAGATCCCTTTTTGTAAAAATCGTGTGGGAAACCCTTCTCATCAACCTCTTAATATCGTCCCATGCCACCGCTTTCTGGCTTCGATACCAATTTGAATCCTTTGCCACTTGCACTTCTTGGCATCGCGTGTATGCTTTCACCCAATAGTTGGGTATTGCACCCATTGCATTTGCCGCTTTCACTTTTGAACATCAAATCCATGCTTCCGCCTTTGGGGCCTCATTTTCATGTCTCTTTCTTCATGACTTCGGTATCGGCTTGTACATCTGTTGCTTTCCTTGTTTTGGTATCGGCTTTATGCATTTGCCTTCGTTCTTGTCGACACCAAGCCAACTACTCACTGCATGTTGGTTTCCACAACGTGCCTTTATTGCCTTCTTTTCTTGGTATGGGAACCATGTTGTTTGTTCCCCTATGTTGGTATCAATAGCATATTTACGAATTCATTATTCTGGTCTCGTCTTCGCCGATACCTACTATATCCTTAGCATCGACTCCATATTCTCAATCTTGCTATTTTGGTGTCGGTTTAGTTGTTATTAATCGGTTTAGTTGTTATTATTCCAAGCTTTCAGTGTCGACTCCACTTGCTCTTACTCCACTTCTTGGTGCCGCCTCCACTCCTATCCTTTTTTATTTTGGTGTCAGCTTTGTTCCTCTTAGACCTTTTTTTATCGGTGTCGGCTCCACCTCTACACCCTCCTATTTTGGTATCGATCGAACACTTCCCAAGCTTCTACTTTGGTGTCGACCTCGATTACGATACCCCTTCACCTCATTTTGTTTTCGATGTCGCCAGTACGAATTCTTGTAGTAACAATAGTTATAAGGAGGAAGGTCAGAATAATAAGTTCCGGTGAATGAAAATCACAAAAGTTTAAGGAATGTCTATTTCCTATATTTGGCAGTATAAATTCTTCATATTATGTCTATGCAAATTCAACACACAAATAAATGTATTAATTAGATGAATCACTCCATAGTCACTTAAGGCACACATGTTTATTTATAAGGGTGAATTCTATTATCATTTAATACCCTATGAGGTGGACTACCATTTGGTCACTTAAGGCCATTTGCTATACCTGTTTGAGGGAGGACTTTCACTATCACTTAATCCCCCATGACAGACCCTAGTCACATAAGACCTCGGTTTATAATCGTAAACATTACTAAATATACTCTCAACGTAAATTGTAACAGCCCGCATTTTACGTGTGGGAAGATCGTAAAATATTTTCATTTCATTCCTTGAGGGTTGGATCATTCTCGTATTTTAATATGTTGCTTATGGGGACGTGAGACATGTCTATAATTTTTACCAGTTTTGTTTGTGACCATTTTGCCCCTATCAGTCTTGTATAGGGCATAACTTTTGACTCAGCTCGAATCAAGGTGAGACCTGTGCCATTGGAAAGTAATTGATGTTTGCCTTTCCATAGAGTGGTTACATTAAAGATTTGGCTCAGCAGTTTGGGAGAAATCACTGTTTTAAGGTTTTTCAGTTGGCTATCTAGGTTTGGTAAGCCAAGATGGGCTGAATTGGGAAGCCCCATTAGAGGGTTGGCAGAAACTATAAGTAGGGAGTAAGGAATATGAGAAAGGGTTTGAATTTTCCATTCTCTCATTGGGAGGTCTTGAGCTTCTCCTTCCTCTAACACTTTTCCACCATTAGAAATCATAATCCAAGGAGGGAAATTGGAGATCTATACCATTGGAGGCCAGAACTACATCAGTTGAGGCAAGGATTCATCGGATCATGGTGTTTGGTGTGAGGTGATTGCTGTCCGAATTCGTATTCCATTGATTTTTGCTTATTTGGGAGAATCAGTGAGTATTTACATCTCTCACATGGATTAAATGAAGTGTGTAAGTGTTTGATTATGTTTTTCATCATATTCAATCATTTTCCCATATATCTATGCCATATTAAGTCCGTTTTTCATATGAATAACCCTATGATATGATTTAGTAAGTTTAGTTAGGTAATTTTCATGATATTTCATATGCTTATGCAAGTTAGATCTGTAGTTTTGTTCATATGATCATTTTTGCATGATTTAGGGTGATTTGCATAATTTTGATGAAAATCATTGTATTCATGATGGTGATGGTTTCATACCATGATTGTGGCCATAATTGATAAGTGGGACAAGTTGGTTTCGTCGGATTTATCATTTGGTGAAGTTTTGGTCGAAATCGCAGTTGAATTGCAATATGCAGGTTTTTGGTTGGCATAGAGTTGGGTCGACCTAAAGTTGGGTCGACATAGAGTGGGTCGGCCTAAAGTTGGTTCGACATAGAGTTGGGTCGGCCTAAAGTTGGGTCGGCATAATGTTGGGTCGTCACAAACTTAGGTCAGTACTAAGTGGGTCAACACTAAGTTGGGTTGGCATAAAGTTGGGTCGGTATAAAGTTGGGTCGACATAAAGTGGGTCGACATAAAGTGGGTCGACATAAAGTTGGGTCGGCCATTTCTTGTCAGCCATTTCTGCCATTTCTTGTCAGCCATTTCTGGTCGGACATTTCTGGTGATGATGTGACTTCAAAGTGAATTCAATTGGGAAGTTTCAAAGTGTTGAAAAGTGTTCGTTGATCGGCGTAGAACAATGAATGGTATGACAACTCAAGGGTGATTGAGTTTGTGTGGAGTGATGGCTCTAAGGTGTTCTGAGCTAATTAATAGTCGTAATCGATAACGATTAGAGATGAGAAGCCGAGGAATTGTTGTTGTCGTAGGTTCTAGCAGATCCAAAGCAAGGGGTACAATTGAAGACCGGTTGTAGGTCGAATGCCCTAGGCGTCGTGTATGGCCTAGACACGTGTTGAGTATAGCGTATGGAGTTTTGCTAGAACCGGGGCATCGTGTATGGTCCTTGACAATTGATGGCAAGTTGTTAACCAGTCATACGATAACTAGGGTTCCAAAGCAAGGTTGGCGGTGATAGCCAAAGTCATTCATGGACGTTTGAATGCATGTTGTGATCATGATTGAGTTGCTATTGCTATGTATGAATGGTTGTTCTTGTTACTATGGCTGAATTGTTATCCCTTTGGGTGTATGGATCGTAAAGGCTATCATTGTCATATTATGGGGAAGGAAGGTGTAAGTTCTTCTATAGAGCTGGGAATATTAGTTCGTTTATTTACTCATTCTCATATGCTTTATTGATGAAGTTCTTTAGTTGTTTTATCGCTCACTAAGACTGTTGTCTGACTCAAGGTTTTATGTTTCCTCTTATTACCTAGGGTTGTTCATCCGGTTGTGGATGGGAAGACTGAGTAGCAGGTGACAGGTGATGCTTGTAACTACCCGTATTTTTATAACATGTTAAAACCATAAATCAAGGAAGAATTAAATTTTAAAGTAAGAATCAAGGGAAACAGGTTGCACCATTGCATTCGTCTCGAAATTCTTCTTGGAAACGAGTCCGAGTTTTCGAGAAACGGAGTCCGTATGAGGGAGATATGACTCACCGAAGTTTCAGGAATTTTGAGAATCGAAAACAGCTCGAAATTCAAATTCGAAATTCGAATTCAAACCCCAGTGCAGACTGGGCGGGAATTTTCCCGCCCAGGACCAGGTCGACCTAGGGGTCGACACTATGGTCGACCTCCCAGGGACCAGGTCGACCCTATGGTCGACCTGGGGGTCGACCTGGTGCTGAAACCCTGTTTTGAGCCTGGGTTCATTCTGATGTATCTGGTCTCATTTTCTGTCTAGATTCGTTCGTCTAATCCTATGTAAACATCCTCCTAGCCTCATTCTCTTTACACCATTCTTCTCTAACCTTATGCTGCACAAATTCTTGATGGACATGGCTTCTTCTTCTTAATTAAATTAAAATAAAACACGAGGACTATTCCTTGAAGACTTTTTCTTGAAGACTACGGCTAGGAATTGCATATTGGGGATTTGCTTCTACAATCAAATCAAGATTCAACGATTCAACAATTCGACGACTAGTGTCTAGATCTCAATTTCTTAGACCACGATCTGTAAGTTCTAGTTACTTTGAGATTTAAACTTGTTAATTGTAATTTGGACATGAGATAAAGTGAAATTGGACTTAAGTATGATAATCGATTCACGTCTATTCTAATTTCAACCTTGGATCTTGACATTTGGGAATATTGCTATGAAATCAGTTTGGACCTATTCATGTTGTAAATCAAACTCTTTCATGTCCATAACATTATCATGCCTGTGATGTTGAATCAGTCTATTATTTACAAGTTTGGGACTATCACCTTTTGCCATGACTATCACCTTATTATGCTAGATCTGTAATCCTAATGTTTTGGGACTATTATTCTATATGCCAGTGATGTTATAACCAATTATCTCAAGCTATACCATGCTAGATTTATCACTTTATGCTTGTCCTTTGTGCCTATCATAGTTTTGATGTTATTCCCTTTATTTCTGGATTTGGATTTACTTGTAATTTAGATCGATTCACGTTTACATGCGATGGGAATGCGATTTGGGTAGATTAGGCAAAACATGAATTGGTTATGAACATGAATCATGAACTTGATAATAGGCATAAGTTGAAACTTGACATGAAACTTGCCATGAAAACTTGACACGAACTTGACATGGAATTTGAACATGGACATGACACTAGAATGAACTTGAAAATGGCCAACTCGAGGTTGGGTTGAGTTTGAAGTGTAATTCTGCCCAGAACCGCCCGGCAAATCCAGTGACTGCAAACAATAGAATCCAATGTGGGTAGTTGGTCATATCGCGCTTGAAACCCGAGGTCTGACTGAGTTGTGGTGTAATTCTGCCAGGAACCGCCCGACATATCCAGTGACCACAACAACAGGTCTGATGTGAGAGGTTGGGGTGCATTACTGAATTAATGCCACATGATAGGGTTAAGTCATGAATATGAAAGACAACACTTAACCAACTTGACACATGATTTGTAGGGTTAAGTCATGAATTTGAACGATAACACTTAACCAACTTGACATGCTAGACTGATGGGGTTAAGTCACGAATTTAAATGAAAACACTTAACCTACTGAACGAAACCCTAGTTACGCGGTCCATTTCCGCAGTAACCCACTTAGATGTATCATGGTACCTTGGAACTAGGCAGGGTGGGGCACGATTACTGGGCTGATTGTAAGCAACCAAAACGACGGCCGAGTTGGTGCGCCAGTGTAGGTTCAGGCGGACTATGGTCGTGCACGTAGTCCGGAGTTGAAAAAGCAGGCATTGGGCATCAGTAGGTTTACACTGTGCATAATTGATTCGTGTCGGTGGTTGGCACCCTAGGGCTTGATGCACCCTAAGGTGGACCTAGCACAGGTGACTACATTCGTGATAGGGCTGTATGACACAGACACATGACGAGCTAGAACTTGTAGGGAGCCGATCGATTAGTGGATCGTTCCGTTGGACCTAGTAATGGGTCATTTCATGATATTGGGCCAAGGGATCATTTCATGGTTAATATATGACATGGGTTTGGGATACTAGTACAGTTGGTGCAGCGAACCTTGAACATGCGATGCTATACTTTATTTATACTTGAATTATCATGCCATCTTAGTCTATCTAGCCCATCTTGTCATCATCCTTATGTTTACTTTCAGTTTATACATGTCATGTTACCTTTGCCTGTTTTTATGCTGAAAGTCACTAGGACTTACCAGTCTTTATGACTGACCCATTTTCTTTCGCCTCGTTTTCTTTCGTTTCCCCCTAGGTTCTCAGGGAGGAATATCTAGCACTTAGCTTGGATTTCGCTTGCTTTCGGTTCAGCTCATGTACGGTTTGATCTTGAGCTATGCTATGGCTGTATTTCTGCTACCTTTGGGGAATTAGGCTACTTTTGCTGCTTTAAGTTTATGCTTCTTTATTTATGCAAGACAGAATTTGTTGTAATGGAAAATAATGACTTTGGCTATTTGGTACTTTGGATGTAAAAGGTTTTGACTCTTTTTGAAAGTAATGAAATTTGTCTTTTGATTCTTCCGCTGTTTTATTTATGTTCTGTCTTGTAATATCTCTGTGTTTGCTTACCTCGATAACGCTCCTCCAAAACTAGTGCATTCCCTTTGTGAGTGACCCTAGTGGAGGTGGTGTGTTACACTTGGTATCAGAGTAGAAGGTTACCAGACTGGGCAAAAGTTTTTAAAAACCTTCTAAAACTATTTTCAAAACCGTTTACAAGGAAGCATTTTTCAAGAAAAGTCTTGTTTTATTTAAAGGCTATTCCCCAAAAGCCATTAGCACTATCCTTTGTTTCCTCGTTTTGAATCTCTTCTTTATCATTTCAGCATGTCTGGGAATCTTAACCTTCCAGAGGGCGTGCCAATACCAGGCTGGTTCAGGAGGTACTTAGAGGCTAGGGCCAACGATGCAGGCCCAGCAGATATTCCTCCTCCAGCTATAGCGTTTCCTCCTTCTCTGCCCCCTCCTCGTGCAAATGCTTTCTCAAAGATCTGTAGAGATTTTAAGGCCATAGGTGGAAAGGATTTCAAAGGAACTGAATCATTCGTAGAAGCGAGGAACTGGCTCAAAGAAACTGAGGATCTGTTCGTTTTCTTCGAGGTGGACGATAGGCAGAAAGTACAGTTGGCAGTATGGTTGCTCAAAGACGAAGCTTCCTATTGGTGGGAAGTTACTAACGCTGAAAGACCTATTGACACATGGATGGATTTCAGGATAAGGTTTAAGATGAAATTCTTCTCACAAGCTGAACGAAGTCTACAGCTAGAAAAGTTCTTATCTCTTAAGCAAAGGAATATGACAGTCAAGGAGTACGTCAATCAATTCAATCAGCTGGCCCGATTTGGACTGGACTTAGTGAACACTCCTCATAAGAAGGCTCTCCGTTTTGTCAAGGGATTGAATGAGCCACTTCACAGCTTAGCTATGACCCACATACTTATGGGGGCTACTTACGAAAGGTTGGTAGACATGGCACTCTTAAATGAGGAAGACAAGGGCAAGAATGAGGCAAAAGCAGAAGGGCCACATGATAAGAAGGGGGAAGGGTCACAGAACAAGAAGGCGAATCCAAAGAAAGGCGGGAAGAACAACCTCGTGAGAAGAGAAAGTGTAATTTCTGTGGCATTCCTGGACATCTGGTCAAAGACTACAGGAAGAAGAAAAGGAAGATGGGTGGCTGTTTCCACTGTGGTGAGACAGGACACATGGCTAAGGCCTGCCCAAGGAAGCAAGGGCAGGGAGCTAGACCTTCTTCTGGAGCACAAGTCCACTCTCTCACGGTACCTCCGCAAGAACGAGGTAGAAATATTTCTGTCGAAAGTTTAGTCTATCTTTTTGATCATCCTATTCGAACCTTGTTTGATTCTGGCGCATCGCATACTTTTATTTCTTCTGATATTGTTGAAACTCCGCACCTAAGTACTAGTCTAGTTGAGGATCCCGTTAGCGTTTCAAATCCAATTGGTGGCTCCGCTCATTTATCTATGATTTGTGTGGATTTGAGGATTTCTATCTTAAGCGTAGAATTCACGTGTAATGCTTATGTTATCGGATTCATGGGATACGGTTTGATTCTAGGCATGAATTGGATGTCCAATAATGGAGCCATACTCGATTGTGACCGAAGGGTATTTAGACTCGTGACTCGCCTTGGTAATACCCTTGAAATTTCTTGTAACCCTATGGGTCCTGTCATGTTATGTTATCTAGAATCTCTTGACTCGTCTATCGATGATTTGCAATCAGTAAAGGTAGTCCGAGAATATCCCGATGTCTTTGATGAGGTTAAGGGGTTACCCCCTAAACGCGAGATAGATTTACGTATATATCTTGTTGATAGTGCTAAGCCAGTTGCATTGCCCGTTAGACACATGGCCCCGCGAGAAAGAAAAGAGCTTAGTAAGCAAGTTAAGGAGTTGCTTGAGAAAAATTTCATTAGGCGAAGCATTTCTGAATAGGGTGCTCCGATGGTATTCGCTACTAAGGCGGATGGTTCGCTTCGTCTATGCGTAGATTATCGTGAGTTAAACAAGCTGACTAAGAAGAATAGGCACCCATTACTAAGAATTGATGACTTGTTCGACCAGCATGTAGGAGCGTCTGTTTTCTCTCAACTCGATCTAGCTACAGGATTCCATCAGCTTAGAGTGGCTGAGGATAGCATTGACAAGACTGCGTTTAGGACTCCGGATGGTTTCTTTGAATGGCTCGTCATGCCATTTGGTTTGACGAATGCACCCGCGTATTTCGTAGACTTGATGAGTAGGGTGTTTAGGGAGTTCCTTAACAAGTTTGTAGTGGTCTTCGTGGACGATATTTTGATCTTCTCAAAGGATGAGGAAGAACATGCTAGACATCTCAAGGAAGTCATGGACACGCTTAGAGCACACGAGTTAAAGGCTAAGTTCTCCAAGTGTCACTTTTGGAGAAAAGAAGTTCGGTTTCTTGGACATGTAGTTTCTAAGCAAGGTATATATGTGGACCCCACAAAGGTAGCTGCGGTGCAAGACTGGAAAATTCCTCAACGGAAGTGAGAAGCTTCCTCGGTTTGGCGGGCTACTATAGGAAGTTCATTAAGGACTTCGCTAAGATTTCATCCCCTCTTACTAGGTTAACAAAGAAGAACCTAGATTTTTCATGGGACATAGAGTGTGACGTTGCTTTTCAAAGGCTTAAGAGAGCCCTTACCACAACTCCAGTTTTGGCATTACCCGACGGAGGTAAGATGTTTACGGTGTACATAGATGCGTGAGGCACGGGATTAGGCGCTGTCCTAATGCAAGAAGGGAAAGTGATATGCTACGGGGGTAGACAACTTAAAGTTCATGAGAAAAACTATCCCACACATGACTTGGAGTTGGCCGCGATTGTTTTTGCGCTTAAGTCTTGGCGCCACTATCTTCTAGGTGAGAAGTTCGAGTTGTATACCGATCACAAATCGCTTAAGTACCTCTTTTCGAAAAAAAGATTTGAATATAAGGCAACAGAGGTGGAGGAATTCTTGGCATCGTATGACTTCGATATAGCTTATACCCCTGGCAAGGGTAACATGGTGGCGGATGCGCTAAGTAGGAAAAGGTTGACTTCGAGTCCTTTGTTTGTTGAAAGGAAAAGTCTAGAGTTTATAGCAACCTTTGATTTCACACCTGTTGTTGAGTCGTTGGCTAGCACGTTAACATCTCTTGAGTTAAGGCCTACGCTTCTAGACCAAGTAGGGACTTCACAAAAGGAAGACCCACAGATAGTCGAGATCATGGACAAGTTGATTAGAGGTGAGATGTCAAGTCACCTCAGTAGGTCTGCCATATATGACAAAGGATGGCTAAGGCGTGATGGTAGACTATGTGTCCCACAAGTGGGAGACTTAGTAAAGAGAGTTCTCGAAGAGGCGCATCACTCGAAGATGACTATACATCCCGGAGGGGATAAAATGTACAAGGATATGAAGCACATTTTCTTTTGGAACAGGATGAAAAAAGACGTGGCGGAATTCGTTTCTAAGTGCATGGTGTGCCAACAAGTAAAGGCCGAGTCGAAAAAGCCCGGTGGGCTATTGCATCCTTTAGAGGTTCCGCTGTGGAAATGGGAGAGTGCCTCGATGGATTTCGTGGATGGGTTGCCTAGGTCAAGGAAGGGCAATACTAGCGTATGGGTTATAGTAGATAGACTCACGAAGAGCGCTCACTTCATTCCTGTGAAGAGCAAGAGGACCACATCATGGCTAGCGTCTATATACCTTCGAGAAATAGTACGGTTGCACGGAGTTCCTTCTAGTATAGTTAGCGATCGTGACCCGATTTTCACTAGCGAATTTTGGAATAGTTTACAAGAAGCGATGGGTACACGACTAAGTTTAAGCACGGCCTATCACCCACAGACGAATGGACAAACCGAAAGGGTAAATAGGGTACTAGAGGATCTTTTGAGACTATGCATTCTTGACTTTGGTGGTACTTGGGAAGATCACCAACCTCTCGTTGAGTTCACGTATAATAATAGTTACCAAGCTAGCACAGGAATGGCACCATTCGAAGCTTTATACGGAAGACCGTGCAAGTCACCAAATTGTTGGTGGGAGTCGATAGACAAGCTCATACTTGGACCCGACATGATAAGGGACACTTCCGAGAAGGTTGAGATGATACGAAGACGGATGAAAACGGCCCAAGATAGACAGAAATCCTACGCGGACAAGAGAAGGACAGACCTAAAGTTCGAAGTCGGAGATATGGTCTTTATAAAAGTTTCTCCCGTGCGCAATGCGGTTCGCTTTGGAGCGGTTGGAAAGTTAGCACCGAGGTTCGTAGGACCGTTCCCTATCATCGATAGGATTGGAGAGATGGCTTATAAGGTAGAGTTACTCGAGAGGTTGGCCGGAGTACACAATGTCTTTCACGTTTCGCATCTCCGATAGTGCTTACATGAGTCCGCCGAAGTGGTTGAGCCAAGCATCCTTGAAGGTGTAGAAGTGGAGAAGGAAGCAACATTGAGGCGAGTTCCGATTCATATCTTAGGGATGGAGATCAAGAAGCTAAGGAATCGAGAAGTCAAGCTAGTTAAAGTACAGTGGAGTGAAGCCCAAGAAGATGCAACTTGGTAAACCGAAGAGAAGATACGCTCGCTATACCCGTTTCTTTTTTAGGGTACTTTCTCGGTCTCTTTTTCCTATAAGTTTACATACCTTCGTATCATGTACATGCTTTTTCTATCCATGTTTGTCTTGTTATCTTCTCGATCCTATCTTGAGAACCTTAGGTAGAACCCTTTTGGATGTAAACATGTAATTGAAACATGTTATGGTTCATGATTGCAAGTGGTTGCAAGTGGTTTCTAGTGGTTGCATAACACACATTAGGCACTAGATCGGCTCAGTCACATATCTCATATTGCATATGCATGGGTGCTCATACTTGTATATGGATGGAAACTTGATATGCTATCATTTGGATGTTGCATATGAATGAATGTTTGTGCACTCATGTAGAGATTATAAAGTATGTTAGGAATTTGCATACATGTTGGACTCATTACACTAACATATTTTGCATTAAGGAGGTCTGTTGAATCAATAACCGCCTGATCTTTTGCATTAGATAAGCACATATACACACACTCTTGCATAAGTTCATACAACATTAGAAATCTTTTAAGGACAATGGTTGCTTGTGGATGATGGTTGAGCAGGTGGATGATTAGATGATAGGAAGCATTCTTCTTAACTTGAAGATTTCGGGGACGTAATCCTTTAAGGAGGGGAGAATGTAACAACCCGTATTTTTATAACATGTTAAAACCATAAATCAAGGCAGAATTAAATTTTAAATTAAGAATCAAGGGAAACGGGTTACGCCATTGCGTTCGTCTCGAAATTCTTCTTGGAAACGAGTCCGAGTTTTCGACAAACGGAGTCCGTATGAGGGAGATATGACCCTCCAAAGTTTTAGAAATTTTCAGAATCGAAAACAGCTCGAAATTCGAATTCAAACCCCAGCGCAGACTGGGCGGGAATTTTCACGCCCAGAACCAGGTCGACCTGGGGGTCGACACTATGGTCGACCTCCTAGGGACCAGGTCGACCCTATGGTCGACCTGGGGGTCGACCTGGTGCTGAAACCCTGTTTTGAGCCTGGATTCATTCTAATATATCTGGTCTCGTTTTCTGTCTAGATTCGTTCGTCTAATCCTATATAAACAGCCTCCTAGCCTCATTCTCTTTACACCATTCTTCTCTAACCTTATGCTGCACAAATTCTTAATGGACATGGCTTCTTCGTCTTAATTAAATTAAAATAAAACACGAGGACTATTCCTTGAAGACTACGGCTAGGAATTGCATATTGGGGATTTGCTTCTACAATCAAATCAAGATTCAACGATTCAACAATTCGACGACTAGTTTCTAGATCTCAATTTCTTATACCACGATCTGTAAGTTCTAGTTACTTTGAGATTTAAACTTGTTAATTGTAATTTGGACATGAGATAAAGTGAAATTGGACTTAAGTATGATAATCGATTCACATCTATTCTAATTTCCATCTTGGATCTTGACATTTGGGAATATTGCTATGAAATCAGTTTGGACCTATTCGTGTTGTAAATCAAACTCTTTCATGCCCATAACATTATCATGCCTGTGATGTTGAATCAGTCTATTATTTACAAGTTTGGGACTATCACCTTATGACATGACTATCACCTTATTATGCTAGACCTGTAATCCTAATGTTTTGGGACTATTATTCTATATGCCGGTGATGTTATGACCAATTATCTCAAGTTATACCATGCTAGATTTATCACTTTATGCTCGTCCTTTGTGCCTATAATAGTTTTGATGTTATTCCCTTTATTTCTGGATCTGGATTTACTTGTAAATTAGATCGATTCACGTTTACATGCGATGGGAATACGATCTAGGTAGATTAGGCAAAACATGAATTGGTTATGAACATGAGTCATGAACTTGATAATAGGCATAAGTTGAAACTTGACACGAAACTTGCCATGAAAACTTCACACGAACTTGACATGCAATTTGAACATGGACATGACACTAGAATGAACTTGAAAATGGCCAACTCGAGGTTGGGTTGAGTTTGCAGTGTAATTATGCCCGGAACCGCCCGGCAAATCCAATGACTGCAAACAATAGGATCCAATGTGGGTAGTTGGTCATATCGCGCTTGAAACCCGAGGTCAGACTGAGTTGTGGTGTAATTCTGCCAGGAACCGCCCGGCATATCCAGTGACCACAACAACAGGCCTGATGTGAGAGGTTGGGGTGCATTAATGAATTAATGCCACATGATAGGGTTAAGTCATGAACATGAAAGACAACACTTAACCAACTTGACACATGATTTGTAGGGTTAAGTCATGAATTTGAACGACAACACTTAACCAATTTGACAAGTTAGACTGATGGGGTTAAGTCATGAATTTAAATGACAACACTTAACCTGCTGAACGAAACCCTAGTTATGCGGTCCATTTCAGCAGTAACCCACTTAGATGTATCATGGTACCCTGGAACTAGGCAGGGTGGGGCACGATTACTGGGCTGATTATAAGCGACCAAAACGACGGCTGAGTTGGTGCGCCAGTATAGGTTCAGGCGGACTATGGTCGTGCACGTAGTCCGGAGTTGAAAAAGCAGGCATTAGGCATCAGTAGGTTTACACTGTGCATACTTGATTTGTGTCGGTGGTTGGAACCATAGGGCTTGATACACCCTAGGGTGGACCTAGCAAAGGTGACTACATTCGTGATAGGGCCGTATGACACAGACACATGACGAGCTAGAACTTGTAGGGAGCCGATCGATTAGTGGATCGTTCCGTTGGACCTAGTAATGGGTCATTTCATGATATTAGGCCAAGGGATCATTTCATGGTTAATATATGACATGGGTTTAGGATAGTAGTACAGTTGGTGCAGCGAACCTTGAACATGCGATGCTATACTTGATTTATACTTGAATTATCATGCCATCTTAGTCTATCTAGCCCATCTTGTCATCATCCTTATGTTTACTTTCAGTTTATACATGTCATGTTACCTTTGCCTGTTTTTATGCTGAAAGTCACTAGGACTTACTAGTCTTTATGACTGACCCGTTTTCTTTCGCCTCTTTTTCTTTCGTTCCCCCCAGGTTCTCGAGGAGGAAACTCTAGCACTTAGCTTGGATTTCGCTTGCTTTCGGTTCAGCTCATGTACGGTTTGATCTTGAGCTATGCTTTGGCTGCATTTCTGCTACCTTTGGGGAATTAGGCTACTTTTGTTGTTTTAAGTTTATGCTTCTTTATTTATGCAAGACAGAATTTGTTGTAATGGAAAATAATGACTTTGGCTATTTGGTACTTTGGATGTAAAAGGTTTTGGCTCTTTTTGAAAGTATTGAAATTTGTCTTTTGATTCTTCCGCTGTTTTATTTATGTTCTGTCTTGTAATATCTCTATGTTTGCTTACCTCGATAACGCTCCTCCAAAACTAGTGCATTCCCTTTGTGAGTGACCCTAGTGGAGGTGGGGTGTTACAATGCTTTAGTAAGGACGATGACGTTGATCGATGGCGAGCAGGAGGCTCACGTACCAGTTTTACTACTATCTAATAATTGGATTTCCGTTGTTTGCTATTTCTCTGAATGTTGTAGTGAGGCAAATTGTACAAACACTATTATTGTTATCCTTATGTATGGGAAATACTTCCTAGTTGTCATGAAAGTTTAGTGTTTTCTGCTTTACTGTCACCACCTGTTGTATACGCTCTATTATATTTTATCCTTGCGCCATGAGTTTACGACAAGTTCCGCTTATGTATCATACCTTGATGATCTGCCTTGCATACCTTTTGGCACATTATTCCTCTTATATAGTGCGGGGGTTGTAGGCGGTCGTCACATTTGGTATCAGAGCTCTGATCAACGATTGTGGCCAAAGTTCAAAGATGTAATTACGTATGAGAGACGTACTTGTAGATTTCAGTTGGATGTTTACTATATATATTAGCATATATAGTAGTAGCGTTTGTACTTCTTTAGTAGTTTTTCTTGTAGATGGCTAATCATTATAATTTGCAGATTTAGAATGAGTCGACGTTATAGATGTTCAGCTAGGGAAGAAGCTGTGCCTGGAGGGGGTAATGGCAGGCAGCACATTACCTAGCCATGTTTGAAGCTATGACTGAAGCATGCCTTGAAGGAACCCCACTCAAATAGCAGCTACGGTTGATGTTGAAGTTCCAGTGCCTAGAGCTGTAGAATTTGCAAAGCTATGCAAAGACTTTTCCTCATTGGGGGGAAAACAATTTAAGGGCACTAAACCAGTTGAAGAAGTCTAGAGATGGATGGATACTTGTGTTCGAATCTTCAAGGACTTGGGCATTGATGATGCAACAAAGAGGAAACTTGGATCAAGGCAATTGGTAGGCAGAGCACTGGAATGGTGGAACTCTGTCACACTTGAGACCCCTGAAGGATATTTCATGGGAATTGTTCCAAGCTAAGTTTGAAGCAAAATTTATCTCCACCGTGTAGAAGTCTGTTCTGTTTAAGAGATCCGTGGAGCTTAAGCAGAATGGTCGACCAATTCTTGACTATATTTCTGACTTCGAGGCCTTGTCGAAGTATGCTCGTTCATATGTGGATACTCCTTATCAAAAGGATGAGAAGTTTGTCTTGGGATTGGATGAATATCTTGGGAATCAACTTGTGGATCACCTCCATAACAACTTTGAGAAGATCATCGAGAAGGCTTTGAGGCATGAAAGTCTATTTCCTAAGATGTCTGTTGTTGCAGCTAAAGAGGAACAAAAACCACAACAGGGTGGTAATAACAAGAAGAGGAAGCAACAACAACAGAAAGGAAGAGATGGCCAAAAAAAGCAGAAGGGAGGAGTGACTTGCTTCAATTGTTGGTAGAAGGGCCATTTTGCTAGTGAATGCAAGAATCCTAATGCTGAAAAGAAGTGCTTCAAGTGCGGGAAGCCGGAACATGAGAAGAAAGATTGTCCAGAATCAACTCAAGAGAAAAAAGTGGTTAAGGCTTATGCTTTATGTTAGATCCAAAATTGGGTCTAACACCTGAATTGTTCTAACTTAGGGGAGATTAATATCAGAAAAAATGCAATAAAAAGCAGAAAAGACACAAGGTTTATAGTAGTTCGGCGTTAATGAGCCTACGTCCACTTTATATCAATGATTATACTTAAGATTTGAGTACAACCAATGATTTATCTCTCAACCTCACTCTTACAATATTGATTCACTCATTAAATTCAAGATAACTCTGAGTAGAAATAATGGAGATATGATAATGGTGGAATCAGAGCTCTGAATTGCCAAAAGATCCCCAAAAATACCAAATCTGGGACTATTTATAGCTGATTTCTTCAGGCGGATTGTGGTCATACGTGTCACAAGTCCCGATGATCTCGGACAGGCTCGTAGCTTAATGGAGAAATGGTCAAAATGATAGTTAATGATAGGTGGCATAAGATCCTTCATCTTTGGGTCGTGGATGACTTGGTCGCTGCCTTCATCTCTCAGCTTTAGGGATCAGATCGTGGTAATGACTCGGGTGTGGATGGATCGGATCGCGGTAGGGAGCTGCGATCGGGGGGGGGGGGGGGAGGGGTTGTAGTAATGTCACGATCCGAGGGAGATAAGAAGACAATGGTCGAATCTTTAATGGTTTTGACATGTGTAGATCCATATTATCTTTATATATGAACTTTGGTGGCTTGGTACAAAAGCTAGCCAACATTTTGCCCCCTCGAAGTATGTTTTATCCGGGATGGAACATGCTTCGAAATTTCTGAGCTATCTTTTCACAAAGCGATGTGAATCAGTGGTCGTGTCTGTCTGAAATGTCGTATTGCTTCAGGAAGTTGCGTTCCTTGACTAGTATAAATATTGGGTTGTATCATTAGTCATTTCTTTGTTCATCGAGTGATTTTCATCTTTTGAATTCCTGGAGATATTGCTATCAAATCGCCAAGTAAGTCCTAAAACTCCCTGTAAGAAGTAGCATTTAATAACTTCCGTATTTCTGCAAATATGGAACTCTGTCATTTCCGATCCATTAGTCACGCTAGTGCTTGGATCGTCACTTCAAGTCTCGGACCGTGGTGGACTATCCCACAACTTCAATTAGAGTCATCCAATAGGCTTCGGACCGTGGTCTGGAGGGACAATGCACGACCCCTAGTGGGCTTTCCACCTGCTCGTGGCCCATGATGGCCTGGTGAGCCATATAGGACAAGGAAGGGAATATCAAGGGTCTTCTCCCTGGCTATATAAACGGGTTTACTCTCCTTCTTTCACTTTTCACTTCCTCTTTTACCAGCCACCACTCTTCTTACCTTTTACCTTCAAAACCCTAATTTGACTTTCAATAAAAATCGAGATTTTCTTTCAATAAAAAGGTAATAATAATGATAATTTCGCTTGTATCTCTTCTCTTCTTTTTTGGGTATCGATTCGAGTTCAATTTCCGTGGGGTATTTCTTATTTTGTTTGATTTCTTTTCCGCGCCTCCTTATTCCCTTTTCAGCAACGTAGCGATAGTGAAAAATGAAGGAGGCGGGTCTGGAGATAGTGATAGATGGGTTCAGTTTCGTGGGTTCATGAATGGAGAGGAGAAACAAGAGAGGAGGAAGAACATGTGAGGTCGGATCGTAGGTGAGGATCGTGTTCGGATCGCGGTAACAGTGGGATGGAGGAAAGAGAAATGGAGCTGGTGTTTTAATGCAGCAACGGATCGGATCGTAACATAATGAGGGAGTATTGGCTGATGGGAACATGGAGTGGAACGGATCGGGGGTCCCTCTTATGATCCGTTCGGGTAAGGGAGAGTTGTCACAGACTGGATCGTTCTGCGATCCGTAGCCTACATCACGAGGCGATGCTGTCTTACTAGCATAACTTGCCAGCGGTCCAATACCCATGGTCCGATCCCAGTTCCCTGCATTGGCATTTATACCGCGATCCGATCCCCAAGACTTCAACGAACCATCTTTGCTGACGATCCCAGACACATATTAAATTAAGCAATGCATAACAATTACAATATATTGGACAGTTAGGTTAGAGCCATCGAGATGAACTTTCTGGACTGAGCGACTTAACTTGATGGCATATCACGACCAATATCATGTTTATTTAACTAACTTCATGCTTTTCTTATATGTACGCACAGACACACACTTGCACTTACACACACAGAGGACGGGTAACTTGTGTTCTAACTTTTACTCGCCAACACAGCTATGTCTGATAAACAAGTGACTGAGACACCAAATGAAGGTACCGAATCAAAGACATCAGTACATCACGGCCCTGATGTGCTTCCCTCAGATTCAGGTAGGGAAAAATCCGACCTTGATTACGAGACGGATACCGATATAGAGTTAACGATTTCTGAGAGCACATCCCTTGAAGATGAGGATGATCGAGCTCCTGACGATATTCCGGGTGTTAAGGAATTAGAGTAGCTCACTGATTCTCTACCTTCCAAGTTAGACGATATAAAACTTAAGAAGATATGCTTAAGACACGGAACTCCCTGGGATAATCTGAAAACTCCAGAAAGCGGAGATAGATCTCATTCTGCCCCAGAGGGGTACATGACTGTTAGTTGACTCATGTGCTGGGTAGGAGCTATTCCTCCCTTCCCTCCACTTGTTGTCGATCTCTTAAGACAATTGCACATTGCCCCTATGCAACTCCATATGAATGCCTATGCGGCTCTGTATACTCTGTATATTGCTTATACGGAGATTCTACAGACCGAACTTACCCTTAAAGATATGAAATTCTAGTACCATTTCAAGCATCGTTCCGTAGGGGCTACCAATTTTTCTTTCTTCGAATCCGTTGCCAATAGAAAAGTTGTGACGGATGGTTATAGTAATATAGGGGATATCAAATCTGACTAGTTCTATATAAAACATCAAGCTGGATGTGCGAGGAAGTGGCTACAAGCAAGTACGTTTTCAACTTTCCTGCATTTACTTCGAATGCATAATTTCAGTGCTAATGAGTCATTTTGTTCCATACAGATCACAACTTTGAAAGAACAGAAGGATCGATATACGAAGACCGAATGTCCGCCTTTTCAAAAGTAACTCAGATTTCTTAAGAATTAAGAAATGTATTACCGACGAGAATCTTCACAAACACCGTCTTATAGATATAAGATTCAGACTTGGAGCGGGTGGCAAACCTTACAAGTATATGCCTCCGATCGAGGGAGAAGGAACTTCTCAAGCTGTAGAGACAACCAACCTTCGCAAGAGTCCTTCGCCGATGATTAATTAGGATGATGAAGATTTAAACGTATACAAAGGAGAAGAGGGGCAAGCTGACGAGCCAAAGGAGGTCCCGACCTCTGAGGGGCAGTCTCCCTTAAAAACTTCATCACCGGTTGAGTCTATCGCTCAGGATGAGTTAACGGAGGAACAAATACTCGGGGAATTGAATAAGATTCCTTTACCAGACGATATCTATACTCAGGAAGACTTCGGAGGGGAACCAATTTTTCCTATCTCTGAGGAGATGAATGCTCCAGTTGGAGAAAAGGAGTCACACAAACGAGCCTAACTCTATGCCCTGGTCCGTTAAAGGGGGATTTCACGGGATGCACAAATCACATGCACCATTTACCATAACACCCTTATACCACTAACATTCATAGTTTTAACATGCACCTATTTCTTTTTGCAGGGGAAATGTCTCGTAAACGGTCTTATTCTTATCGTTCCCTTCGTGAGGGCACACCAAGCCTCCTTCCAAATCCCGAGCATGTTTGTAGTGATAGTCGGGGAAGAGATAATCATCGGTCCCAGGATTCTCATCAATCTTATTCTACACAATCTCGATCTCCATCAAAGCAAGGTTCTGGAAAGCCTCACAGTTGTCCATCGCTACCGGCTGGGGGTAAGCAACTTCCTAGAGATTTGACCCCTTCGAAAAGTACGCCTTCTCATATCCAGTCTTCTAATAAACACCATGAGCCAAAGGACAAAAACAAAGATGAGGGCAAGATCATGGAGAAGAGGAAGGCATCTCATGTTTCCTCTAGTGAGCACGACTTGGATACCACCGCTGCATAGAATATTGCTCCCAATTTTGAAATTCAGGCCAGGCTGGAGCGCTTGCGAGAGCAATTCCCTGATATTTTCTTTGAGAGAATGATGTTCGTCCCGGATCTTGAACCGGTCCCCGAGGATTGGGACACAGAGGTGATAGGGTACGTATGCCATGTGGCTAAACAATATGGGGTAATGAAGAAGCATGCCGTTCATCTTTCAGATGCCATCCGTCGCCTAGAAACGGACGCGGCCAGGTCCCGAGTGAAAATTGAGAATGACACTAGGGCTAGGAGTAAAATGGAAAAAGAACTAGAGGATGCACAGGCCCAACTGGCTTTAGCTCAGCAAGATGCAGAGAATTACAGGTTTGAGATGGAAAGTGCTAGGGAGCGTTTTCGCAGTGAGGTTGATTCAAACAGCTAGGAACGGGTGGCTCTGAGGAAGGAAGTGGAAGATCTTAGGGCAATTAACAATGAACTGAAAACAACACAGGAACGCTTTGCTGCTAAGAAAGCTTCCTGGGAGAAAGAGAGGGCGAGCTTAAAAGACGACCTCGCTCTTGCCAAAAAATAAAAAGGAGTTTTAAATGATCAACTTGTCCAAGCTGAGGAGCGTGCAACTCTCACTGAAAGTAACTCCAATAATGCTCTTGAATCGGCCACTACTGCTGCTGATAAGCTCGCTGAAAAAGAGAAAGAGATAACTGGTTTTGAGGAACTGTTGTTCGACTTATTTGGTCAAGTCATTAAGACTCGAGACATCTCTTGGATTCCAGACTATCATGTTACTCTGGCCAATGTATGGGATGCAATTGTCGAAGGCGAGAAGCGGCGATTGATGGTCGACGAGATTGATAAAAACCAGCTGATGCAGACCTTTCTCGGAGGTGAAGAACCTGAGGCTTTGGATAAAGGAAGACACCTAATCCATGAATAGATCGAGCGGGAGAAGATTAAGATCAAGGGCAAGGATAAGGTTAATGAAGGCTCGAGCTCGGTGGTGGAGCCCAAAACCTCCAGTTGATTCCCTTGGCTCCAACCCCTCCAGTTGTTGGAGCCACCATTACAAATCTAGGCGATGAGTCAGCTAAAGGTATCTCCATATTCTCTCCACGGTTCATCAAAGCAGTCGTAGCTTGTCGTCGTCTCATGGGATAGACAACTGATATGGCCACATCTTCTCCCGATTCACTAACATTTGCTTCTCATGGTGTAGGTATCAAATCGGTCGAGAAAGATGTAGAGAAGAAGGTAGTGGCAGAGAAAGTTGATGTCCCCTCGGGTACTGATGTTGAAGTTTCTGAGATTCCAAAGAAAACCGAGGGTACAACAAGTGAGAAAGTCATTGTAGCACCCGTGGAATCCGGCACCGGCGCTCCTGCGGACGCTGAGGCTATTGCGGCTTTGCAAGACACAGATGTTGGTCATGGAGATGAGGAAGATGAAGTTGCCATCACATATGAGGCCAAGGATGATGATAGTGAAACCTTGGCTGACATGCAGGCTAGGAAAGAAAAGCAGTTAGTTCTTAAGAAGGGGGAACAAGACCCTGTATACGTGCCCCTATTTCCGAAGTCGACCCCAAAACTGGGTTGGTTATAAGATTCTCTTCCAAATCAATAACTACTCAGCTTGCCTCCTAGCCTTCTAGTTCTCCCCCGAAGTCTCTTGTTGATAAGAGAAAGAGGAAGAAGAGTGGTCGCTCTTATGCTGAAAAAGAGGAGTTGGAGAAACAGAAGAAGGAAAAGAAGTCAAAGTCATCTCCCAAGCGTAAATAGAATGCACTTATTGGCTCATATTTTTTCTTTTATGCTTTCCACTGGCCAAAAAATGTAGTTGTGAGAGTGGCCCTCACTTTTTTTTAGCTTCTTGTTCTTGTAAACCTGCTTTTAGTGAATGAAAAACTATTTCTTTTACACCATTGTGTACCTGCAAGTTTACCATGTTTGCATAGTTTATTATCCTGAATTACAAAATTTAAAAATAATCGTAACCAAAACAATCGTAACTAAATACTGAAGTCATGAATGATAATCATTGAAAAGTTTGTGTACTAAGTAAATGTGTAGTGTTCACGAATGCAAAGTGTCGTATGCACATGCCCCCAATCAATCATTAATATGATGCCTGGCCAGGGCTTATTAAGGATTAATTAGAGTCATATATGTGCTCCCCCCATTCCCGGAAATGAGGGGTTCAGGCCCCCTTTTTCATTCTTGTCCCCACTCGTGTGGTGGGATGGGATCCCTTGAGTGGCATATGTCACTGTGCCTTTATATTCTCCCGATCCTTCAACGGTTTAAGATTTCTTGTGGTGCTAAGTCTCTAGCACCTTTATACTCTCCCAATCCTTCAACGGGTTAGAGTTCTAGGGGAGCTAAGTCTCTAGCACTTTTATACTCTCCTGATCCTTCAGCGGGTTAGAGTTCGAGCTAGATTCTTGGTCTGCTCACCGATCCTTTAGCGGGGCAGAAGTTCTAGGGGTGCTAAGTCTCTAGCGCCTTTATACTCTCCCGATCCTTCAGTGGGTTAGAGTGTTATCAAGGCGGTTTTATCGCGGTGCACATGAACACCTTGGGGACGTTATTTTTGCGTCCTTTATATTCTCTCCCTAATCTCGAGAGTTAAAGTGCAAGCAGTAGTGTGATTTACCTCGCCGCACCTTTTGGAGCTTTAGTTACCATTAGTCTTCCGATCTGATGGCATTTTGAATTAGGTATATTGTGATTGCTGCCTAGCTTAAAACAAATCTCAAAATGGTAATAATCTATTTCAATTAAAATAAAAGAGAAGACAAGAAACAGTGCAGAAAAGGTAAATGACACGCGATATTTTTATAGTGGTTCGGTCGAATCATAACCTACGTCCACTTTACAATCTTTTGTTCAAGTAACCAGACTGTTCTAGGCAAGTTGATCCTTCTTACATGGTCCTAAAAACAAAAGAGTAAAACTAACAATTTCATGTCAGATAAGGCCGCAAATGCTGGGCATTCCACACTCTGGGGATTTCATCTCCATCCACGGTTGCTAGCTTGAAGGTTCCATTATCAAGCCTTCGTAAAATGGAGTACGGTCCTTCCCATTTCGGGATTATATGTACTGGGGGTAGAAAGACGCGCTTCAGAACCAAGTCTCCGGGTTCGAAGGTTCAAGCTCGGACTTTCTTGTTGTAATACCGAGCAACTTGTTGCTTGTGCCTCAAGGCACATAGATCGGCTTCATCCCTCTTTTCTTCAACCATGTCTAAAGAATCAAGGAGCAGCTCATTGTTGGTCATCGGATCATAATAAGTGGTTCGATGAGATGGTACTTCCAACTCGACCGGAATGACCGCTTCATCTCCAAACGCAAGGGAAAACGGGGTGTGACCCGTCGCCGACTTGCACGTTGTTTTATAGGCCCATAGTGCCAAGGGTAATTCATCAACCCACATGACTTTTGCCCTCTTCAATCTTTTCTTTAGAATGGATTTAATCACCTTGTTTTCCGCTTCGACTTGTCCGTTCGATTGCGGATGTGCCACAGAGGTGTATCTTTTCTCGATATGATACTTCTGACAGAAATCTCGAAACTTGGTACTATCGAATTGGGTCCCATTATCGGTTACGACAACTTTTGGAATCCCAAACTGACATATAATGTTCTTGACACCAAAAAATATCACTCGCGTGGTTGTGATCGTGGTCAAAGGCTCTACTTCTACCCATTTAGTGAAGTAATCCACGGCCACAATAGCGAACTTTGCTCCGCCCTTTGCTATGGGAAGGCTCCCAATAATGTCAATCCCCTACATAACAAAAGGCCATGGGCTTGTCATTGTCTTCAACTGGCTAGGTGGCGCCCTAGGTATCTTGGAGAATTTCTGACAAGCGTCACAACGTCGTGCATACTTGGTTGCATCCTTGTTTATGGTAGGCCAGAAATAGCCATACCGCAATATCTTCTTCGCCAGCGTTTTCCCTCCAGTGTGATCGCCACACTCGCCTTTGTGGACCTCTTTCAGCACACGCTTGATGTCATCATGGGCGATACACCGGAGGAGGGGCATCGAGAAACCTTGTCTGTATAGGACATTGCCTTGCAACACATATCGGGATGCTTTTCGTATAACTGCATGCCTCTCACTTTTCTTCGTCGAAAGCGTTCCGTTTATCAAAAACTTCTTTAGAGGAGACATCTATGACTCCCTCTCAGGTTCAATCTCTAGTACCAGATCAACTTCCATCTGATCTATGCTAGGAGACTGTAGTACTTCAATTGGGACCAGCTCCGTATCCTGAGGATTATCTGAACTAGCCATTTTCGCCAACTTGTCTGCCTTTTGATTCTCCGTTCGGGGAATATGAGATATGCTGTGGTGGTCAAAACCATCCAGCAACTTCTTCACTTTTTCCAAGTATGATATCAGCCTTGGACTCTTGGCTTGAAACTTTCCAGTGACCTGGTTTACGACTATCTTGGAATCGCAAAAGATGTCTAGCTTTGTGATATCCAATTACTTTGCGAGTTCCAGCCCGACAATTAGGGCTTCATACTCGGAGTCGTTATTAGTAGCGTGGAACTCCAGTCTAAGAGCGTAATATATTAACCGTTTCTCTGGAGTTTCGAGAACCACTCCGGCGCCAGATCGTCTGTCATTTTTAGCTCCATCAGTGTATAGTTTCCTGGCATTAGGGTCGAGGAGTAGCTTTGGCAGATCATCCCCTTTGGCTACTACATCATCTTCTGGGATGGTGAACTCTGCTATAAAATTTGCAAGTGCCTGCCCTCTTATCGACCTTCGGGGTTGGAAGTTCAGGTCGAATTGGGTCAACTCGATGTTCCATTTGAGAAACCTTCCTGATGCTTCTGGCATTTGCAGAACTTGCTTTAGTGGGTGATCGGTGTACACAGTAATGGGATGAGCCCGGAAGTAGTGGCAAAGTTTTCTAGATGCAATCAGTAAGCTATACGCCAGCTTTTCTATTTTTGGATAATTCCGTTCTGCGGCCGCCAATTTCTTACTCACATAGTACACTGGTCTTTGTACCTTATCCTCTTCTCTAACCAAAGCCGAACTGATTGCGTGAGACGACACTGCTAAGTACACAAATAAATCCTTGTGATCCACAGGCTTAGACAGTATCGGGGGTCTTTCCAGATGGTTCAACAGATTCTGGAATGCTTCTATACAATCGGGAGTCCATTTAAAGTTGTGTTTGCCTCGCTTTATCAGCTCGAAAAATGGGATGCATTTATCTGTAGCTTTGGAGATGAACCTACTCAGCGCCGCCACCTTTCCAGCGAGGCTTTGGACATCCTTAATCTGCTTCGGTTCTTGGATATTTCGGATTGCTGTAATTTGATTTGGATTGATTTCGATTCTACACGAGCTGACGATGAATCCTTGGAATTTTCCAGATGCTACCCCAAAGGATTCAGTTTCATCCCATATTTCCGGAGAATCCCGAACATTTCTGCTAAATCGGTAGTATGATCGGACGATTGTCTGGACTTTACCAACATGTCGCCAACGTATACTTCCATCGTTTTCCCGATTTGGTTGTAGAACATTCTATTCACCAATCGCTGATATGTAGCGCCGACATTCTTCAAACCGAAAGGCATCACCACATAGTAGTATAATCCCAAATCTGTAATGAAGCTGGTATGCTCTTGGTCTGGGACGTGCATGGGGATTTGATTGCACCCTGAGTACGCATCCATAAAAGAAAGAAGTTCATGATCCGCGGTTGAATCTACCAACTGATCGATTCGAGGTAACAGAAAGTTATCCTTTGGGCAGGCTTTGTTTAGATCTGAGAAGTTGATGCATGTACACCACTTTCCATTGGCCTTTTTTTTTACCAAAACCGGGTTTGAAATCTAGTCAGGGTATGTTGAATCTTTAATAAATCCATTACTCCTCAGCTTTTCGACTTCTTCCTTCAAGGCGGCTGACCTCTCTGGGCCAAGCACTTGCCTTTTCTGTTTGACAGGAGGATGTTTTGGGTTGATGCTTAACGAATGACTCATAGTCGAGGGAGATATTCCACACATGTCCGCATGGGTCCAGGCGAATACATCCAAGTTAGCTTTCAGGAAATTTGTTAATTCTTTGGCTTGAACAGGATCCAACTGGGATCCAATCTGCAGGACCTTCTCTGGGTCACTATTATCGATTGGTACATCCACAATCTCTTCATTGGGAGTCGCCATTCTGTCCCCAGGCTCTTCTTCCTCTCTGAGATCTATGTCCTCGGGCAACTCTCTGGGCGACCCTCCCGGAGGTATTTTCTTTAGTTGCTACGAGGATTCCTCCCTCAGTGGGGAAGAACTACCTTTTGTTTCTACATCTTTCCCTTTTCAGAGCAATTTTAACTCTGCAATGTAGCATGCTCGTGCAACAACTTGATCTCCTCTGACTATGCCTATGCCGGCATCCGTCGGGAACTTCAACAACAGGCACCAGGAGCAATGCAGGCCCTGAATTTGGCTAGGGCTGGCAGGCCCAAAAAGGCATTGTACAACGACTTAATGTCCAGGACTACAAAGGGGAGAATTCTCACTCTCTGGCGTTCTCCTTCCCCAAGGGTTACTAACAATTCCACATATCCCATTGGAGCGGTCGAGGCTTCATTAAATCCACGTATCGAACCCTCGCATGGTTTCAAATCTTTTGGCTCGAGTTTCATTTGGTCGAATGTTTTCTTGAATAGAATGTTGACCAAACTCCCGTTATCCACTAAAACTTTATGAACTATAGCTGGACCAATGGTGACGGTGATCACTAATGGGTCTTCAGTTGGGGAGTGAACCCCAATACTCTCTCGTGCGCGAAATATGATGTCATCAGACATCGTTTTTTGTTGCTTAACCAAAGCGTTATCCTCGGGGTTGCTACATTCCCCCACTTCAAAATGTTGTTTAGCTGCATTCACGTACTGATCCATAGCTCTGAAACTATGCCCTGCCAGATGAAGCCCACTAACTATGGTATTGATAACGATATTTTTTTCCTATTTGCTGAGCCGTTGGTTTGGCAACAGGTTGGCTTTGGTTCGGGGCTTGTACAGCTTGCCCCGTGTCCCTAGAAGTTATCATATATTCATCAAGCTTTCCTTCTCGGAGCAGTTTTTCTATCACATCTCTCAAATGACGAAATTCGTTTGTGGTGGAATGACCATGAACCTGATGAAAAAGACAAAATTTCCCAGTTTCACGCTCTTTTTCGTAGAATCTCTCGGAGGAGGCATTTTGTATTGGTGGACATTATATGTATATAGGAAGATGTTTTCCAATGTATCATTTAACGGTGTGAAGTTCTCAAACGGTCTAGGCCGGGATCTTCTCTGAGAGTCATTTCCTCGATTTCTCTCCCGATTATTGTTATTACTATTCCCCGATTGGCGACCATTGCCTTGATTCTTGTTTCCGACATTAACTTCAACTTTTCCTGAGTTATCTCCCGTTTGCTTAATGGCCACATTACTTGGGATATCCTCCTTATCAGCAGCCTTCCTCTTTCGGTTGGCGTAAATTTCCTCTCGACGCATGCGGATGTTGGCCTTTTCGTAAAATATCTCTCTGGTTAACGGTGGTTTACCGGCCAGGTATCTTCCAAACTCAGTATCCTTATCCACTCCGTCAATCAGAGCCATCAAAACAGTTTGTTCATGGGGATCTCTAACCTCCGTGACCGCTAAATTGAAGCAATCTAAATAGGACCTCAAAGTTTCGTCCGGACGTTGCTTAATGAGGGACAACTCAATGACATTGTTAGATCTTTGGGTATGTAATCGGAACTGATTTACAAACTGTTCACTTAATTCCCTGAAACTAGAGATCAATCGTGCTGGAAAATGAGTGAACCACATTAACGCCGTATCCTCTAGGAATATCGGGAACGCCTTACATTTCACGGCATCGGAAGCGACAACCGCATTCATGTACCATGAATATCTCATCAGGTGCTGAACTGGATCAGCCTTTCCCGCATAACAGTTCATGGATAGCATGTTAAATTTCCTAGGGAATCGAACCTCTAAAATATCATTTGTAAAAGGCGAATGTCTACGGCCTATACCCCAATCTTCGGTTCTTTGTTCACGACTTTCCACCATCATTTTCCTGATCATGGATTCGACATCTGCATGGGTAAAAGTGGATTCGGGATCAGCACTTCTTGCCCGGCGAGCCCCTTCAGCATTTCTTTGACGTGTTGCTGCAAGGTCTGGGTCCTGGACATAACTCCCTCCCCTCTATTGCCGCGATCAGTCGCACGACGAGCAGGAGGAATAGATCGATTCTGAGCAGGATCAATAACGCCTCCATTCCTAGGCGGTAGGATGGGCTCATTTAAGTTACGGTTATTAGTTTCCTGATTAAACACTTCTATATTCTTAGCCCTTTCCAATGGAGGCCATCGCCGGTTTCTCAGAGGTTCTTCAGACGAGGATGTATGTTTCGGGGATAAAGGGTAAGATGGAGGTGGCAAAAGCTGCCTTTGAATATCGTCAATTCGTCTACCTAAGGCAGTAATATTCCGACACAGCAACGAGCTCTCCTGTCTTTGAGCGGCCAATTCATTAGTTTGCTAGTCCAATTTTCAAGTATCCGAGTCAGATCTTCTTCGGTAACTTGAGCAGAAGGGTCGAACTGGTCATCTTCATCTTCTCTTATACGCAAGGAACTTGAACCGGGTTGAGCAAAAGTACCAGCACGAGCAGACGAGCCATAATTTCCTTCCTAGGTCGGGTAGTAGTCTGATTGTCAGTTCGGATCGTGGTCCTCCTAGGATGATGGCTCGTGGTACCCCCTTGACGTCGGTTCGTGGTGATAGGTGCAAGAGGGATCGCGGCGTGGTCCTGCGATCAGGTAGTGACTCCTTCAGCTGTCTGGTTCGTTACACCATCACCGGATCGGATCTCCCCTGCATTACCACGATCCGAGAGCTCTTCTTCAACCTGTTCGTACACGCTTTCTTCAATTGCTTCGTTTACAGCTTCATTCGCCTGCGAAGCTCGCACTTTCTTAGACTTCTTTCCAGCCATGATATCCGAGCTTTACTGAAATCTTCAAAAATTGAAACAGTGGAATTTTGGACTGTTTTCTTCGGACTTGACTGTCCAAACAATAGAACTACAATCCACTATGCTGAGACTTCGTTTCTCAGTGAAAGCACCAAAATGTTAGATCCAAAATTGGGTCTAACACCCGAATTGTTCTAATTTGGGGGAGATTAATATCAGAAAAAATGCAAGAAAAAACAGAAAAGACACAAGGTTTATAGTGGTTCGGCGTTAATGAGCCTACGTCCACTTTATATCAATGATTGTACTTAAGATTCGAGTACAACCAATGATTTATCTCTCAGCCTCACTCTTACAATATTGATTCACTCAGTAAATTCAAGATAACTCTAAGTAGAAATAATGGATATATGATAATGGTGGAATCAGAGCTCTGAATTGCCAAAAGATCCCCAAAAATGCCAAATCTGGGACTATTTATAGCTGATTTCTTCAGGTGGATCGTGGTCATATGTGTCACAAATCCCGATGATCTCGGACGGGCTTGTAGCTTGATGGAGAAATGGTCAAAATGACTATTATGGACAGGTGGCATAAGATCCTTCATCTTCGGGTCGTGGATGACTTGGTCGTGGTCTTCATCTCTCAGCTTCAGGGATCAGATCGTGGTAATGACTCAGGTGTGGATGGATCGGATCGCGGTAGGGAGCTGCGATCGGGGGGGGGGGGGGTGTAGTAGCATCACGATCCGAGGAAGATAGGAAGACTACGATCGAATCTTTAATTATTTTGACATGTGTAGATCCATATTATCTTTATATATGAACCTTGGTGGCTTCGTCCAAAAGCTAGCCAACACTTTAGGGGCAATACCGTCTTCTCAAAATCCCCTACTATAGAAGAGAAAGGAAAGGGTGTTGTGGTGCAAGGTACTCTGTTAACCAGCTTTTTGGTCCAGTTCCCAGGAAAGCATCAGACACGCTCAACTCAACATACCTCTTGAAGCTGAGGCCAAAAAGGAACACACAGAAGTGAAGGAAACATGATCAAGAAGGGATTACACCGCTTGTGGCCTCACGGCATGCAGAAGACATTCGCAAACCAAGGCCTCAGACCCTGAAGGAGTTACGAGCCTCGACCACCCGGTCCCGGGACCCTCGCACCCCTCGGAAGGACCTCACCCAGGCATGACACGGAATTCGCACCCAGCCGGGTGCAAAATCTCGCGTCCATGCCTGGTTTCGAAATTTCGAACCTAGTGGGTGCGAGGTCTCGAGCCCAGCGGGTGCAAAATCTCGCACCCATAGCCGGGCTCGAGGCCCCAAGCCTGTGGGCGCGAAGTCTCGTGCCCACAATTGGGTTCGATATTCCGAACCCAGCGGAGAGAGATTTCACGACGGCGCCTGGGTTCGAAATTTCGAATCCACCGGGTTAAAAATTTCGAACCCAGGTACCCGAAATTTCGAGGCGCGCAGGTGGTGGGCTCGAATTTCCTGCATGTGGTCCCTATTTCTACCTAATCCTACCTACTCCCACTCCTATAAATAGCCCGTGGCCTCACCCTTCAAAAGTGTTGGATTTTCTTCACTTGAGACCTCCCTAGAGCTTCATGAACTCCATTAATGGCATCTCCTATTTGAGGAAGAAGGAGAATTAAATATTCTTTTTCCTAAATGCCTAGCATATTTCAATTATGAAAGTGAATGTAATGAGCATGACTCTACCTTATAATTCTTGAGTGATTAATAAAAGCGGACGTAGGCCTAATCCTCGGTAGAACCACTGTAAATACTTGTGTTATTCACCGCTTTCTGTTACTTAGTCCTGCGACCAAATTAACTATTCCTAGTAATAGGAATCTTTGGTGTTTACGACATTTTTTGCCGTCAACATTTGGTGCTTTCACTGAGAAATTGAATTCAAGATTTGCCATGTTATCATCTCGACTTCGACAAGCTTGAGGTTCCTTGCATAACTTGCTGTCGAGTCCGCTTACGATGGTAAAGAAGTCAAAGAACGTAATAGTCGGCTCTTCAGCCGCAGCCGAGGCCGGTACCTCCCAACAACATCAACCGGTAGATGTCCAGGCCCCTAATGAAACCATCCCTCTTGTTGTGGACCCCGAAGCGCCCGTTACCCAAGCTCAAATTAGCGCACTTAATGAAAGATATGAGAACACCGCAGTCGAGCTTAACCAAGCATTAAGGGATAACATCGGTCTAATGCGCCAACTTCAAGAAAGTCAATGCGTCGTTGCCCGACTTCAATTGGCTCGGAACAATGCTCGATCCCGACCAACTGCATCAGAAACTTCCTCTTCCGAGTCAAGGGGCCCACACCAAAGGAGAAGGTTCACCCTCATCAACAATGTCGCCGCTCGCACCAATGCCCTTGCTAGCGGTAACAGTCATGCTAACGAGAATGGGAACGACGACCGAACTACGGTCACATACAACGAGGGGGCACATTATCGAGACCGCTCTCGCTTGATTATCAATGACGGACCCAATCCTACAAACCAACCTCTCCCTCGACATAAGCCAACGGTCGCTAATCAGGGCGAGGGGCCCGTTATCCCAATGGCCCGCACTCCTGTGGAACAGGACCCGCGTCACCCCGCTCCACCTCAACTTCCACACCAAGACCCAGTCATAGATGTCGAGGACATAGAGGAGGACGATCCAGACGTCCATTATAGAAGACGGCCTCGCAACCGGACTCCGGAACCCCGTCAAAACCCTTGGACCCCGATGGAGGATCCACATCTGACCTATCTCCCCGACATGATACGGAGGGTCATGAGGGAGATACGAGGGGGCGCACATGGCGCATGGGAAGCTCACATTAGGCGTAACCCCTTCACAAGAAGAGTGAATGAAGCCGAGTGGACAAGGCACTTTAGCATGCCACAAATGCCACTCTATGATGGTACCACTGATCCTTGTGCCTTCTTGAATCGCTATGAATGGCAAATGGACTCTAGCCGGGGCGATGATCCAGCCAAATGTAAATGCTTCCCGGCCTTCCTTTTCGATACCACTCTACTTTGGTTCTCCTGCCTCCCTCTCAATTCCATTAACAACTTCGGGCAACTAGAAACAGAGATGGTCAAGCAATTCAGGGTGGATATCCCAACTTCGAAGAATGCCCTCACCTTATCCAACCTATACAGTGGCCCGCCGAGTCGCTTAGGAGCTACCTTTCCGGGTTCAACACAGCTCTCGCCGAGGTTGAAGATCCATATCCTCGCACCATACTCTTTCAGCTATCAAAAGATGTCCTCCCTACTTCAGAGTTCGGAGCCTGGATCGATCGAAAGCAGCCAAAGAGCCTCGACACATTCTATGAGAAGGCAGACCAACACTTGTGCCAAGAAGAGGCCAGGCGGAACCGACTTTCCGCCACAAGTCATCCCTATGACTCCCAACAGATACCGCCAATAACCAATTCAGAGGTAGGCGATGCGGGGAGCCTTTCGACCAAAACAGGGGGGCAGGTCCCTAAAGGAAAAAACCTAACAATGGCAGGACGGATGGACGAAACAACGGGAAAGCCCCAGCAGAATTAAGAAAGCCCGGCCCTTGCCAAGCTTTCGAGACCTGCACCCCATTGAATGAAGAAATAGAGACAATCTACTTGGAAACGTGTAACACCCTGCCATACAAGAAGCCGTGCGTCAAAGAATCAATCGACCGCGAGAAGAAACTGGGTGGTACTGTCGATACCACGACGTGTACGGGCACAACACCAACGAATGCCGCCAACTTAGGGATGCAATCGAGAAACTTATTCGCAAGAAACGGCTCGACCAATATGTCCAAGAGCCCTTTCCCGCCGAGGCAAACTCGCATCCTCCAGCACCAGCTCCGCAAGCAGTCGCCAAGGGAGCTCCAAGACCATCTAACCCAAGACGAGGAATTGTGATCAACACCATATGTGGCGGACATTACCCTACACATAACATCTTTCGAAAAATGGAGGAATACGTGAGTTCCATAAAACATGCTACTTACGAAGCCTGCTCCGATCTCCCTGGGTTCATCCCATCCAAGCTACGAAAAACCATGCGGGACGACATCGTCTTTCGAGAATGGGAATAAAAAAGGGTGGAAATCCCGACTACCGATCCATTAGTCATCACTGCCCAGATCGGTGTCGCTTCCGTTCTAAAGGTCTTAATCGACTCAGGAAGCTCGGTCAACATCATCTTTAAGGCCGCCTACGACCGGATGAAATTGGAAACAAACTTGAAGCCATACCACGCCGTAATTCACGGCTTCAATGGGGCCTCTAGTTCCCTCGTAGGGATGATTGACCTACCCATAGAACTGGGCGAGGGGGACCAAAGCCGATTCCGGATTCTCACTTTCATGGTCATAAACATCGACTCCCCATACAACGCTTTCCTAGGTCGCCCCTTTCTCACCGAATTCCGAGTTTACATGGCACCATGGTCTCTCCTAATGAAATTTCCGAGGGAAAATGGGATCGGAACCGTCAAGGGCGACCAAGTAAGCGCTAGGGAATGTTACACAATAGCATGGAAGAATGTGTGCAATAAGGACAAGGGCAACGTCATGCCCGCTCCTTCTTGCGCCAAGAACGTCTCTGCATAGCAATCTATGATGCCTGGGCCCTGGCTCAGGCGCCCCTCCTGTCTTTCTGATGACCTCGACCCACAGAAGGGCAAAGACCCCGAATACGAGAGGGCTACCCCGGTCGAATCCATAGTGGGCGTTCCCTTCAACCTCGACGACCCAACAAGGGTGTTGAAGGTAGGGTCACAACTCCACCCAGCAGTTAAAGAAGATCTCATATGCTTTCTAAAAGCCAATTTAAACGTGTTTGCATGGACTCACTCCGACATGAAAGGCGTCGACTTCGCAATTGCTTGCCATTCCCTTGGCTTAGATCCTAGAGTAACCCCAGTTAAACAGAAACGCCGCTTTTTAGGGCCCGAGAGGTCCAAGGCACTCAAAGAAGAGGTGGACCGTCTGCTCAACAATAACTTCATCCGTGGAGCTGACTACCCCGAATGGGTTTCCAATCCAGTTCTGGTTAAAAAGGCCAACGACAAGTGGCGAACATGCATCGATTTCTCCGATCTGAACAAGGCATGTCCTAAGGACAACTTCCCACTCCCAAAAATCGATCGACTAGTCGATTCGACCGCCGGATACCAGCTATTATCCTTCATGGATGCCTACTCAGGCTACAACCAAATCCCGATGAGCTTCCGCGACCAAGAACAAACATCTTTCATAACCGACCTTGGGCTCTACTGCTATCGTGTTATACCCTTCGACCTTAAAAATGTCGGCGCCACTTATCAACAAATGGTTAATCAACTCTTTAAAAATCAAATCTAAAAGTCCATGGAGGTGTACGTGGATGATATGCTAGTAAAATCTAAAATATCAAGCGATCGCGTCCACGATTTCTTCGAAGTGTTCGGTGTCCTTTGCCAGTATGACATGAAACTCAACCCCCTGAAATGCTCCTTCAGAGTCGCCTCGGGGAAGTTCTCGAGTTTCATTGTCAATTCACGGGGCATCGAAGCTAACCCAGAAAAAATCCAAGCTATTCGGGACATCTGAGTCCCCGAGAATATCAGGGATGTTCAAAGTCTGAATGGAAAAGTCACCGCTTTAAGTTGGTTCATCCCTAAGGCCACCGACATGTGCATCCCCTTCTTCGATTTACTTCGAAAAGGGAAAAGCAACTTCGAGTGGACCCCCGAATGCGTCTCCACATTCAAGGAACTTCTGGATCATTTAGAGCGACCACCTATCCTCTCTAAGCCTACAGACCATGATGACTTATATATTTACATGGCTGTTTCTGCACAGGCAATCTGCTCGACAGTAATATGCCTCGAAGACCACACTCAATGGCCCATCTACTATATCAACAAGCGGTTAACAGGGGCATAGAAGAGCTACCCGAAGTTAGAGAAGCTGGCATTTTGCTTATTAATTTCCTCTAGAAAGCTCCGACCATATTTTCAGTTGCATCCCATAAAAGTTTTCACTAACCAGCCACTACGTCCGGTCCTACAACGACCCGGGGCGTCAGGGCAAGTTAAGCCAGTTCGAGATAACCTTCATCCCCCGATGAGCCATCCTCGGCCAAGCTCTCGCAGACTTCATCGTGGAGTTCACAGCCCCCGAGGAGGAACCCACGGTGAACGCTGGAATTCCCGATGCCAAGTGGAAATTATTCGTAGATGGCTCCTCTAATAGAAAATGCTCCGGGGTCGGAGTCATGCTCGTCACCCCTGAGGAACGCCCGATGTATTACGCGTTGAGGCTAAATGTCTTTGCTACTAACAACGACGCGGAGTACGAGGCCTTAATTGTCGGGCTTGGAATCGCGATCGAACTCAAGTTGGAGACCTTCCACATCTTCTCTGATTCACAGCTTATCGTCTGACAACTATTGGGAGAGAATCATGTGAAAGAGGGACGACTTTCCCAGTACTTGGCCCGGGTTCAGGGGCTACTCGTCTACCTCGAGCACTTCACCATCACCCATATACCATGCGAACAAAATGAAAAAGAAGATTCCCTCACCAGAATGGAAAACTCCGAAGATCTGCAACTTAACGGATTCTCCCCGGTTGAATTCCTTAACTCTCCAAGCATCAAGCAAGGGCAGGACGAGACGATTTTGAACACTGATCCCGAGCCCGAGTCCTAGATGACACCGATCAGAAATTACCTACAGCACGTGATCCTACTAAATCATTACAAGGAAAGGCGCGCGCTCACTCGCCAGTTAGCCCGTTACCTTCTTATGGCGGGGTACTCTACCGCAAAAGTTTTTCCGTTCCCTTGCTTCGGTGCGTAGCTCATGGCGACGCCCTCCAAGTACTAAGCAGTGTGCATGAAGGCGAATGCGGCGATCACATTGGGGGGAGACCCTAGCCAGAAAGATTCTCGGACATGGTTATTACTGGCCCACGCTTGATCAAGACGCCACAGACTATGCTCGCAAGTGCGATAAGTGCCAGCGCTTCTCCAAGATTCCACCAGCTCCACCTACCGAACTGTCTCAAATGGTCAGCCCGTGGCCATTTACCATGTGGGGAATCGACATCATCGGAACTCTTCCAATGGTCAGAGGCGGGGCACGATAACCGTCGTCACAGTGGACTATTTCACAAGTGGTGGGCAGAAGCTGAAGCTCTCGCCACCATAACCACGAAGAAGATGATCAACTTTGTCGTCCGCAACATCATTACCCGCTATTGAGAGCCTTAGTCTATCATCTCCGACAACGGCACTCAATTCGAGAGCACCGAGTTTAAGGCTTTCTGTCAGCGCCACGACATCGATAAAAGATTCTCAGCGGTGGCTCATCCTCAAGCTAATGGGCAAGTCGAGGCGGTTAATAAGGTCATTAAATCCATCATCAAGAAACATCTGGAAAAGGCCGGGGCATGTGGGCAGATGAACTTCCTCTAGCTCTATCGGCTTACTGCACCAACCACAAGATAGCAACCGGTCATACCCCTTTAACCCTTGCATATAGATCTGAAGCCGTCATTCCCATTGAGCTCAAGTTTCAATCCTATCGAGTCACATACTTCGATCCAAAGACAAACCAAGATTTACTTCTGAGATCACTCGACTTACTGGAAGAAAAAAGAAATGAGGCCGATATCAAAGCCGCCGCCCAACGACAACGAGTAAACTGATATTTCAATTCCAAGATCCGCCACAAGGACCTCAACATTGGCGACCACGTTCTAAAGCGGGTGTTTCCTTTGCGAATGGACTCTGCGCCTCGCTGGGATGGCTCGTACTCCATACAACGAAAGCTCAGCGATGGAACCTTCAGGCTCGCCACTGTCGACGAACCTGAACTCCCAAGGGCATGGAATAACGAACATCTCCGCCGCTACTTTACATAACTCAGTTTACAGTTGTTTATGCTTTTCAAACAATGTTCTATTTTTTCAGAAATCCAAAGCATTGTAAAGGCTATTACTGCCAAAGTTATTAGTAGAAATGATGTTCAATTTCATATCTCCTTGTTGTTTACTTCTCACGTAATGTGTCTTGTTTTCTAATAACCTGCTCAATTCACGACAACAACTGCCGCATCGGCACCCTGAGCACAAGAGCCGGCGTGGCCATTTCAATTTCTTGGCAACATCGAGTCTGAAACACTTGGCTACGCCTGGCACCCCGAGCACGGGAGCTAGCAACGCTACTCGAATAGCCGGCACGTGGCGCGACCGAGTCTAAACAACCACTAACTCGAACCCCGGCCCAGTGCCGAGGTCGAGGATAAATCATTCCGCGTCCTAGTCCAGGTGGCTTGGCGCCACTCAACGACCGACTGAGATCGATGCAAATCTCTCTCCGCCAGTTGTCGGTGCCGGTCGAATCTTGGCGCAACACCAAGATTGACCTTAAATCGTTTCTCCCCTTAGCTCTCAAGGCTAGGGAGCTGCCCGTGGCCACGATCGGAGCGTAAGAGCTAATGATCGGGGCTGAAAACTACGCCGGCAAATAAATGACGTTTGGCAGCTCGCCTCAACCTGATGAATGACGGGAGAGCCACCCACCTGGAGGACGGCACAATGCGACGCCCTTCGCCTTCGCTATACTTGGGTTAAACCCCGGGCTACCCAAAATAGCAGGCGGACAGCCTCGTTTCGCAAACTACGGGTTCCCTGGGCTGAGGGGAACTTACTGAAACCAACGCTCTACCTCACCTCTTTGGAATACTTTACCCAGAAACGACCCCTAATCGCTTTTGTGACAAGTGTAACGATAAGTGATTTTGTGCAAGTACATGACACTGGAAAACATAAAAAGAACATCCGAACACTTGACATAAAAGACGATCATTACTAATTAATATTTCCTTTTCACACATACACGCTAAAACAAAGTACGTGTCTAATACTTTTACTTTCTAATGACAGGTTGTACATGAGAACCACACTGTGTCTTGAAAAACAAAAAGCGAGGGTCGTACCCTCGTAAACTATCGACCTACACTACCAAAATAACGGTAACTCCTACTAAGGTTGCTAACGCTAACCATGTTTCCTTTTCTTGTGCTTGTGCTTGTCCCTTTTTGCAGATTCCACGCTTGACAGTTCATCCTTGGTTTTGGGTTTCTTCTTGTCAGAATCGCTCTTTCCATCTCCACCCCTCCGGGAAGTGGTCGATTCATGAGAAGCTGGGAGGCATCTCTCGCCCATCCCATCGCCACTAGAAACCTCAGTAATTTCAATCAGAGTGGCCTGTGGAACAGGCTTGGGGGCACCCCCAGCAGCGAGGCCGACCACAGCGTCACTTGTCTCCGGAACCGCCCTGCCTTCCCGCTCATCTTTCTCCTTGGCTTCTCTGGCAGCCCTCCGGGCAGCAAGCTTTAGGGACCTATAAGGTGTGATGCCATCAGCTTTGGTCTTCTCAAGGGACTCCGTGGTCCTCTGTTGTTCCTCCCCATCCTCCCTCTTCTTCCGGGCCTTATCGTCAACCCGGTTCTTCTCAGCCTCCTCATCGGCTCTCTTCCTCGCGACGGTGTCAATAGCTCTTGTCTCGGCATCCAGCCAAGTCTTCACTAGGAGCTCCTTCCTGGCAGCCTCATCGTACTCACGCTTCTCCTCTACTTCTTCACGTTTGGCCACCATCTTGGCCTATTGCCTCACCAGCAGAGCCGCCATCGAAGCCACGTCAGCTTCTACCGGGCCTTTGGCAGAGCACTCTACCATCGACCACCTCTCCTTCATTTAGGATGTCGACCATGCTAGAAGTTACTCTTATATCGGAAAAGGTATCAAGTGGGTCACCGCCTTCTCCAGCCTGTGTCCCTATGAGGCCCGGCCCTGTTCAGTCATTGGAGGGATCATGGGAGCAGGGTCCGCTGCCGTTGTAGACTCAGGAAGAACTATATAAGCAAAGACGCAACCTTTTTTAGTCCATAAATTCGGTAATCACTTCGTTCTCAAGGATGCAGGGCAAAAGGAATTTGCATATGGTCAAGGATGGTGTAGGAATGATAGGAAGGTTGCCTGCGACAGTGGGTAAGGTGAATATGGTATCCCCTAGTGCTGGGAAGTCAGGATTATACTCAGTAGTAGTGTAGGCCAAACCCCCAGGACCACTCACCATGACAGATCCGGGGTCCAGGGGCGGATGAGAACTCCCCTCTGTAGATGCTTCAGCCACAACTGCGCTCCCGGTTACCGCAAACTTTACTTTCTCTTCGGCAAGCCTCACCAACCTTTATTCTCGGCGTCCTCCTGCAACAGTCTCCTTGCCTCCTCCAGCCTCTCACGTTCGTCGTTGTTCAAAAGGACATCTACAAGTTGGCGCTTGTCCAAAGTGCTTACGTCCATTTGACGTAAGAAGACCTCGTAAGGGATTAACCTCTCCCAGGTTCTGGCTAGCTCGCGAGGGTAGTCCTTGACCCACGAAATCCCTTGGAATCTGAAAGCTTTCATGTATATGTCATGGATACTCTCCTCGAAGGAGGATCCGACGCGAAACTCCGCATCATTCAGTTGTTCCCTCAACTACCCTATCTTCCTTTCATGTTCATCTCTGACACTCTTGGCCGTAGTCAATACGTCCCTATTGCTAGCCTCGGCATCCTCCTTCCTTTCTTCATTGCCTTGAGCTGCCTCTTTGACTCAGCAACCTTAGCGTTCTCAGCCTGCAACCTCTCGTTTTCCTCCCTCAAGGCGGTATTGTCGCTCTGGAGCTGAATAACCTTCCTAATGTCCTTTTCCATCTCGGCGCACACTTTGGACCACTCATCCTTATCCTTCTTAAGGGATGTATTTTCAAGGGTCAAGCGACTTACGATATCGCTAAAAGTCACACGGTCGCGCGCAGCCCCTATCTTTAAAGTCGTATGGGACCGCTTCAGCTCCGCTGCAACAGCATAGTCAAAAGTTAAAACTGGGAAACGCCCGATGTAATGATAAGCTAACCACAGGAAGCAGAGAAACCCACCTATCTTAGCTTCCAAATGGGTGACCGAGGTCTTTTCACAATCGATGGTCCGCTGACAATTGATGAGCTCCATACTTTTCCTCTTAATCAACTCAGAAAGGTGGACGGAATACTTGGTAAGTTCATTGGCCTGCTGATACGCAGCCTGTACATGCATCCATATCTCTCCGGATTTCCTACTAGGAGCCAGACGGAGATCAGGGAGAGACGGCAGCTCGTCAAAATGATATTGTGGGAAGTACAACTTCAAAAACCTCCTCCTCTCCTTTACAAAAAATGCTCGGATTTGAGATTCTTTCAAATTTTGCATTCCCGTCGCGACTTCCATATCCGACCTTGGTTGACCAAACAGCAGCTCCCTCCCCCAGCAGGTTGAACGGGAGCCGGAGGGGCGACTGACGAGGGAGTTGTCGAAGGCAAAGACCGAGACCCACCGATGTTGAGCCGAGTATCTCCTGCGGATACGCGATCAGGAGGAGGAGGAAGAGGTGTCGGAGATCTCCTAGGTTGATCCTGGTCTCGATGACTGCTGCCTCGATCTAACGGAGGTGGAGCATCATACAAGTTGGCAGATCTTTGGAATCTCTCGAAGGAAGAACTCTGGAGATGCTGGCCATCCCCACGCCCATAGCTTCGTCCGCTACATCCACCTGCCATATCACCTGCCAATAGGACAAGCTGAAGTTAGTCAAATAACTCACGTAGGAAAACATCTATGTTATGCAGTGTTATGGATGTATGCCCTAAGTGTTCTCTCAACAGACCAGATGGTGATCCGATCGGGAAAGTTAACCCTTCAGCAGCCCAGGAAAGTTCCTCCAAGCTCGTCGTATTCGGCCGTGGAGTCATTACTAAAGTAAGTCCCTTTAAGCCATCAAACTGGCCCGCGGGTTCAAGCAAGGAAGTGGCCCCATAGTGAGTCGAAGGAAACTTCGGTCTTTCTGACACTCCTTCCCCCTCCCTTGTCGGAGGCGGGACGGGAGTGCTCGACAACCCCTCATCTCTGGCAACTTCCTCTTGACTATGAACCTTGCCTCCGCACACATCTTCTTGAGGCGGAGCAGCCTTTTGCAGTTCTCCTCCCTTTGGGGGCATTCTGCTCTTTCGCCCAATAGAGGAAAAGCCTGTTGCAACTCCCTCCTTTGGTATACTAATAGTAAACGCGGGCCTAATCACAACCCATTTTCTGGCAGCAACCCAGTGTGGCAGAGGCGCTCCTGACTTATCATGGTACTGGTGTCGTGGAGATTCGCTGGTAACGCCCGCAAAGCATTAAGGTGTTGCCGATATTCATCTCCCTTGGGCGCCTTTGGATTTCCTGTCATGTCCCACTTAAAACCATGAATAAAGGAAGGAATCCTAAAGTTACGACAAAGAACGGAGTTAGAGGAACACTTACTTCCCTCAATCCACCTCCTACCAAAGCCAGGAGGACAGCTAACAAATAACCACTCGCGCTTAAACACAGACGGCCTAGGCCACGTCCCGACAAAGAATTTTGTGGTTGTCGTTGCTTCCATAGACCATTGAAAGGGAGAGGCCGCGCTCGTTTTCCTTAAGTGGAAGTAGTATCGAATATCGTCCCCAGTAGGTTCCCTGTTCAAGAACTCGCAGAAGAGAACGTAAGTCCCAGGAGAGAAGCATAAGCATTGGGGTGTAGCTGTGATGGTGCGAGACGGAAGTATAACAACATGCCCCGAATGAAGTTGTTAGCCGGGGGCACGCACCCGGAAAGGCAAGCTTGTCGGTTCCAGGCAGTAAGATCCTCGGGCGAATATGGGCTCTGTCATCTCTCTCAGGGGCATGGGCATCGCCCAACGGAATCTTAAATCGGGCCGCCATTTTCCTGACTACCGCAGCATCCATACACGACTGCACTGAGTCGATAGTGTTCTCCAAGATTACCGCATTAGGCAACATGTCCGGAGCTACCGGAGGTACGGGCTCATCCTCGCCCTTGATATCTACATTGTCGGCCTCTTCAGTTACGACCGGGGAATATTGTCGCTTATGTTGCTCCCCGTGCTCAGACGCTTCGAGCGAGCTAGTCGAACTCGAATGAGAAGGAGTCGATCATTCGGTGGTCTCAAGCCCGCTGCCAGACGAGCTACCTCCAGGGGTATGGTTGGATGTGTGCAAGGTACGCTAGGAAGCCTCGGATTCCATAGTCCTTCTGATCCTTGATCTGGTTTGCATCTTTAGCTATATTTCAATGCATCAGTGTTAGAATGGGCAGTATAGTGACCTGTACCCCTCGTGTTGGTGACAACTAATATGTGCGTGTAATGCTATGCAAGGATGAGCTACATAAAGAAAGTTCAGAACGATTCGTAAACAATCCAAGTCCCAGTCTGGTTGTATGCTCTACCCTATGTGAACAATCCTAAACCCCGCTCGCACAGTTAACAATATATGCATCGATGCTAAGCATACAAATCCAGAGGCGAATATTCGGAAATCAAAGTCCATTGGAAGGACAAATGGGGAACCCGGCAACGGTCATGTCCCGAAACATGTCGGGCTCGAAATTTCGAGCTCCAAGTTCGAAATTTCGAACCCAGAAGGGTTCGAAGTTTTAAACCAGCCTGGGTTCAAAAACTCGAGCCCCTTTGGGTTTGAAATCTCGAACCCAGACAGGGACTCGAGAATTCAAACCCACAGGTTCAAAAATCCGTACCCACGAGGGTTCGATGCTTCGAACCATCGAGTTCGAAAATTCGAACCCGTGAGGATTCGAGACTTCGAACCCGGTGGGTTCGAAAATCCGAACCCACATGGGTTCAAAAATTCGAACATAGCTGGGTTCGAAGAATCGAACCCGCAAGGTCTTGAGGTCTCCGCCGTGGCCCTTCGACCTCCTCCTCTTCTCACCACCTCGAGTCAGGGTCTCACCTAAGTCGGTTCGAAATTTTTGGGTTCGAAGTTATCGGGCTTAAAGCTTTCAGCAATGGCGCCCAGAGAAAGAAAATTTAGGAGGAAGAAAAGTGAGGGAGGCCTATTTATAAAAGGAAAAAGGTCCCCTTCATATTCCAGTACGGGTTTGAAAGTTCCAAACCCACTGGGTTTGAAATTTCGGACCCCTGGGTTCGAAATTTCGAACCTCAAGTGGTTTGAAAATTCGAGCCCCAATGGTTCGAAATTTCGAACCCCTAGGGTTCGGAATCCCAAACCCCTGGGCTAAAAATTCCGACCCCACTGGGTTTGAAGTTTCGAGCTTACGGGTTCGAAAGTTTCCAAAAAAATGGCAATGGTCGCACCTTCAGGATCGGGAATGCTGCGACACGCCGCCTCGTATACATACTCTGCACACACGCATGCCAACTCCTGCGCATCACGGAAGCTATGCGCTGCGAACACACAACGATTTGAGCATGGCACATCCTCCAAACAACGGCTCATCTGCACCGCCAGGGGGAATGAGCCCTACGGCTAACACCTATTTACCTTTTGAATTACAGGAAAAATTAAACAGCTCCGCCACTCCCTCAACCTACGCAAAGCACGTCATGTCAAAGATAAGACGTACTTTGTGGGGAAAATATTAACCGGCCTTTTGGTCCGGTTCCCAGGGGAGCTTCAAACACGCTCAACTCAACATACCTCGTGAAACTGAGGCCGAAAAGGAACACACAGGAGTGAAGGAAACAGGATCAAGAAGGGATTACACCGCTTGTGGCCTCACGGCATGCGGAAGACGTCCACAAACCCGAGGGAATTACGAGCCTCGACCACCCAATCCCGGGACCGTCGCACCCCTCGGAAGGACCTCACCCAGGCATGACCCGGAATTCGCACCCAGCCGGGTGCGAAATCTCGCGCCCCTGCCTGGGTTCGAAACTTCGAAACTATGCCTGGGTTCAAAATTTTGAACCCACGAGGTGCGAGGTCTCGAGCCCAGCGGGTGCGAAATCTCGCTCCCATAGTCGGGCTCGAGGCCCCGAACCCAGCGGACGCGAGGTTCGAAATTTCGAACCCAGGTGCTAGAAATTTTGAACCCATGCCCGAGTTTGAAATTTCGAGGCGCGCGGGTGGCGGGCTAGAATTTCCTATATGTGGTCCCTATTTCTACCTAATCCTACCTACTCCCACTCCTATAAATAGCCCATGGCCTCACACTTGAAAAGGGTTGGATTTTCTTCACTTGAGATCTCCCTAGAGCTTCATGAACTCCGTTAATGACATCTCCTATTTGAGGAAGAAGGAGAATTAAATATTCTTTTTCCCAAATACCTAGCATATTTCAATTATGAAAGTGACGTAATGAGCATGGCTCTACCTTGTAATTCTTGAGTGATTAATAAAAGTTCAACATACTTCCAAAGCGGACGTAGGACTAATCCGCGGCCGAACCACTATAAATACTTGTGTTATTTTTTGCTTTCTCTTATTTAGTCTTGTGACCAAATTAACTATTCCTAGTAATATGAATCTTTGGTGTTTACGACATTTTTTGCTATCAACATACTCTTTATATTCATGGTGTTTCAGTTCGAGTTTTTTGATACTGGAGCATCGCCTTCATTCATTTGCAATGAGCTTGTGTGTCGCTTGGGTTTGGAACCATAGATATGTGATAGACCTTTCGTAGTAACTAATCCAGTTGGGGGTTCATCAAATCTTTACATGATTTTTCGTGGGCTAGTCTTGTCGAGTCATGGTTGCTCTTTTGTGTGATATTGCTTTGTTCTTAACTTCTCTTGGTTTGGGATCATCTTGGGCATGGATTGGCTCAAGAGGTATGCGGCAAGGGTGAATTGTGAGAAGATGGAGGTGAGAGTCGGAGATGTGGAAGGGCGAAAGGTGTTGACAAAGTGTAAGCACGAAGAGGGTGTCTTCGTTAGCTATCTATATTCACTTGTGATTCCACTAATGTGTATGAGGATGTCTTTGACGAGGTCAAAAGGTTGCCACCGCATCGTGAGATCAATTTTATGATCAATTTGGTCGAGCATGCTAGACCAATCGTTATGCCTCTTAGGTGGATGACGCCTAAGGAACATCGATATTTGGAGATGCAAGTTCGAGACCTTCTTAGGAAGGGATTCATTCAGAGAAGTGTTTCTGAATGGGGAGTACCAGTCATGTTTGCAACCAAGGAGGATGGCTCATTAAGATTGTGTGTGTACTATCGTGAGATGAACAAGGTGACTAAGAAGAACACGTATCTGTTGCTAAGGATTGATGACTTGTTCGATCAGCTTCATGAAGCCAAAGTGTTTTCTCACATGGATCTGGCAATGGGATTTTTCCAGTTGAGAGTGGCTAAGGATAGTGTGCCAAAGACTGCTTTTAGAACACCGTCCGGGTTCTTCGAATGGTTGGTGATGCCATTCGGGTTGACTAATGCGCCAGTGTATTTTGTGGATCTTATGAATTGAGTATTCAAAGATCAGCTGAATAAGTTCGTACTTGTGTTCGTGGATGACATTTTGGTTTATACACGGAATGAGGAAGAGCACAACAAACAATTGAGGATCGTGTTGGAAATCATAAGAAAACATAAGTTGAGAGCCAAGTTTTCAAAGTGTCACTTCTAGAAGAGTGAAATGAGATTCTTAGGTCATGTAGTCTCCGGTAGTGGGATAGCAGTTTACCCCGCTAAAATGGCAGCATTCCAGGACTGGGATAGACCTAAGAATGCGACAGATGTGAGAAGTTTTCTTAGGTTGGCAGGATATTACTGAAGGTTTATCAAGGATTTCTCCAAGATAGTTGCACCATTGATAGGATTGACGAAGAAGAACCAAGTGTTCACATAGGATGCGAAGTGTGAACAAGCATTTGGGATCTTGAAGGAGAAACTGATGAGTGCTCCTTTGTTGACCATTCCAAGTGGGAATGAAGAGATGATTGTGTATACCGATGCATGTGGTACTGGACTTGGAGCAGTGCTAATGCAGAAGGATAGGGTTGTGGCCTATGCGAGTCGATAGCTGAAGCCGCATGAGAAGAATTACCCAACTCATGATTTGGAGTTGGCGACGATTGTGTTTGCTTTGATGATGTGGAGGCATTATCTATTGGGGGTTTGGTTCGAGTTGTTTACGAACCACAAGTCGTTGAAGTATCTTTTCTCCCAAAAGGATTTGAATCTTCGACAGCAACGATGGTTAGAGTTTCTGGCATCATATGGTTTTGGAATAGCCTATACTCCGGGCAAGAGAAACACAGTTGTAGATGCATTAAGTCGAAGACACACAAGTTTGGGAGTAATGATTTCAGAATGGAAGAGCCTCGAATATTATGAAAGGTTTGATTTCAGGCCAAGGTGTGAGTTGGAACCTGAAATGTTGGCAAGCTTCTCGATAAAAACTCTCATCGAAAGGATTGGCGAGAGACAAAAGAGAGATGCAAAGCTTGTCGAGTTTATCCAGCTACTAGAACCAAAAGATAAAGAGTTCGAAGTCGATCAAGAAGGTTGGCTTCGAAAGCAAGGGCGATTAGTTGTTCCTGATATCAATGGATTGAGAGATGCGGTTCTGAGAGAATATCATCACTCGAAGTTGATGATTCATCCCAGTGGTTATAACATGTATCAGGACATGAAGAGAATTTACTACTAGGAGGGGATGAAGCGAGATATTGGAAAGCTCATTTCCAAGTGTATGAACTGCCAGTTGGTGAAAGATAAACAGAAGCAGCCGAGTGCGTTGATACAACCATTAGAAGTTCCTACGCGGAAGTGGAAGCAAGTATCTATGGATTTGATCGATGGACTACCTAAAACCAGGGCAGGAAATGAAGGGATTTGGGTCATTGTGGACCGCTTGACCAAAAGTGCTAGATTCATTCCTGTCAAGTCGACTAGGACGGCGTCGAAACTGGCTGAACTTTATGTGAAACGAATAGTTCGATTTCTTAGTGTCCCAAATAGTATAGTGAGTGACCGAGATCCATTATTCATGAGTGGATTTTGGAAAAGTTTGCAAGAAGATTTGGGAACCAAGTTGTGCTTGAGTACGGCATATCATATCCAAACTGATGGTCAGACCGAGAGAGTCAATCGAGTTTTGGAAGATCTCCTGAGGGCTTGTATGTTAGACTTCGGAGGATCATGGGAAGACCATTTGCATCTGGTTGAGTTTGCATATAATAATAGCTACTAGTCCAGCATTGGGATGGCACCATACAAGACGTTATATGGGAGACCGTGTAATTCTCCAGCATGTTAGTTAGAAACTAGAGATAAGTTGGTACTTGGGCCAGATATGATTAGAGATACCATGTATTTATCGAGATCGTTCAGCAACGAATGAAGGCGGCCCAAGATCACTAGAAGAGCTATGCTGATAGGCATTGAAAAAGTTTCAAATTCGACGTTGGTGACATGGTTTTGGTAAAGATTTCGCCATTAAAGCATGTGGTTCGATTTGGAAGTAAAGGAAAGTTGGCTCCTAGGTTCGTTGGACCATTTTTGATAGTCGAGCGAATTGGAAGGCTCGCATATAGAGTGGAGTTACCTGAGAAGATGTTGAGTGTGCATATTATGTTCCACGTGTCGTTTCTATAGAAGTATGCGAATGATTCGAATGTGGTGGTATCTCCAGAGCAGTACGAAGACCTAGAAGTAGAGACCGTAGTTGCGAGACTACATAAGCCGCTTCATGTAGTGGGAAATAACACGAAATATCTTAAGAGGATAACGATTAAGCTTGTCAAGGTACAATGGAGTGAAGATTGTAACACCCCGCGTTCGTTAATGTAACTCACAAAGGAAATGCATTAAGTTTCATGGAGCGTTATAGGTAAACAGACACAGAATATTACAAGACAGATATATAGAATAACAGCGGAATTAAAAAAAACTTTATTTATCGTAAGATTCAGTGGTCCAAAAACATCACATGTCTGAAACATAAAAACCTATTACAACATAAAAGTTACTGTCTTGTACTTCAAAAATATCAGAGTACATAAAAGAAGTAAAATTCCCCAAGAACAAAATATAGCCATAGCAACAAGGACAGGAGCTTGAACCATACATATCAGCAGCTCCAACAAAACTAAGTCAGAATCACGGTCAAGCATGGGTGTTTCCTCCCTGAGAACCTAGGCAGAGGGGAAACAGAAGAAAGAAGAAGTAACAAAAAGGGTCAGACATAAAATCTGGCGAGTCTAGTTACTTTTAGCCAGTAAATGAATTAAAGTAGCATGACAGGCACATAAAGTGGATAGGAGAGATTACTACATAAATGGAAGGTGTGACAAGGTAGACGGGATAAGGTATATACGCTTCCCTAATGATTACTCTGCACTATTACTAGTGTAACCAGAATGAGATGGTCCCTTCCACTATAAAGTGGTAGACTTAGGCATACGTCCAAATGTACCCTAACTACTACCTTAATCGATCGGCTACCTACTCCGTAGACACTCTGTGTCGGCCCCACAGTAGGATGTATAACGTCCTAAAGTGGAAACCCCTCGTTGATGCGCACAACCTCATATCTACATGTGTCACAGTCGTCTTATCCCCTTCGGCCCGGCTCATGCACACACATGGCCCGGTCGGTTTGCGCCGCCAAAATCGCCTCCACGTTTGGATCTCTTACAATCAGTCAGTAAGCGTGCCCCACCTCCGACCTAGCTCGGAGTTCCCTACTCGATACATACTCCGGGTTACTGACTGAAACGGGTCCCACACAATATGATACAAGCTCTCCCCTTTGTCTTGTATCCCCCACTAGGTTTTCCACAGGTTATACTTACCCTAAGGGTGTCTTTAATTATATAACCCCAGTCTTTCTACCAGTTATGCTTACCTTAAAGGTGTCTTTAATTATATAACTTTATTATTTCCTCCAGTTATGTATACCACTAGGTGTCTTTAATTACATAACCTTATCGGGTTAAGTTTGTGTGCCTATATGTAAATATTACCCACCCCCTCCAGATTTTCTTAACCCATCCACTATCCAACAAATTTTACTTAACCCCAACTTTAGTTCATAATCATACAATCCCTATGGATTAGATTTAGTTAAGTAGTCCAATTTATTGCCATGTCCATTCATGGTTTATAATGGGCTAGACCTCCCACATTAGGCCTACAGCTTGTGGATGTTGGATATGTCGGTTGGGTCCGGGCAGTATTATTCCACAGTTGGGCCTAACCTTATGTCTTAGTCTGATTTGTATTTGCACACTTAGACCTCTCACATTAGGTTCAACATTAGTGGCTGTTGGATATGCCGGTCGGGTCTGGGTAGACTTCCACTATTAATGCAACCTAACCTTGTGTCATAAGTGCAATTACAATTCCTAATTGTAATTACTAGACATTCCATTTTTATTCAATTCTTACCTATGTCTTAATAGGTGATTTTGTCGCCACCTTTCTCCTTTTTGAATTATATGTCCAACTCATGTTTATATTCAAATTATGTCAATATTAACCTTTTTCCCTCCCCGTTCGTTAACTAGCGTGTTCACACAATTTACGGCATGTATAGGCTAAATAATAGCCTAATCATAAACGATAAAAAGGGAAGGTAATGGAAATATGACAAAGGTGAATGTTCTAACATAACTAGCATAAACATATACTAACATGGTGAACATATAAGAATAGATCTAATGAACTTGTAGCAGTTAACTTGTTGTAAGTAACATAGCAAAGGTGATAAGATGAACATGATAAGATCTTAATTTAATTTAGATGTCCAACAAGTTCAGATCTAATATGAGAAGCACAAGGGGGTCAAAATAATAGACTAGATCTGATTAATAATTTAGGTGTCCACATAATACAGACCTAGAAGGTAAAAGTAGATCTAACAAATAGGGATTAAGATCTACATCATAGAATGCCCACATAATTAGGATGACATAGTAGCATGTTTAGATCTAAATATGGATTCACGTGTCTAATTTATAACATATCTAATGCAATATGACAGGTGAAAGGTGATTTACATAAAGAATTAGATCTAACCAATGTTGTAACTGTCCAAATTAACATTAACCACAATATAGTTACAAATCAAGATCCATAAAGGCGACGTAATACAATAACCACAATTGAATTAGATCTAGAGAAGTTGATCTATCATGACATAGTATAAGATTTAACACTAGCATAGATTCATGGTTTACAACATATCCAAATCACATTCTTTCACAATTTACTTTTATTCATTTAAACCTAAAAGTAACCAACTCACAATGTTTGGATTGTTAAGAAGATAGAAAAGAAGTTAGTGTGGAATCTATGCTTGAATCTCAGAATTTGATTTGCACAACTGAAAGTTGTAAGGGATTAACAGATCTAATTCAGTTCAGACACCGGCGGAGTTTGGCCACCATGAATTCGTAATGAAGAAAATATGAGAAATAGCTACGTATATATAGCTACAAAGCCCTCTGAAACCGACTGCCACCTCAGCCCTAGGGGTGTTGACACACCTGTGGGTGGGTCGACCCATGGGTCTACACCCCTTAAGGGGGGTCGACCCCGGTGTCGACACCCCTCTAGGGGGGTCGACCCCCTTGAGCGGGAAATCTGCTGCCACTTTTCACTGTTCAAATTCTAACTATTTTGGATAAATTCCGACTCTTCTATGACTCATGTGAATATATATATATTCTTTCTGCGTGTATACAAACTTAAAACCCCCATAACTTATCCATACGATGTTCGTTTTACGCAAAACAAATGTCTATCTTGACAAGAATTTCGAGACGGACACAATAGCGCCATCCGTTTTCCTTAATTCTGAATATTAAATTAAGTATAATTTAATTTATCCTCTTTTAGTGTCGTTAAAATTTTGGGGTGTTACATTCTCCCTACTCAAAGGATTTCGTCCCCAAAATATCTAAGTTGACAAGAATGCATATCCTACCATCCGTCATCCATCTACTCATACATCAATCACCGGCATCCATTGTCCTTAAAGACTTCTAATGTTTATATGAATATATACAACGGTGTGTGTATATGTCCTAACTATAATGCAAAAATCAGGCGGTCTACTGATTCAGTTGACCTCCTTAATGCAATGTATGTTAGTTCCATGAATCCAATATGTATTCAAATAATCCTATTATAACATGTAAGCTCTGTATGTGTGCACATTTATTTGTCCAGTGAAATATCCATATGCTAACTCATCTATTTCCATCCATAAAAGAAAAGAAAATGCACACACCCATCCATATGCAATATGAGAGTGATTGAGTCGATCTAGTGCCTAATGTGTGTATATGCATCACAGGAAACCACTAGCAAACACTTGCATCCATCAATCATAACATGTTTCAAACACATGTTTACATCCATGGGATTCCTATCTAATGGTCGAAAAATACTATGGATAAGATATACTCAAGTGATAAAGACAAGCACTGATAGAACTTTGAAAAAGGAGTTAAGAACATACCCTTGAAAAGGAAAGGGACAAAGCACGAATCTTGTCTTTGGTCTCCCAAGTCGCATCCTCTGGGTTATCTCCCCATTGAACCTTTAACAACTTGATCTCTTTATTGCGTAGCTTCTTAACTTCTAATCCAAGAATATGAGAAGGGACTCACCTGATTGTCACCTCTCGTTCCACTTCTACTTCTTCCAACACACTCGGATCAACAATTACTGCGGTGTCATGCTGGCACTTCCGCAGACGAGAAACATGGAAAACATTATGAATACCGAATAGATTTTTTAAGATCTTTACTCTATAGGCCATTTGGCCAATCCTCTCGGTTATGGGAAATGGTCCCACACACCTAGGTGCCAACTTACCTACCGATCAGAAGCGAACAACATTCCTCAGAGGTGATACTTTGATAAAAACCAAGTCTTCCACTTCAAATTCGATGTCAGTCCTTCTCTTGTCTGCATAGGACTTCTGCCTATTTTGAGCTGTCTTCATCCACAGTCGAATGAGGTCAATCTTTTCAGATGTTTCTCTAACCATATCTTGTCCAAGTAATAATCTTTCTGTAGATTCCTACCATCAAGTTGGTGATCTACAGGGTCGTCCGTACAATGCTTCGAAGGGTGCCATGCCGATGCTGGACTGATAGCTGTTGTTATAGGCAAACTCTACTAATGGAAGGTGCTCTTTCCAAGTCCCTTTGTAGTCTAGGATACACAACCTCAAAAGATCTTCAAGAATCATGTTCACCCTCTTAGTTTGTCCATCGATCTGAGGATGATAAGCGGTGCTCAAACATAACTGTGTACCTAATGCTTCTTGCAAGTTCCTCCAAAATTCACTGGTAAAGATACGGTCACGATCGCTTAAGATGTTGGAAGGTACTCCATGAAGACGAACTATCTCACTAACATAAATTACTGCCAACCATGATGTCGTCGTCTTGCTCTTAACTGGAATAAAGTGAGCGCTCTTAGTGACTCTATCTACCACAACCCAGATACTGGTGTTGCCTTTCTTAGACCTAGGTGAACCATTTATGAAATCCATATAGATGCACTCCCGTTTCCACTGAGGAACCTCCGAAGGATGAAGTAGACCACTGGGCTTCTTTTGCTCAGCTTTGAGTTGTTGGCAAACTAAACATTGAGAAACAAATTCGGCCACATCTTTCTTTATCCCAGCCCAAAAGAAAACCCTCTTCATGCCTCTGTACATCTTATCACCGCCTGGATGAATGGTCATCTTAGAATGGCGGGCTTCTTCTAGGACTGCCTTTATCAAGCTTCCAGTTTGAGGAACACAAAGCCTTCCATCCTGTCGCAACCACCCCTTTTTATCTATGGCATATCTACTGAGGTGACTAGAAGTCTCCCCTCTTCTGAGCTTTCCCATGATGTCTAAAATTTGTGGGTTACCTTGTTGCGAAGCTCCTATCTGGTCCATAAGAGTTGGTAGTATCTCCAAGGATGCAAACAAATCAGGCAAAATCTTGATGGAGGGTTAAAAATCAAAAGCTGATATGAACTCCAAGTTCTTTCTCTCCACAAACAGAGGACCAAGGGCCATCCTCTGCCTACTTAGTGCGTCTGCCACCACATTACCCTTGCCAGGGTATAAGCAATCTCAAAATCATAAGAAGCTAGAAACTCCATCCACCGTTGTTGCCTTAAATTGAGGTCTTTCTGCGAGAACAAATACTTGAGAGATTTATGATCGGTGTATAACTCGAACTTCTCTCCAAGCAAATAATGATGCCACGTCTTTAACGCGAATACTATGGCAGCTAGCTCTAGATCATGGGTGGGATAGTTCTTTTCATGAACCCTTAACTATCTGCCCCCGTAACACACCACTTTCCCTTCTTGCATCAGAAACGCGCCAAGCCCTGTTCCACACGCATCAGTGTAAATAGTTACACTTTACTCCCGTCAAGCAAGATCAAGAGTGGGGTTGTTGTCAGATCCCTCTTCAGTCATTGGAAAGAACGTCTCAGTCTATATCCCATGAAAATGCCAATTTCTTCTTTATCATCCTGGTGAATAGGGCTGATATCTTTGCGAAGTCCTTAATGAACTTACTACAGTAACCTGCCAACCTAAGAAAGCTTCTCACCTCGGTTGTATTTTTAGGAATTTGCCAATCTTGCACTTCAACCACCTTCGCGGGATCTACATCTATCCCTTCTTTGGAGACCACATGCCCTAAGAATCTCACCTCTTTTCTCCAAAAATGGCATTTGGAGAACTTCGCCTTAAGCTGATTATCACAGAGCATTTTCAAAACTTCTCTCAAATGTTGGGCATGCTCTTCTTTGCTTTTGGAGAAGATCAAAATATCATCAAAAAAGACTACAACAAATTTATTTAGGAACTCCCGAAACACCCTACTCATCAAATCAACAAAATAGGCGGGTGCATTCGTCAGCCCAAAAGGCATCACTAGCCATTCAAAGAAACCGTCCGGAGTTCTAAAAGAAGTCTTATCTATGCTATCTTCAACTACCCTCAATTGATGGAACCCCGTGGCCAAGTCTAACTGAGAAAATACCAAGGCACCAACAAGCTGATCAAATAAATCATCAATCCTTGGAAGCAAATGTCTATTCTTCTTAGTGGGTTTATTTAGCTCTCTATAGTCAACACATAAACGAAGAAAACCATTCGCCTTAGTCGCGAATACTACTGGAGCACCCCATTCAGATATGCTTCGTCTGATAAACCCTTTCTCACGCAGCTCCCCTACTTTCTTACTCAGCTCCCTCCTTTCCCTCAGAGCCATGTGGCACATTGGCAATGCAACTGGCTTTGCATTGTCCACCAGATATACACGAAAGTCAATCTCCCGCCTTGTAGGTAAGCCTCGAACCTCATCAAAAACATCAGAATAATCTCGGACTACTGGAACATATTGCAAGTCATCGATAGATGCATCAAGAGATTCTAGGAAACTAAGCATAACCGACCCTTGTAGGTCACAAGAAATCTCGAGGGTCCTTCCACGACAAGTCAGAAGCCTAACGACCCTCTTCTCACAAACCAGAATGGCACCATATGTGTTAAGCCAATCCATTCCTAGAATCAACCCATATCCCATAAACCCGAGCACATACGCATCGCATTCAAACTCGATGCCTAACACAGATATTTTCAAATCCCGACAAATCATATATAAATGAGCTGAACCACCAATGAGGTTTGAAACAACTACGGGATCCACTACCATACTAGTAATTAAGTGCAGAGATTCAACCACAGAACTAGATATATATGAATATGAGGCACCAGAATCAAAAAGTGTTCTAATATGATGGTTTGAAAGAGAAATTAAACCTTCCATAAAAAAATTTCTACCTTTTCAGGAGCACTGATTACGAGAGCATGCACCTTCCCTCCAGAAGTCCCTGTCCTTTGACCCTGTCCCTGTGATCCTTGTTTTCTTTGGGCACTCTCTAGCGAAGCGTCTGACCTCTCCGTAATGGTAGCAAGAGGTCTTCCTTCTCTTACAATCTTTGATCAAGTGACCTTCCTTCCCACAATTGTGACATTTTCTCTTATCCTTGCCTTTGTCACTCTTCCCTCCTTTCTTCTGCTGTTGTTGTTGTTGCTGCTGCCCCTTCTTGGGCCATACCTTCCTATTTTGTGATGTCTCCTCAGCCTTTGCTTCCTTCCTTTCTCCCTTATCTTCCTCATGCATTAGGGCCATATCGACAAGCTTTTAAAAAGTGGCCCCCATTGGAATATGGGACATGGCGAACCCATGCAGAGGCTCATTCAGGCCTTTAGCAAACCGCAAAGCCCTTTTGTGTTGCGTATCCACCAACTCTAACCCGAAATTTGCTAGACGGTTGAATTTATTTACATACTCTTTCATCGTCAAGTTTCCATGTTTAAGTTCTAATAGCATCTCCATCTGCATGCTTCTCTCAGCTTGGGAGAGAAATTTCATTTCGAACCTCTATCTTAAATCTTCCCAAGTTTCCATAAGACGTCCAGCTTGGGTAACTTACCACCAAAATGAAGCTTCGTCCTTCAGTAGCCAGGCGACTAACTGAACCTTCCTTCTGTCCTCTACTTTAAAGATTGCGAAAAAGTCCTCAGCCTCCTTGATCCAATTCCGCGCTTCTATGAATGTCTCATTCCCATAGAATGGCTTTCCTCTCATAGCACGGAAGTCTTTGCAGATCTTGGCGAAGTTATCTGCTCTTGGAGGAGGAGGAGGAGGAGGAATGACTGGTGCAGCTGGGGGAGGAACATTTCCTTGGCCTTCGGCAGGCGCCGTGGCCTCCAAATACCTACGGAACCATCCGGGTATTGTGACGCCCTCTGGGATATTAGGAATGTTTTGTTCCCCGGACAAGCTGAAAAAAGAAAAGGAAGAGATTTAGACAAAGGACCGAAGGATATTAAATATGGCTTTTTGGGGAATGTTTTTCAAAACAGACTTTTCTTTCTGAAAATACTTTCTTTTAAAACCTTTTTAAAAATAATTTTCAAAAACTTTTATCTAATCTGGTAACTTCAGCTCTGATACCAAGTGTGACACCCCACGTCCGTTAATGTCACTCAAAAGGGAATGCATTAAGTTTCGTGAAGCGTTATAGGTAAACAAACATATAATATTACAAGACAGATATACAGAATAACAACGGAATAAAAAAACTTTATTTATCGTAAAATTCCGTGGTCCAAAAACACCACATGTCTGAAACATAAAAACCCATTACAACATAAAAGTTATTGTCTTGTACTTAAAAAATATCAGAGTACATAAAAGAAGTAAAATTCCCCAGGAACGAAATATAGCCATAGCAACAAGGACAGGAGCTTAAGCCATACATATCAGCAGCTCCAGCAAAAGTAAGCAGAATCATGGTCAAGCCTGGGTGTTTCCTCCCTGAGAATCTGGGGGGAAATGGAAGAAAGAAGGAGAAACAAAAAGGGTCATATATAAAGTCTGGCGAGTCTATTTACTTTTAGCCCGTAAATGAATAAAAGTAGCATGACAGGCATATAAAGTGGATAAGAGATATCACTACATAAATGGCAGGTGTGACAAGGTAGATAGGATAAGGTATATACGCTTCCCTAATGATTACTCTGCACTATTACTAGTATAACTAGAATGAGATGACACCTTCACTATAAGGTGGTAGACTTAGGCATACATCCAAATGTACCCTAACTACTACCGTAATCGATCGGCTCCCTACTCCGTAGATACTCTGTGCCAGCCCCCCAGTAGGACGTATCATGTCCTAAAGTGGCAAACCCTCATTGATGCACACAGCCCTATATCTACATGTGTCACGGTCGTCTTATCCCCTTCGGCCCGGCTCATGCACGCACATGGCCCTGTCGGTTTGTACTGCCAACACCGCCTCTACGTTTGGATCTCGTACAATCAGTCAGTAAGCGTGCCCCACCTCTAACCTAGTTTTGAGTTCTCTACTCGATACATACTCCGAGTTACTGACTGAAATGGGTCCCACACAATATGATACAAGCTCTTCCCTTTGTCTTGTATCCCCCACTAGGTTTTCCATAGGTTATACTTACCCTAAGGGTGTCTTTAATTATATAACCTCAATCTTTCTACCAGTTATGCTTACCTTAAAGGTTTCTTTAATTACATAGCTTTATTATTTCCTCCGGTTATGTATACCACTAGGTGTTTTTAATTACATAACCTTATCGGGTTAAGTTTGTGGGCTTATATGTAAATATTACCCACCCCCTCCAGATTAGCTTAACCCATCCACTATCCAACAAATTTTACTTAACCCTAACTTTAGTTCATAATCATACAATCCCTATGGATTAGATTTGGTTAAGTAGTCCAATTTATTACCATGTCCATCTATGGTTTATAATGGGCTAGACCTACCACATTAGGCCTACAGCTTGTGAATGTTGGATATGTCGATCAGGTCCAGGCAGTCTTATTCCACAGTTTGGCCTAACCTCGTGTCTTAGCCCGATTCGTATTTGCGCAGTTAGACCTCTCATTAGGTTCAACATTAGTGCCTACTGGATATGTCGGTCGGGTCCGTGCAGACTTCCACCACTAGTGCAATCTGACCTTGTGTCATAAGTGCAATTACAATTCCTAATTGTATTTACTAGACATTCCATTTTTATTCAATTCTTACCTATGTCTTAATAGGTGATTATGCCCCCACTTTTCCCCTTTTTGAATTATATGTCCAACTCATGCTTATATTCAAATTATGTCAATATTAACCTTTTTCCCTCCCCGTTCGTTAACTAGCGTGTTCACACAATTTACGACATGTATAGGCTAAATAATAGCCTAATCGTAAACGATAAAAAGGGAAGGTAATGGAAATATGACAAAGGTGAATGTTCTAACATAACTAGCATAAACATATACTAACATGGTGAACATATAAGAATAGATCTAATGAACTTGTAGCAGTTAACTTGTTGTAAGTAACATTGCAAAGGTGATAAGATGAACATGATAAGATCTTAATTTAATTTAGATGTCCAACAAGTTCAGATCTAATATGAGAAGCACAAGGGGGTCAAAATAATAGACTAGATCTGATTAATAATTTAGGTGTCCACATAATACAGACCTAGAAGGTAAAAGTAGATCTAACAAATAGGGATTAAGATCTACATCATAGAATGTCCACATAATTAGGATGACATAGTAGCATGTTTAGATCTAAATATGGATTCACGTGTCCAATTTATAACATATCTAAATTGACTGCAATATGACAGGTGAAAGGTGATTTACATAAAGAATTAGATCTAACCAATGTTGTAACTGTCCAAATTAACATTAACCACAATATAGTTACAAATAAAGATCCACAAAGGCGACATAATAGAATAACCATAATTGAATTAGATCTAGAGAAGTAGATCTATCATGACATAGTATAAGATTTAATACCAGCATAGATTCATAGTTTACAACATATCTAAATCATAGTCTTTCACAATTTACTTTTATTCATTTAAACCTAAAAGTAACCAACTCACAGTGTTTGGATTGTTAAGAAGATAGAAAAGAATTTTGTGTTGAATATATGCTTGAATCTCAGAATTTGATTTGCAAATCTGAAAGTTGTAGGGGATTAATAGATCCAATTCAGTTTAGACACCGGTAGAGTTTAGCCACCATGAATTTGTAATGAAGAAAATATAAGAAATAGCCACGTATATATAGCTGCAAAACCCTCTGAAACCAACTGCCACCTCATCCCTAGGGCTGTCGACACCCCTGTGGGTGGGTCGACCCATGGGTCGACACCCCTTAAGGGGGCGCGACCCCAGTGTCGACCCCCCTCTAGGGGGGTCGACCCCCTAGAGCAGGAAATCTGTCGCCACTTTTCACAGTTCGAATTCGAACTGTTTTGGATAAAATTCTGACTCATCTCTGACTCATATGTGTGTGTGTGTGTATATTCTTTCTGCGCATATACAAACTTAAAACCATCATAACTTCTCCATACGGTGTTCGTTTTACGCAAACTAAATGTCTATCTTGACCAAAATTTCGAGACGGACGCAATGGCACCGTTCGTTTTCCTTAATTTTGAATATTAAATTAATTGTAATTTAATTTATCCTCTTTTAGTGTCATTAAAATTTTGGGGTGTTACAAAGATGTTGACGATTGTACGTGGGAGATGGAAGAGAGTATGAAGGCGACTCATCCAGAACTCTTCGTCGGTAGGACAATTTGATATCGTATCGTCGTTATATGGTTGTATCTTGTTGTTGTTTGATAAAATTCTGCGTGCTAGGATAAGGCTATAGATGTATGGCTTGATGGTTGCTAGTTTGAATGATAGAATTGGCTTCTCATGGATGATAGGCATGCAGAATTGTTGTTATTACTTGTGTTTATTTGGAATTTCGGGGGCAAAATTCTTAAGGGGGGAGAATGTAGCAGCCCCATTTTACATATAAGAAGATCGTAAAATATATTTTTTGTTCCCTGAGGGTTGGATCATTCTTAAGTGTTGAAAAGTGTTCGTTGATCGGTGTAGAACAACGAATGGTATGACAACTCAAGGGTGTATTGAGTTCATGTGAAGTGATGGCTCTAAGGTGTTCTGAGCTGATTAGTAGTCATAATCGATAACGACTAGAGATGAGAAGGCCGAGGAACTTTAGTTGTCGTAGGTTCTAGCAGATCCAAAGCAAGGGGTACAATTGAAGACCAGTTGTAGGTTGAGTCCCCTGGGCATCGTGTATAGCCTAGGCACGTGTTGAGTATAGCATATGGAGTTTTGCTAGAACCGGGGCATCGTGTATGCTCCTTGACAATTGATGGAAAGTTGTTAGCCAGTCATACGATAACTAGGGTTCCAAAGCAAGGTTGGCGGTGATAGCCAGAGTTAGTCATGGACATTTGAATACATGTTGTGATCATGATTGAGTTGCTATTGTTATTTATGAATGGTTGTTACTACGGATGAATTGTTATCCCTTTAGGTTAATGGATCGTAAAGGCTATCACTGTCATGTTGTGGGGAAGGCAGGTGTAGGTTCTTCTCCAGAGCTGGGAAGATTAGTTCGTTTATTTACCCATTCTCATATGCTTTATTGAAGAAGTTTGTTAGTTGTTTTATCGCTCACTAAGACTGTTGTCTGACTCAAGGTTTTATGTTTCCTCTTATTACGTTGGGTTGTTCATCCGGTTGTTGAGACTGAGTAGCAGGTGACAGGTGATGCTTTAGTAAGGATGATGATGCCGATCGATGGCAAGCAGGAGGCTCACCCACCAGTTTTAGTACTATCTAATAATTGTATTCCCGCTGTTTGCTATTTTCTCTAAGTGCTATAGTGAGGCAAATTGTACAAACACTATTGTTGTTATCCTCGTGTATGGGAAATACTTTCTAGTTGTCATGAACGTTTAGTGTTTTCTACTTCACTATCACTACCTGTTGTATATGTTCTATTATATTTTATCCTTGTGTCATGAGTTCACAACAGGTTTCGCTTATATATCATACCTTGATGATCGTCCATAGCTGCCTTGCACACCTTTCTGCACATTATTCCTCTCATATAGTGCGGGGGTTGTGGGCGGTCGTCACATAAATCGAGAGATAGTAAGCAATCACTTATTACCTAAGGATGGTAGACAACTAACCGTCATTTATGATCTTCCCTTGGCAGACCCCGTTATTACTATCTAGCTGTCAATACAGGTGAACTCCTAGCCACTTAATACTTCCCTTAGACAGACGGTCCCTTTAACATGTTCTTAGGAAACTCTTATTTACCCTTCACAAGATATGCCCCCACATCGTCCCTAGATAAGAAGAGTAGAACTTCCAGAGAACTACCTTATTCGTATGCCTATCGTTTACTAAAGACCATTTAATACCTCATAAATTTATAAGATAAAGGCGGGAATAATGACCGCTTAAGACCTAATAAGGGAGGGATGAATGACTTCAGCCCTCCTAAAGAATAAATATTAGAAGAGGCCTAATGGCTTAACCACTTAATACTCAAACAAGGTAGGTCAACCACCTAATACCTTCTCGAGGCAGACCTACTTCACACACACACACGTAAGACATCTCGCATTAAACCGACCACTTGTAGATGTTGGATTTGCCAAGCATTCCGGGCAGACTTCTACTACAAGTAGGTCTAATGTCGTGTCTTTGTGTAATAATTATAATAGCCCATGAGACCAAGACCTCTCACTTCAACCCAATTAATTTGTTGATGTTGGATATGCTGGTCAGTTCCGGGATGGATTCTACTACAAATTGGGATCAACCTTGTGTCTCTTTGTCATTAATACTAATAAAAGCCATTAGTACTCACATACATATAAACTCCTATAAGGACATTTATAGTTCTAATTTCCTATTTAACACATTTAGTACACTCTTATTTATAATACATTAATTCCGTTATAGGTACTAGTAAATAAAATGTAAATCAAGCGCTCGTAAGAAATGCCATAACCGTTGAAACGTCAATCCTAACATCAAAATAAGGTTTACATGTTTACTTCCCAAACTTCATCAACATGGCATAAACATGTATATTCACATTTAATCTACAATAGAGAAATAATAATATATACATAAAACATGTAACCTAGACTTAAATGATTATTTCAATGATAAAAGAAAGACAAGGTGCAATATGTAATATCTTCTTTTCGGTACTACTTCACTATTCATATGATATATTTTTTAAATTTTACAAGAAAATGAATCAGACCATTATCAGAAACTGTACAACACCCAAAAGCCTATCAATTATTACATCAATAACCAAAACCTTCATTTTACTGATCATTTTCGCAAATTATAAGGGATTTGGAGAATTTGTTTACATTTTGTTTTCTTGCAAATCCGAATACCTTTAGGCATAACAATCCAAATATACACTACAGAATATAGAAAATAGAAAACTTATGCAATTTCCACTTACAGATATATGAAGAGAAGGATAGTGAACTCAATGTAGAATCTTACAAATCTGGATCGACCCTTTCGAATCAACGTACTCTAAATCCTCCGAAATATATTTAAGAATCAGATTAGAATCTCATATATGTAATAAAATTAAATTTAGAATCTACATATAAGAATTTAGGTTTAGAAGAGATAGAATATATGCTAGAAAATGAGTAGCAATCTAACTTATTTCTCGAATAGAAAAAAATGGTGGAGAGACAAAGTGGAGACGTAAAAAAGAATAAATGTAGGGTTTAGGGGAGAATCTAGGAGTCTTTTTATAGTTGCTTGAGTTCATGTGGATCGTAGAATTAGTTAGATTTAATCTGGCCAGTCTGTGGAAGCAAAACTATATAAAAATCCCTAATAAAAAGTGTCTCTCCCACCATTGAAAAAAAGGCGGTAATCCTCCTTCATAGGAGGGCGATAGACCCCAAGGTCAACCCCCTTCTATGGGAAGTCGACCTACATTTTGGGTCGAGGTGGAGAGATTTTATCTATTGTACATTTTATTTTACTAATTTGATTATTAAATGTGATTGATTCTTTCCGTTTTTATTTATTCTTGTTCCCTTCTTGCATGTTTATTTATTTATTTACATATAAATTCAAATCTTCGAGAAATATTCCATTATGCGATCAGCATATAACTTTATTCCAGATTTGTATTCATTCAGTTTGAATTTTAGATCTTGTGTGTATACAATTTACGTATAACTAATTTTTATTAATAACTTCTTCATATGGACTTCGTTTCTAGCAAATAAAATAGACCAGAATCTTGCCATGAATACAATGGCAATAATTTCATGGCCCAATTCATAGTTATCCCAAATTCTTATTTGGCCCATTAATATTTAATTAGTTAATTATTTTAATGTTTAATGTTTATTTATGTCTATTTAGGGTATATTTTACAAGGTGTTACATAACTAGACCAGATATGCTCTATACGATGGACGATGATTTATTCATGACTATCCGGTGGCTCCAAATGATTACTTCTTTGTAGGTGCGACCACCCATCAATAGTATACTATATAATACTACACATAATTCAAATAAAATATATTGTGCAAGTGCTTGTCAACTAAATTATTTTGGATATTATGTGTGAAAACGTTATTTTGAGGGCAGCTGTCTAATATAAATTTAGCCAATTACGAGATGATATTAACAAAATTTTCTTACTGATACCATAGTTAATATAATGAAAATGAGTTTAAATAGGATAGTAAATGTTAAAATAAGCAAAGAGAACACCGGATTTAGAGTGATTAGACAGTGTGTGCCCACTATTTCGATTAGTAAAGTTAAGGGTAAGCCCAGGGGACAAATCTGGAACTTATTGTAACTTATAAACTTGTGTAATCAATTTTCATCTATCATAAAAGTATTTTATTATAACTTAAAAGCTTGTGTAATCAATTCTCGTTTGTCATAAAAGTATTTTCTCTTTCTATTGTACACGTGATAAGTTGTCATATCGGTTAATCAGTTAGAATTATATTTAATAGAAATTACATAATTGATATTAATGATATCTGAATACGGTATAAGAAACAATTTTTCTGCACATATTTATATAATAGTTATAAATATGTTAGTTAAATATGGGATATCAATATCAAATTAAGTTAAACATGATTGTACAAATTTAATTTGGGTTTAATGGTCTTACAACCTATGAATTTAGGGTGGTTGGTGACGGTTTGGCTAAGGAAGAGGTGGCTACAACATAGAGTTAGGGTTTATAGATGTTTGGTTAAGATATAATGAGAAACATACATATTTTACTCCCTAATCCTACAATTACAAATATTAATCTCGAAACTTATTTAGGTTTCCATTCATCTCTTTTGAGCCACCACCTCTCCTCACTCGTGGATATAACTTGTTTCTAAATTAGCTCCAAAATCCCATATCAAATTAAAGTTAAAACATAAGGCTATTGTGATAACTATATATTCTTGAATATAAAATATGATCTAAGAAGGGTTCATTTTTTTATTGAAGTCGTCAATGGCGATAGTGTAATCACCCTTTCTTTCTCTTTTCTATGCCTTCTTCTTTCCCACCTCAATCTCCTTCTCCTTCGTCTAAATCGACTCACCGCTCCTCCAATCTCATCTAATCCGCCATGCCTTCTCCATGCATGGCTTTAGTACCGAACCTGTAGAGCTTTTCAGATTTAACCCTTTATCACCTCTTTCTTCCCCTTTCTCCAATCCATGCCATTGGTACAAACCATTAAAAAATCTTGTATTAGTGTCCCTCGTCTCCTTAACATGGTGGCCCTTCTCATTTTATTGCTCCTTCCGTTGCCATCTATACCCGCTAATTTGTGTCCATCCTCTGTACAATTCCACTAATATGCTACGCTAGGTTTTTGAGCGATTTTGCCCTTACACATTGCTCATTGTCAACTGTTCATCTTTAGTCTGACTCGTGTCAGGTGGGTGGGGATGTTGTGGTGGCTTATAGGTTGCGGATGTAGATGATGATGGCTGGTGTTGTTGCTATGGAGTTGTTCGACTTGTCGAGGTTACAATGGTATGTTGCTTGCGTGGAGTTCGGTACGAACGCGCTAATTTCAGTCGCTCGGTTACGGGTCTCACCTAACTTCCTCTGGTATGCCATTCTCAATACCTAATGAGTATCTCAAACTCTCTAGCTTAGTATTTTCTTGTTGTTGGCTTGGTGTACATATTGTTTGTTACAGTTGTGATGGTGCTTCGAAGTGTTTTGATTTTCATCGTGTAATTGGTGTTTGTCTTGTAGGTTGTGTTTTGGGGTCTATTGGAGTTTCTTTTGTTCTTGGTTTGGCAATGGTGCTTGGATTCTCTAACTGGAAGATGGGGTGATGGTCTGTTAGTGGTCCAATCTGTAAGGTATGAGTTTGTCGTTCTTGGCGGCACAACTTTAGCATACATGTGAAGTTGTATAGCTCTCGACTTGCAGATCTACTTGGTGTTTTCCTTGCATAAATGCAGCTTGTGCTCGTATAGTCTTGGCTCTTACATGTCACATTGATCGAGAAATGTACTATTTTGCAAATGTTGTAGGATGGCACTGACATGGTAACTACTGTAGCAGCAAATGAAATTGTGCATGCAGGTGTGTATTAGTGATGGTAAGGGTTTCTGTGCCCCACTGATTTATTATTATCTTGTGAGGAAGGCTGTTGCATTTATTCAACTTTTTGGGTTAATTGTACACTATGTAATAGGCTTGGTATGTAAGAACAATAATTGTAAGTCTCTATCTGACCCCTGTGTGGTGTGCCTTGACTAGGAAAAACTTTGTCCACATATTTTTGTCTAGGCCATGGTCTGTAAACTTGCTTAGTTGTAGTGGACAACGCATTCTAAAAATTGACTGTGGTGGACGATCCAACTTAAACGAACTGTAGTAGTTTGACAATCTGTCAAACTCTGTATTATTGTTTATTATAAGAATAAAGTGTTTGCGGTCACTTTAAAACCGATCGACTATGCCAGAAAAATATGATTTAACCAATCGTAATAATATTTTTGCTAAATTTGACACTGGTCCCTGGAGTTCATCTTGCGTCTCTCCTTTTCTTCCATAGCCTCACTATCAGGAACTGAAATGATGGCATTTGAAGCAACCCGAACTTCCCCATGAGGGAAAGCCCGGATTGAGTTGAGGACAAGACGAATCAGAACACAAACAGAAGAACATTTCACTGCTTATTACAACAATTTCATCAGAATACAAGAATATACAGAATATGAACTAATATTACATATTTACGAAATATCAGAGAATTACAAATTACAATGAAGTGGAAAATAATACAAAACACAACTGAAAAGAATATACGGATACAGAGTTTTCCGAATATCATTCCAGCTAAAAACCAGGATCCTGTGAATATAAATCTGCAAAACCAAAACTACTAGCTGCCCACGTGGAAATAGGGGCACCCAGAGTTTAGGTTAAAACAATAAACTACAAGTCAGTCATGTGACTGGTGTGAGAACTAAAACAATTATTTAAAACTTTACTTTAAATCAGATATATCAAGGGACCACGCCGTATAACACGGAACGGGTTTCCTCCCAAGAATACCAGTGCATATAACAAAATAGCGCAATGCTTTTTGGAAAAATGAAGCTATTATAAGACCCAGGTCCTATCACACAATGCAACGCAAGCCGGGGGATAGGTTTTTCCCTTATAATAGCCAAACATGCTTGGTACGTTTAAGACAAATCATTTGATACCATTATAAGTGTATAGTGTATAAAACAACTTCAAATATAAATGTATCGATCCTAGACGGCATGGGTACCATGTATCAAGTCGCCAATACTAGGCTCTACAATCAAAACCGCAAATGTCACATATTGGAAGTCGGATTTCCATCTGTGAACCAAGGTAAGGGATCGTCCTTACCGCTTCGAGACGCTCTAGCCTGTGTCTCAGGCAAGCGCGCAGACAAGCCTTTGGATCGTCAGGGCCGGTCCATACGGAGTGGATTAAAATGCCTGAACAGTGCGTTCCCCCGCCTTATAGGGTGTCAACTGGTCATATCCCGACCAAACTATCGGCCCCGGAACGACCGATATAACCGAGGCGCTTCGCTATCCAACATCTACATAAGTAAAATGTCAGGGCATGCAAAACGCTGACACCACTCTTAGTTAGAAGGAAACGCATGTCCTCCCTGATGTCCTCTCCCATTTCTGATTCACAGCGGGGTGTGAGGCTCTTGAATTAACGCTACACAAAGCTACGCTATATTAAAGCCGTGCTTTGATCATCAACCACAAGACTCTGCTTTTCAACAGAAGCCTTGATCCTTTGCATCTCAGCATGCTACACGGGCAATTCACGCTATGCAACCGATGTCAGACACACATCCATTCACAAGTTTGTTCTAGGTCAGAACGAAACTGGAGGCACCTTATTCCTCCCTCATATGTCCAATACAGGGGAAAGGCCCTCGCATATCCATCGATCTCCAAGTACGTCTGGACGATCAACACTTATTACCTTGTCTTGGGTGTACAGCCCAATCAAGACATCAGTAATCATCCTAACGATGTGAAGACCTCCGGTCTTTAACCACTGTCTTCATCCTCGACACATCGTCAAATCAGTTACTCAAAATGGGATAAACCCGGTCTTTCTGAATAACTCGCGTATATAATAAACACGTGCTATAAAAACACAATATACGCCTCATTCCAATCCAAAATATTCCTTTATTCAAATATTCTTATACTTTGGGAAAGGTTCCCATTAATTTTTCAAAGATAAATTCTTTAAATTTATTCTTTAATCTTCTTTTGGATATCATTTCAATCTAAATAAAGATGCATTAAAACTCCACTTGGTTTTAATCTTCCCAAAAATCAATATTAGTTTAACTTGGGAAATCATATCTTGTCTTTAACTGGGTTATAGAACCAATGTCATTTAAAACATGGTTCACGATAAACCCAAAATCACATTCCATTCCATCAGCCTTTAACCGTAAATTAGCAAGTGAACAATTCCCTAAGTATTAACCCCGAAGGCCGAAACCAACATCAGATCAATACCCAGGAAACCATTCAACTTAACTAATCTCCAATTAGTTTCTGATTTTGTTAACTCCATTGGGTCTAAGAACAATATTATTAAAGAAACCATTCACGATAACCCAAAATCTTATTACTATCTTTAACTGGGTTAAAGAACCAATGTCCTTTAAAAATGGTTCACGATAAACCCAAAATCACATTCCTTTCCATCATCCTTTAACTGTAAACTAGCAAGTGAACAATTCTCTAAGTATTAACCCCAAAGGCCGAAACCAACATCAGATCAATACCCAGAAACCATTCAACTTAGCTAATCTCCAATCAGTTTCTAATTTTCTTAACTCCATTGGGTTTAAGAACAGTATTATTAAAGATACCATTCACGACAAACCCAAAATCCAATTTTATTTTAAATACAAGGCTCTGAATAGAAAATATATCGGCTTATATTCAATATCAAATTCTGAAACCAACAAATATCGTATTGGAATAACGATATATATATCTTCCAAATTCCTCCACAATATCCATATAATCACGAAATCCAATATCAAAATATTCCGAGGATAATTTCGATTTAAATCCATTCCAATTCGTATATTGGAAATTCTGGTTATTTTTAAAACCATTTCAAATCCAATTTATTTATTTAAAAATATTGGATTATAATTCTAGTTCATAACTAGTTCATTTCGATAAAATATATTTTTATCTTTTCAAATATGAATTTTTCATCCCAATTCTTTCCAAATCATTCATTATGATTTTACACAAATTATTGATATTTTTAATAATCTTATCAAGGCACGTACAGTCGATTTCCGTAAAGGGCCATCGAACTGCACTTACAACAACCTTTTCCAAATTCGATTTAGACATAATTCCAAATCCAACCGTTAGATTTCAAATCTCCCATATTCATTAGAAAGCTCTTTTCGATACGAACCCAATGGTTCCGATTTTAGGAGAATCCGACGGTCGGATCTCCCGTAATGTCCGTTCGAAGTCAATGGTCGAAATTCGCGAACTGCCACGGCGCAGCGCGTTCTATTCAGGCCATTATATATATATATATATATATATATATATATATAGTGTATATTATATATATTTCGTCGATTTCCATTTCAAACGTATTTTATAATTCATTTTCAAAACAATTTCAACTTCATATTCAATTTCTAATCAAAATTGAATATTCTATATCATCCATATATAAATGATAATATTTTCAAAACATTAAATTTTGAAATCACTTCATTTTCAATATCCATTATAAAATTGACATAAATATCGTTCACGTCAAAATGGCGTTAATCTAATCAACACGGCTTCATATATTTTAATATATTCGTGTCCATCCCAAATCGGATATCAAAATCATATTTTGATCCTTTACTGAATATTATTTTAAAATATTCGTTATTTTAAAATATTCGTTATTTTAAAATATTCATTCTTTTCTGAATTGGAATCAGACACAGTCAATTACCATATAATGTGATTATATGGATTTCATACAACACATGTACACAACAACAATCAAACATAGTCAATCATCATCTAAAGTGAATTCTACACTGCATAAGCATTAACTATAAATATTCAACGCTCGCACAACTTGTCAACCAATCGACTGACATACAACTAACTAGTGGAATTAGTGTATGTCCAATATCATCCCAATACCGTGTGGGGTTTCAAGCAATCAAACACAGGTTTTATTTGTGTTGTTGGGCGATGTGTAAAATTTATCGTCTCAATTAATATCAGTTAAATTGGTGTACATAAACAAATCGTCCGATTTGTTTATGAATATTTATTTTATTTATATACACATTAAAAATCATAATTTTAACAATAAAATATTTTATTCCATTCTATATCACACAATTAATTTTCACATCACAGTCAAACAAACAAACAAGTCGTCCATGGTCTGCGGACGACGGGTGTCGGGTGCTGCTAAGCACCGTCTACATCCTAGTATATATATTTTAACTAGGAAATAAAATTTAAAGTGAGAAATTCTCACCTTTGGGTTCCACTCCGCCGTTTCATTTCTGAATTTCAGAGCAATCCTGACTTGCCTGAAATTCCAACGCAATTTTCTTTACGCTGTTCATAGTAAAAAACACATTTTTATTTCAATTCTAAAAATTATATTTTTACTTCGTTAAAAATTATATTTATAATACTCTACATATATAAAAATCATATTTTAATGTTGCTATATGTACATAAAAATCATATTTTTATAACGCTACTACATAGGTAAAAATCATATTTTTAACACGATGTTTACATTATAAAAATCACATTTTTATATCGCTACTACATATATAAAAATCAGATTTTTAGCCAACTAATAATTATTTCTTTGTATGACCATTTTATATATAACATATATAATCTAAAAATCATATTTTTATCTTTCTAAAAACATTCCCATGCCATACACTAGTTAAAAATTATATTTTTAATCTTGCCAAAAATATTCCCTTCCTACGATAAAAATCCTATTTTTAACTAACCAAAAATGATATTTTTACATAACTAAAAATCATAACTTTATGTAATTAAAAATCATAACTTTATATAAATAAAAATCATAATTTTACATACTTCATACGTCAAAAACCATAGAAGCTTTAAAGCGGAGAAAACTCACATATTTTCTATCGCCCGAATTTGCTGTTATGGTTCCAGAATTTGCAAACGAGCTCCAATCTTCACACCATCTTATTTTCTAACTTAAACGCGCCATTCTGGACAACTTTCGCCTTCCTTCCGAAAATGTGCTATTTCGCCGGAAATCACGAAAAGACAGTATTTTGACAGTGTTTGGACTGCAGACTTTGGACGCGTTTTCCCGACAGCTCCGCAATCCAAAATAGGACTATCATATACTAAATTGAAGAGAAAATCGTGCTCTTTGAATTTGGTACTGTAGAGTTTTGTCCAAAAGTGCACCATTTAAGAGTTATTGGCGAAATAGTGATAGGGGATTTTATGCAAAAAGGGGAATTTTATGAAAAATGGGTTTTTGGTGACGGGGGGACCCACGGCCGGAGCTGTGTGGTCGGAAGGCGGGGGCGGGACCTTCTGGTGGTTGGGGAGGTGCAGGTGGCGGCGCTAGGGCAGTGGGGGCCCACGGCGTCTTGGGTTTGCAATTTGGGGCTTAGGATTTGCAAATTTGAAGAGAGAAAGAAGAGGAGAGAGAGGAGAGGAGGAAGAGGAGGAGGAGGCCGACGGTGGTGCTAAGGGTGGCGGTGGTGGCAGCGACGGGAGGGAGGTGCGTCTTTTTTTCTCTTTTGCGTGAATGATAATGAAAGAGGGAGAGAGAGAAAAGGGGTTGACTTGTTATATATTTAATTAAATTTTATTCCTAGAAGTTACCTTTTTCACTCTAACTCCAAATCGAACCCAACGACTGTCGTTTCTAACAAAATATCCCCATTCCGAACACAATGGGATAGGTCCCGTAAACCAATTCAACTGTTTCCATTCAAATTAAAATATAAATCATTATATTGAATTTTAAACGTACATTTTAATTTACCGGAGCCACATACGAACCCCAAAAATTCCCAAAAAATAAATCTAGTTATGTTTTGACGATACGGTCCTAACAAAACTAGTTTCGTCGAATTTGGAGACCGTTTGAAAAATAGTCATTTTCTAGTCGATCCAAATTGACTAAAACTGACAAAACACGTTTTCTTTTGCCACGCTTACATATTGATTTAAAAAATTATGAAAATTGGAATCCAGCAATAATTCAACATCTCGGATCCAACAACAGTGGTTTCGTCGAAAACGGAGGTCGTTTGCAAAATGGCTATTTTTAAGGGCTATATTTTCCATAGCGACTATTCTGAATTTTCAACTGGGAATAAATTTTTATTCCCGCTATGAAATTTCAATTTTTCGGATTTGTTGGAAAGATATTTTCAAATAGATTCTAATATTTTTGGTTTCGCTAAATTCCGGTTTATCTTGAATCCTGTACATTCATTTGAAATTTGAAATCGAATTATCAAACTACCGCGCCATTTTCAATTCCTTTTATAATTTAAAATAAATATTTATATTCTAACATCGATTAAAATAAATATATACGTTCTAATTCTATTCAAAATAAATTTCTCGTCGTTATTATTTAAAATAATTCGTTTTAAATATTCAAAATTCATTAAAATTAATGAAATTTATTTTTTAAATTAGTTCGGATTTTCCGGGTTATTACAATCTCCCCCACTTAAAATCTTTTCGACCTCGAAAAGCAACGGAGATGAAAGTTGTTTTACAAACTAACTCAACTCTCATTATTTTCATTATGGCTTAAGTTCAACTTTTCAGTTTCTAAGAATTTTCCAATTCTTGAAAAAATTGGCTAACACCCTAAATTTTCGAAAAATTTCCCCATAACCTCCCCTGTACGGGAGCACCGGGAAAATCCCCAAACTGCCACACAGGCCTCTCCAATCAAAAAGAAAAAGAAACAACCAAGCGGCTAGCCAATCGGCTCATAAAATCATCAAAAACCCCAAGAAATACAATAAACATGTACCTATTTGTCGGGCAAACAATTTTATTCCTCTTCTCTAGCCTCTTTGCTATGACCTGTTCAATGTATATACATGTACATGCATGCAACTTCAACCAATTTTCAATTCAGTCCAATATTTGATACAATTTGGTTATATGTACTGTTCTTTCACATAAGGGTTTTAATAAATAATCACTTAACACAATCAACAATCAGCAATCAATTAGTTGATTATCTTTTCAAATTCATAATTTTGATATATATACAAAAAATCCATTTTTGGTGCCAAATCACAACAGTAGACCCTATCTAGTTTTGCTTCTCACACCAGCCAATTGGAATCATATAGATATTCCACTTTTCAAAACTCGAAAATAAAACATTGATGATGTGTACACTGTCATTAGTATCATCTCCGGGCAACTAGAGTGTGATTCTATATCTATCCAATATATTAAGACTTCGAATACACGTGGACCAGACATATATGCAAAATCTTTATATACTTGATTGTCCAAATCAATATAAAAATAAATATTAAAATATGAATAATAAAGTTTAAATTTTCAAGAAAACTTGCTTTCAAATTTATTTTAAAAATATCACTCTTCGCACTCGTTCTAGGATACTACTGATCCTATCTCTAACGAGTCATTCTCATTGGATATTACTAATCCAGTCTCTGATGAATTCTTTTGTTTGGTTCTAACGTGTCTTGTTCTCCGAGCTCTGTAAAGCAAAGCTCTGATACCAAATGAAGCAACCTGAACTTCTCTGTGAGGGAAAGCCCGGATTGAGTTGAGGACAAGACGAATCAGAACACAAACAGAAGAACATTTCACTGCTTATTACAACAATTTCATCAGAGTACAAGAATATACAGAATATGAACTAATATTACATATTTACTATATATCAGATAATTACAAATTACAATGTAGTGGAAAATAATAGAAAAAACAACTAAAAAGAATATACGGATACAGAGCATTCCGAATATTATTCCAACTGAAAACCAGGATCCTATGAATATAAATCTGCAAAACAAAACTATTAGCTGCCCGTGTGGAAATAGGGGCACCCAGAGTTTAGGTTAAAACAATAAACTCCAGGTCAGTTATGTGACTGGTGTGAGAACTAAAACAGTTATTTAAAACTTTACTTTAAATCAGATATATCAAGGGACCACGCCGTATAACACGGAACGGGTTTCCTCCCAAGAATACCAGTGCATATAACAAAATAGCGCAATGTTTTTTGGAAAAATGAAGCTATTATAAGACCCAGGTCCTATCACACAATGCAACGCAAGCCGGGGGATAGGGTTTTCCCTTATAATAGCCAAACATGCTTGGTATGTTTAAAACAAATCATTTGATACTATTAAAATTGTATAGTGTATAAAACAACTTCAAATATAGATGTATCAAGCCTAGACGGCATGGGTACCATATATCGTGTCGCCAATACTAGTTCTACAATCAAAACCACAAATGTCATGTATTGAAAGTTGGATTTCCATCTGTGAACCAAGGCAAGGGATCGTCCTTACCGCTTTGAGACGCTCTAGCCCATGTCTAAGGCAAGTGTGCAGACAAGCCTTTGGATCGTCAGGGCCGGTCCACACGGAGTGGATTAAAATGCCTAAACAATGCATTTCCCTGCCCTATGGGGTGTCAACTGGTCATATCCCGACCAAACTATCGGCCCTGGAACGACCGATATAACCGAGGCGCCTCGCCATCCATCATCCACATAAGTAATACGTCAGGGTATGCAAAACGCTGACACCACTCCTAGCTAGAAGGAAACGCATGTCCTCCCTGATGTCCTCTCCCGTTTCTAGTTCACACCGGGGTGTGAGGCTCGCGGATTAACGCTACTAAAAGCTACGCTGTATTAAAGCTGTGCTTTGATCATCAACCACAAGACTCTGCTTTTCAACAAAAGCCTTGATCATTTGCATCTCAGCATGCCACACATGCAATTCACGCTATGCAACCGATGTATATCAATCACACAGAATGAAATCCGATGTCAGACACATATCCATTCACAAGTTTGTTCTGGGTCTGAACGAAACGGAGGCACCTTATTCCTCCCCCATATGTCCAATACAAGGAGAGGTCATCGCATATCCGTTGATCTCCAAGTAAGTCTATACGATCACCACTTATTACCTTGTCTTGGGTGTATAACCCAATCAAGACATCATTAATCATCCAAACGATGTGAAGACCTCCGGTCTTCAACCACCGTCTTCATCCTCGACACATCGTCAAATCAATTATTCAAAATGGGATAAACCCGGTCTTTCTGAAAAACTCATGTATATAATAAACACGTGCTATAAAAACACAACATACGCCTCATTCCAATCCAGAATATTCCTTTATTCAAATATTCTTATACTTCGGGAAAGGTTCCCATTAATTTTATCAAAGATAAATTTTTTAAATTTATTCTTTAATCGTCTTTTAGATATCATTTCAATCTAATTAAAGGTGCATCAAAACTCCACTTGGTTTTAATCTTCCCAAAAATCAATATTAACGATTGTTTAACTTGGGAAATCATATCTTGTCTTTAACTGGGTTAAAGAACCAATGTCATTTAAAACACGGTTCACGATCAACCCAAAATCACATTCCATTCCATCAGACTTTAACCGTAAATTAGCAAGTGAACAATTCCCTAAGTATTAACCACGAAGGCCGAAGCCAACATCAGATCAATATCCAGGAAATCATTCAACTTAACTACTCTCAAGTTAGTTTCTGATTTTTTTTAAGTCAATTGGGTCTAAGAACAGTATTATAAAAGATACCATTCACGACAACCCAAAATCTTATTCCTGCATTTAACAAGGTTAAAGAACCAATGTCCTTTAAAACACGGTTCACGATAAACCCAAAATAACATTACATTCCATCAGCCTTTAAACGTAAATTTGCAAGTGAACAATTCCCTAAGTATTAACCCCGAAGGCCGAAACCAACATCATATCAATACCCAGGAAACCATTCAACTTAGCTAATCTCCAGTCAGTTTCTAATTTTCTTAACTCCATTGGGTTTAAGAACGGTATTATTAAATATACCATTCAAGACAAATCCAAAATCCAATTTAATATTAAATACAAGGCTCTGAATAGAAAATATATCGGCTTATATTCAATATCAAATTCTGAAACCAATAAATATCGTATTCGAATAACGATATATATATATCTTCCAAATTCCTCCACAATATCCGTATAATCACGAAATCCAATATCGAAATATTCCAAGGATAATTTCGATCTAAATCCATTCCAAATCATATATTGGAAATTCTGGTTATTTTTAAAACCAATTCAAATCCAATTTATTTATTTAAAAATATTGGATTATAATTCTAGTTCATAACTAGTTCATTTCGATAAAATATATTTTTACCTTTTCAAATATGAAATTTTCCATCCCAAATCATTTATTATGATTTTACCCAAATTATTGATATTTTTAATAATTTTATCAAGGCTCGTACAGTCAATTTCCATAAACGGTCATCGAACCGCACTTACAACGACCTTTTCCAAATTTGATTTGGATATAATTACAAATCCAACGGTTAGATTTCAAATCTCCTATATTCGTTAGAAAGCTATTTTCGATACGAACCCAACGGTTCCGGTTTTGGGAGAATCCGATGGCCGGATCTCCCGTAATGTCCGTTCGAAGTAAATGGTTGAAATTCGCGAACTACCACGGCGCGGCGCGTTCTATTCAGGCCATTATATATATATAATATATATTATATATATTTCATCGATTTCCGTTTCAAACGTATTTTATAAATCGTTTTAAATTCGTTTTCAAAACAATTTCAACTTCATATTCAATTTCTAATCAAAATTGAATATTCCATATCATCGATATATAAATGATAATATTTTCAAAACATTAGATTTTGAAATCACTTCATTTTCAATATTCATTATAAAATCGACATAAATATCGTTCACATCAAAATGGCGTTAATCTAATCAACACGACTTCATATATTTAAATATATTCGTGTCCATCCCAAATCGGACATCAAAATCATATTTAGATCCTTTACTGAATATTATTTTAAAATATTCATTATTTTAAAATATTTGTTATTTTGAAATATTCGTTATTTTAAAATATTCGTTATTTTAAAATATTCATTCTTTTCTGAATTGGAATCAGACACAGTCAATTACCATATAATGTGATTATATGGATTTCATGCAACACATGTACACAACAACAATCAAACATAGTCAATCATCATCCAAAGTGCATTCTACACTGCATAAGCATCAACTATAAATATTCAATGCTCACACAGCTTGTCAACCAATCGATTGACATACAACTAACTATCGGGATTAGTGTATGTCCAATATCATCCCAATACCCGTGTAGGGTTTCAAACAATCAAACACAGGTTTTATTTGTGCTATTGGGCGATGTGTAAAATTTATCGTCTCAATCAATATCAGTTAAATCAGTGTACATAAACAAATCGTCCGATTTGTTTATGAATATTTATTTTATTTTATTTATTTCTAAAAAAGAATATTTATTTTATTTATATACACGTTAAAAATCATATTTTTAAATATAAAATATTTTATTCCATTCCATATCACACAATTAATTTTCACACCACAGTCAAACAAACAAACAAGTCGTCCATGGTCTGTGGACGACGGGTGTCGGGTGCTGCCAAACACCGTCTACATACTAGTATATATATTTTATCTAGAAAATAAAATTTAAAGTGAGAAATTCTCACCTTTGGGTTCCACTCCGCCGTTTCATTTCTGAATTTCAGAGCAATCCTGACTTGCCTGAAATTCCAACGCAATTTTCTTCATGCTGTTCATAGTAAAAATCTTATTTTCTTCATGCTGTTCATATATATTTTTAACACGATGTTTACATTATAAAAATCACATTTTTATATCGCTACAACATGTATAAAAATCAGATTTTTAGCCAACTAATAATTATTTCTTTGTATGACCATTTTATACATGACATATATAATCTGAAAATCATATTTTTATCTTTCTAAAAACATTTCCATGCCATACACTAGTTAAAAATTATATTTTTGATCTTGCCAAAAATATTCCCTTCCTAAGATAAAAATCCTATTTTTAACTAACCAAAAATGATATTTTTACATAACTAAAAATCATAACTTTATGTAATTAAAAATCATAACTTTATATAAATAAAAATCATAACTTTATATAAATAAAAATCGTAACTTTAAATACTTCATACGTCAAAAACCATAGAAGCTTTAAAGCGGAGAAAACTCGCATATTTTCTATTGCTCGGATTTGTTGTTCTGGTTCCAGAATTTGCAAACGAGCTCCAATCTTCACACCATCATTTTTTCTAGCTTAAACGCGCCATTCTGGACAACTTTCACCTAGTGGTCTTCCTTCCAAAAATGTGCCATTTTGCCGGAAATCGCGAAAAGACAGTACTTTGACAGTGTTTGGACAGCAGACTTTGGACACATTTTCCCGACAGCTCCGCAATCCATAATAGGACTATCATATACCAAATCGAAGAGAAAATCGTGCTCTTCGAATTTGGTACTATGGAGTTTTGGTCTGAAGCGCACCGTTTGAGATTTATTGGCGAAATAGTGACAGGGGGTTTTATGCAAAAACGGGAATTTTATGAAAAATGGGTTTTTGGTGACGGGGGGACCCACGGCCGGAGCTGGGTGGCCAGATGGCGGCGGCGGGACTTGCTGGTGGTGAGGGAGGTGCAGGTGGTGGCGCAAGGACAGTGGGGGCCCACGACGGCTAGGGTTTGCAATTGGGTGCTTAGGGTTTGCAAATTTGGAGACAGAAAGAGGAGAGAGAGGAGAGGAGGAAGAGGAGGAGGCCGACGGTGGTGCTAGGGAGGTGGTGGTGGCAGCGATGGGAGGGAGGTGCATCTTTTTTTCTCTTTTGCGTGAATGATAATGAAAGAGTGAGAGAGAGAGAAAAGAGGTTGGCTTGTTATATATTTAATTAAATTTTATTCCCAAAAGTTACCATTTTCACTCTAACTCCAAATCGAACCCAACGACTGTCGTTCCTAACCTAATACCCGCATTCCAGACACAATGGGATAGGTCTCGTAAACCAATTCAATGGTTTCCATCAGATTCCGTTCAAATTAAAATATAAATCATTATATTGAATTTTAAACGTACATTTTAATTTACCGGGGCCACATACGGACCCCGAAAATTCCAGAAAATAAATCAGGTTATGTTTTGACGATACAGTCCTAACAAAACTAGTTTCGTCGAATTTGGAGACAGTTTGAAAAATAGCTATTTTCTGGTCGATCCAAATTGATTGAAACTGACAAAACACGTTTTCTTTTGCCATGCTCACATATTGATTCCAAAATTATGAAAATTGGAATCCAGTAATAATTCAACATCTCGGATCCAACAAAAGTGGTTTCATCGAAAACGGAGGTCGTTTGCAAAATGGCTATTTTTAAGGGCTATATTTTCCATAGCGACTATTCTGAATTTTCAACTGGGCATAACTTTTTATTCCCGCTATGAAATTTCAATTTTTCGGATTCGTTGGAAAGATATTTTCAAATAGATTCTAATATTTTTGGTTTAGAAAAAATCCGGTTTATTTTGAATCTTGTACATTCATTTGAAATTTGAAATCGAATTTTCAAACTATCGAGCCATTTTCAATTCCTTTTATAATTTAAAATAAATATTTGTATTCTAACATCGATTCAAATAAATATATACGTTCTAATTCTATTCAAAATAATTTTCTCATCGTTATTATTTAAATTAATTTATTTTAAATATTCAAAATTCATTAAAATTACCAAAATAAATTTTTTAAATTGGTTCGGATTTTCCGGGTTATTACAGCTTTGATGACATCAACCTCGTTCAACTACTATTATTATAAAATACATACAAACGCTTTTGCCTATATATATGTATATGTAGGATATACATGTGGTATTCATTATTGAAGACTGTACAGTATAAATATTCAAGATTACAAAGATGAAGAATTCAAGATTAAAAACTCGTGAGTACAAAGAATTCAAGATAAATAATAAAGTCTAGATTTATGTTAAAACTTTATAATAGCACTGACATCTCCATTCGGGTTTTGATAATGGGATAAAACCCACGAACTTTCAAAAGTGTTTTTTAAAATTATTTTCCAAATTTCTTTTTCGATTTTTATCCTTAAAATTAAAACTATATTGAATAAATTATTTTTTATTTCTAAATATTTCTTGTTTCTAAATGTTTTACTCTTTGTTATCTTTGAAATTTATTATTGGTTTTAAATTTCAAGGTTTTGGCCTTAATGTCAAATTATATCTTTAATTTAATTTTCTTATACTCTTATTTATAGTTTTATATGTTAAGTATTTTATTATTAAACCATTTTGTAGAATTATTAGCAAGTGTTGTTATTTACTTATATTTTGAATGAAATGTTTTACAAGTGTTAGAATTATTTTAACAAGTTTTAAAATCAAAATACAAATATATACTTAAGTTTTAATATCACTTTTATATTGTACAAATACATCTTTTTAAATTTATATTCTTACTATATTATACTATTTTACAATATAGGAAATAGTTTATTTAAACTCCAGAATTACCTTGATCAATTTAAACATCATTTCCATTATTTTCAAAAATACAAAGGGAATATCGACATAGAGGGATGACATGTGTCGATATCATATCCATTTTCAAAATTTCAAATTTCAAAAGAAGCATCTATTCGTTTAAATCTCTTTATGGATGGACATGGCTATTGTTTCCTCATAAATATCCAATGGAAAATGATTTTTTTACTTTACATTGTCTTCTTCACTCCTTCTTGTCTCCATTTCCTTTCTAAATTTCAATATTTCTTTGCCAAACTCTAACGCAATTCAAATAGAATCAAACTAGAATATATCTAGTTTAATTCTTTTCCTTCTCTCTTAGAGATCTAAGTTTTATTCAGAGTTATAGGAGCATTCGTAATCAAAGATCGAAAGATGAAAGTCCTATTGAGTCTCACTACCAAACTATTACTGAAAAAATGTGATTGTAGCCCATTCAAATCAACTGGGTGTGATTGTAGCCCATAAATCAATTTGGTGATTTTGTTGCCTGGCTAAATCAAAATAGCTCCCTGTGCTCGAAAGTAGGTGAGGGTGGATCTCATGGCCATGAATCAAGGATTGTAATATTGAAAATTAATTGAAAATAAATATGCACAATTTTGAATTATGTAGGACTAGATGTAGGGTAACTCTGAAGCAGTATAAGAATCCAGTGTGTTCTTTCTTATACTGCTTTTAATTATTATTTGCATCTATTTTTAATTTTGTGCTTGTTGCATATCTACGATATACATATAATTCTGATATATCCAAAAAATTCATAAATTCCATTAAACATTATTTACCCCCCCTCTAGTGTTAAATTAGCATTAGGATCCATAATCTGTATTCCCAACACTATCGTTCTTCCATGAGTTTTCTCTTGAATTTCTTCCCAGCCAACGTTGGTTATTGCTTATGGCCAAAAACTATAAGTTTAAATCAAGATTTTTGGGCTCTTTTGAATCTCGCTCTGTTGCCTCATTCACTTGATCAGGTCGCTCGTTTTCCACCTTATCACCGTTGATAATTTGTCAAGATCTGAGTCGGAATGCTCGGTTGAATCGTCGTTATCTCCAATACAGGGTTCTGCTCTTTCCAATCTACTTACTAGCCTCCTCGTCAATCTTAGATCTGCCCTAGATCTGATTACATCCAACTCTATGCAAACCTTGGTTTGTCCGGTTCCTTCGATGCTTGCTTCTGCACCGTACGAGTGGCATTCGCTTCACAATCACTACTTATGTTTTGAAGTGTTAGGTGCTCAAACTGTACCTGTAGTAGAAATTTTAAATCCTGTGACTTAGGTGAACCTATTTGTTAATTGTGCTACTGTTGAGAATAATAAGACTCCCGTAAATCCTGTGATACGTGATTCGTGGTCTCCTATTCTTTTGGACCCTATCGAGAGAGAAAACATAATACACCCACTACTGTTCGTATATATATTTCTATATGGTTGCTATCCCTCCTATGGCAAAGTCGACTTCTCTCTTTTCTTCTCTTTCTAGCATAGCTGGTCTTTACGAGCCCATCAACCTCCCTATCTCTGGCTTGGCCTTTATTTCAATTCCACCGCAAGAAATATTAAGTGAAGCAATGATATTTTGGAAAGATAAACTTGTTGCTTTCTTTCTAGATGCGAAAACGCCAAACTTTGACATGCATGTTATTTTTCGAAATGCTCAGCGTCTACCGGGTGAGCTACGCGTTACCTTTGTGGACAACATGTACTATTAGAAATTTTCTTCAAATGAAGAGAGATGTCGAGTCCTAGAGGTTGCCCCACCTATTATTGGAGGGAAACCTTTTATTATTACTCCTTGGAGTGATTCTGTTGTCAGAGATAGAGATCAAGTCCTATCAATTCCAATATGGATTCAGTTTACCCATATTCCTTCTGCTCTTAAGCCTTTCATTGGCCTTAGTTAGTTAGCTAGTCATATTAGCAAGCTAAAATATGTCGATACCAATAACATGGCAAGAAAAAAACCTGTATATGCTAGAGCTTTGACTGAGATCACCCCAGATAGGCCTCTCCCCTGAAAGCTATTTCTTTTCATTAATGATCATGATTTTTATGTTGATGTGACTTATAAGAGGAAACCAGATGCAACAACCATGGTTTTAGACAATTACCCGTTATTGTGATTAATGAATTATAATGAGAATTATAATTTGATAATCTAGTTATAAATACCGATAAAAAGAGTTAATTAGATTTAATTGTTAAGTTGGGGTTTAAATTGGAGTTTTAGTGTGGAAAACTTAGAGAAAGAAGTTATTTAATCATCCTTAATGATTAGATAAAAAGTTTTGTGTAAATAAATTACTAATTTGGTAAAATTGGAAGGAATAAATATAAATGATGATTTTGTGTAAAATCAAGGGAAATTAAGTGAAAGTATAATGAGTTGGGTTTTAAGGAAACAAATGTGTTATATGAAGTTAAATTTTGTTCTGAATAAAAATATTTATAGTGAATTAGGCTTTAAAATTCAAGATTTCGAAGTAATAAAATTCTAAACTAGAAAATAAAGTCTGAAAGATAATAATATTTGAGTTTAGACTCAAAACAAGTGCTTAAAAAGATTTTTTTTTAAATTTGTTATAACAAGTTTCATAATTTAAGCAAACAATAAATTTTTGGAACTGACGGCATTTCTAGAAAATCTTGGCTTAAAATAAAATATAAAATGATAATTTTTCATATGAATATATGTGTTAAAAATAATTTTTATGTTTTGTAAATCTGTCGTGTCAAAATAAAGTTGCTTGAAGCATTTTAACTCTTAAATTTGTAAAGTTTATCCAAAAAGTGTAAAATTTAAGCTTTTATAAAAATTAGAAATACAACTTGATAAAATAAAGTTAAAAAGGAAAAAAAGTGTTTTGAAATATGTTGTTAATATTTTGACAAGAATTGTATGATGTTGAAATTATAAGGTGTGAAATACAAATGGTGTTAACTTATGTTAATAGGTGAAAATATGGTTTAAACAAGGTTAATAATGCCAATCCTGTATACCTAAGAACTAATTATACTCCAATGAACCTAACTAGGATTGATTTGCCCATTTGGCTAATAGTTTAAATGGGGAAGGGTTTGGATATATTATCTTTCAAGAATACTCTTCTTCCCCTTCTCTTGTAAAAAAACACAACAAAAGGAAAATTAGTAAAACCCTCTTCTGAGCTCAAACTTAAGTTGCAAATTCCACAAAGCACTAGACCTCAGTTGCCAATTCCATTTATAGCATGTAATCCTCTAAAAAACCAATTTTTTCCTATTAAATTCTCATATCGTAAATTTTATTATTGTTGATAGAGATTATTGTTTTCATGTTACTGTAATATGTTCTACATGTATCTAAAATTCTTCTATAGACCTAAAAGCTCAATCTTGACTCAAATTGTTTGCTATAATTGCTATTAGTCGCTAAATCGAGGAGTGCAATTTCACATTTTCTAGCTTATAGTGATTTTTTACTGTTATTTATGCTGGGCTAGTGAAAATACATTGAAGTCTGCAAGTTTGTCATAAGTTGTACGACAACATCTGCGTGTGTTATTCCACCCTGATGGTCGTCCATAGCTGTCTGCCACATCTTTCAGCGCATTATTCCTCTTGTTAAGTATAGTAGTTATGGTAGGTCATCACATTTGGTATCAGAGCACTAGTTAATCAATTTTAGCCAAAGTTCGAAGATGTAATGATGTATGGGAGACGTATTTGTAGATTTTTGATGGATGTATACTATATATTAGTGTATAATATAATAGAGCTTGAACTCCATTTGCAATTTTTCTCATGTGTGGACCAATCATTCTAAATTTCAGATTTAGAATGAGTCGTCGAATGTCCAGACATACTGCTAGGGAGGAGACTGTTACTGAAGGGGGGTGATGGGGTATACCAGATTACCCATCTATGTTTGAGGCCATGCTGGCAGCGATCATGAGGAGGGTACTCGCTCCAAAGACAGACGCGACAGATGTGGGGGTTCATGTGCAAGTGCCTAGGGTTGTGGACTTTGCGAAGTTATGCAAGGACTTCAATACTTTAGGAGGGAAGCCGTTTAAAGGGACAAAGCCGGTTGTGGAGGTTCAAGGGTGGCTTGATACTTGCACTCGGATATTTGGAGACTTGGGCATTGATGATGCGACTAAGAGGAAGCCTGCATCGAGACAGTTACAGGGAAGAGCTATGGATTTTTGGAACTCTGTTACTTTAGAGACCCCAGAAAATGAGATCACATGGGATCAGTTCCAAGTCAAGTTTGATACGAAGTTCATCTCTACCATTCATAAGTCTATTCTATTCAAGAGATTCTTTGAGCTGAAGTAGAATGGTCGACCAGTGTTGAAGTATGTTTCAATTTTCGAAGCTTTGTCCAAGTGTGCTCATTCACAAATTGAGACTCCTTACTAGAAGAACGAGAAGTTTGACATAGGCCGGTTGATCACTTAGACAATACTTATGGGAAGATTGTGGAGAAAGATCTAAGGCACTAGATTTTGTTTCCCAAGGAAGAGAATGTTGTTGTAATAACCATGAAATTTTCGACCCCAAAAATCGATACAAATACCAATGTCGACTATTCAGACATCGGAAATACCTGATCATTAATGGAAAGAAGTTAGAGGGTGAGAATAGGTAAGATAGAAATTTAGAATAGAAGAAGAGCACATCAAAATCAGAGTAACACGAATCTCACAACAGAATGAATAAAATATAGTATACAAAATAAACATTGAAACACAAATCTGGATTTGTATATTAGAGTACAACACTTACATTACAGTGGAAATAAACAATAGCTAAAAAATGTTGCTGCAACCTCCTGTTCCAAGCTCCATCTAGTGTATTTGTAAATCCCGACCACTTGACCGCCCGTACAAAATTGGGCACCCAAGAGTTTAGGGAAGACAAAACAAAATAAACTTTGGGTCAGTCATGAGACTGGTGTAAGTAAACTTCAACCACTTGGTTTAACTTTTAAAAATCATTTTCAAAAGAAATGACAATCATAAGACCGATCCACATACAAACAAAGATGGTTTTTACCTTACGATAACCAAAAACATTTTCAAAATCGATACTTTTCTGATATTATAATAATGTCTAATCACAAATAATTAACAATCTAGCAGAACGCTTGCATCTCACGCTCCACATGTATATAGTATACAATCAAAACCACAGGCGCTTATTGGAGATTGGATTCCGACTACGACAAGGTATGGAACCACCTGCCGATAGTGTATCTCTAAAGAGGAATACACTGGGTTCAACAAGAACGTCTTGCAACCCGGCCCACACATGACCGACCACTCATTTCTCTTGAGTGTATCGAATATATTGTCACCTACGGCTGCTAGCAACATAACAGTTCCCGAGAGATACAGAAGTGAAAAGAAGTAACAAATATGAATATTCTCTAGATGGTGACAATACAACCTAATGGGGGCGACCCACATAGCCATGCTGCCTGGCCGATTTTTTTCATTTCCCGGTTGATGATGCTTGAGTTCATAACGTAACTTTTGACAGATCATACATTCATTTACTTTGAACGCCACATCGTCATACTCGCCAAATCACAAATTGATTTCCACAAAAATACCATGGGTATAAAGCTAAGAGAAACGAATTCCTCCGCCACCAAACGTGGATATGTTTGAAGCAATCAACTTACATGATCCATTAGAAATACTCTATCAGACATCCGTCCATACACGTTATCCTAGGCCTGGACAAACCAAAGGCACTATTCTGTAAATCCATCTTGGGCAATTTCTACCTAGGATCGCTAGAATTGCCCCTGCACAACTCCGTTTTCAATTATCTTCATCATATTTGATTGCAACGCTAATGCCCATACGGAGTGGTTTTCAGAATATGAATCTGATCCCGGTCTCCCCATATTGACAACGGAAAACGGTCAAAACTTTGATAGTCGGTGATTTTACTATCAAAGGAAAACATGTATACAAACAACGGTCGTATTTCCAAATGGAAATCTTACCGAGCAAATCATCAATCAACACTGATCCCCTTTAATTTAATTTGCCATTCAATTATTCATTTCCCTATCTCCGTTTCCGTATATTCGTAAATTCTTATCTTCTAAATTTAGAAAATATACATTATTAATCATTGGAAAATATTTCCATATTTACTCTCATTTCTTATTTTCTATATTAGAAAACATTTCTGATTCTTATTTGGGAAACATTTCCAAAACTCCTTCATTAGATTTAAACAGATGTTTAAGTAAACATCGCTATGCCGACTCAAACTGTTACACTCATTAACTAAATTTACTTAACTACCCATCACTATCGACTATTCCTTAGTTAAAAATGAAGTCGATGAAGTTGGGGTATAACTACTTCTCAGACCTTAACAAAACAACATTTCTAACCTCGAAATAGACAAAGTTCACCCTTTAAATCTTAAACAAACTTCCTTACGTAACTCTCGGATTCTATTTACGAATCCACTTCCTTTATAGAATTCATTTGATTATAATAATAGTGTTATAACCCCATACTTCCGATATATATATATATATATAATAACTTAAATATAACCTTTATTTCTTAGTTTAAACAAATAAACAAAGGATTTATTAAATAAATAAATCTTGATTTAAAAACCAGAAGTAAATAATACTTTCCTACATTTGATATAGTCGAATCCTAATGTATTATTCTTTCTCGAATAAACTATATTCTATAACTCTCCTTCGAATAAACTATATTCGATAATCTCTCCTTCTTCGAATAACTTTGTTTGATAACTCTTCTCTTCGAATAACTATATTCGATTAACTTTATTCGAATAACTAATATTCGATTAACTCTATTCTAATAACCAATATTTGATTAAATCTAATTCAAATAACTAATATTCGCTTAACTCTAATTGGAATAACTAATATTCGATTAATTCTATTCGATTAACTCTTATTTGATAAACTCTATTCCATTAGCTCTAATTTGATTAACTCTATTCCATTAACTCTAATTTGATTAACTCTAATTTGATTAACTTTATTCCATTCCCATTCAAATTCCCATTTGAATTCCTATTTCAAAACCCAATTTCTTTATAAATGTTTTAATTTATAAAATATTTATTTTAATCCATTATTCACATCGAATGTGAAAATATTTTTTATATGATCCATTAAGTTTGATTTCACAATTCAAAAAAAGAATCCCATTTCCAAATTCTATTTATACTTCTATTTATAGAATTTTTTTTCATATGAAATCTCCTTTTTATTTCTAATACTTAAATCTCATTTATAAATCCTTTTATAATTGCTACATTCAATTTCAATCTCAAATATTGGTGTTAAAACCAATTTTTACATCTAGATATAAATTCAGACTTATATATTCAATTTATCCAATGATAAATATTTCATTTAATTTATAAAATTATTATTTATAAATTAATCTTCTCAATTTATCTGTTAAAACAGATTCTATTTAAAATCTACTTTAAACAATCTTCTCGTAAATCTTTTATATCTCGTCAATTCCCTTTTATAATTCTATTTATTTTTTAAATAAATATCCCTTCTATAATATTATTTATTTTCTAAATATTTCATTTATATAATTCTCTTTATTTTATATAAATATTTCATTTATACAATTCTATTTATTTTATAAATAATCCCTTTTCTAATTATATTTATTTCCCAAATATCTCCTTTTATAATTATATTTATTTCATATAAATATTTCCTTTTATATAAAATCCATTGATTTTATATAAATATTTTATTTTCAAAATACACTTTGAAAATTCCCTTTTTATTTTCCAATATCACTTATAGTATTAAAATACAAAATCAAAAGGATCAATCATCATCCAAACACACATAATCAATAACAGATTATATACCACACCATATGTCACAATATAAAAAAAGTATTATAAATATTGAGGAATCCAGTTGGATCCGTCCAACCTGTTTCCCTGCATTCACGGATGTTAAAAAAATATAATTAACATCAATTTCATTTCAATATGAAATATTCTAGTCAACAGAATCAATATTTAATTAACGATATATATAACTATATTAGTATTTTCAACCAATTAGTTAGTCGTTTAACCAGCCAATCAACACACAACAATCAACCAATATTTATCAGTTCTAAAAATACGTTATGAAAATATAAATTGAGCAGAGTTAGTGAGATTTACTCACATTGGATGGTTATCGTTAAATACCGATTAACTATCTTTGATTCAGACGGACATTTTATTTTGCTATAAATTTTAACGAGCTCCAATTCACTTCTAGTCAGTTCTATTGTGTAGCCGTCGTCCCTGCGATCCCAATGGATCCTTTTTTGTCCAATTCAGATCACGTATGACAAAGATATAAAGGTTACAAATTATACACTATTTAATTTATATTAAACAAAAATATAAACCATTTTGGGCTATTGTGACGACAAGGAATTTCGCTCGATCTGAATCAGTCGTTAAACCGATCTAGACCGTTCGAAACCCCTGATCGTTTTGAGAACAGGACAAAATAGAACGCAGACGGAAGAACATTTCATTGCTATTACAACAATTCCATCAGATACAAGAATATACAGAGTATAGTTGAATAAATTACATTCGATAAATATCAGTGATTATATTAAATTACATAGCAGCGGAAAATAATACAAAACACAACTGAAGATGATATACAGGTACAGAGCTTTCCGGATATCATTCCAGCGGTAAACCAGGATCCTGTGAATATAAATCTACAAAACCAAAACTACTAGCTGCCCGTGCGGAAAATAGGGGCACCCAGAGTTTAGGTTAAAACAATAAACTCCAGGTCAGTCATGTGACTGGTGTGAGAACTAAAACAGTTATTTAAAACTTTACTTTAAAAGAGAGTAATTCAAGGGACCACGCCGTATAACACGGAACAGGTTTCCTCCCAAGAATACCAGTGCATAGAATAAACAACGCAATGCTTTTTCGAAAAATGAAGCTATTATAAGACCCAGGTCCCATCACACAATGCAACGCAAGCCGGGGGATAGGGTTTTCCCTTATAATAGCCAAACATGCTTGGTACGTTTAAAACAAATCATTTGATACTATAATAAGTGTATAATGTCAAAACATTTTCAATCATAAATATCAATCATAGACGGCATAGCATCCCATGCTACTATGTCCCCATACTAGGCTCTACAAATAAAGCCGAAATATCTCGTATTGGAAATTGGATTTCCGTCATGAGTCGAGGCAAGAGGCAAGCTCCTCTCCGCTTCGAGACACTCTAGCAAATGCCTCAGGACTACACACTCTGGGCAACCCTGGGATCCTCCAAGACCGGTCCTCTCTTACGTTCGAGGATTAATTATTCCTGAACACACATTTCCCGGCCCTATAGGACCTATAATCGAGGCGCCTCGCATCCAAACCACAAAGGTGAAAAGTATATAAATGTCAGGGCTGGTAGGTCACTGACACCACCCATAGCTAGAAAGAAACGTCGTGCACTCCTTGGGTCCTCATCCCGTTTTTGACTCATACCGATGTGTGAGGCTCGCGAATCCACGCTATACACAAAGCTGCCACGTAGGCTGTGCTTTGATCATCAACCACAAGACTTTGCTTTTCAACAGAAGCCTTGATCTATGCCACTCAGTGTGCCACACAGGCAATTCGTGCCATGCGATTGATATCTATCGATATATAACCTCTAAGCTCGTAAGTCTCAGAGAAGGGCGTTAAGGAAGAGAATAAATTCTCCGCCGCCAAACAGATATATATTAAACAGAAATCAATCAACACAGAATAAAATCCAATGTCAGACACACAATCCATTTACAAGTTCGTTCTGGGTCTGAACGAAACCGGAGGCACTTTCCTCGCATATCCATCCATCTACAAGTACGTCCGGACGATAACCAACTGATTCCCTCATCTTGGGTGTACATCCCAATCAAGATCATCAGTAATCACCCAAACGATGTGAAGACTTCCGGTCTTCAACCACCGTCTTCATCTTCGACATATCGTCGAATCGGTTATTCAGAATGGGTAAAAACCCGGCCTTTCCGAACAACCCGCGTATATTAAAAACAAATGTTATACAAACACAACATACGCCTCATTCCAATTCATTAGTCACTAACCGTAAATCAGTAAGAGAGCAACTCCCCAAATATTAACCCCGAAGGCCGAAACCAACATCAGATCAATACCCAGGAAACCATTCTTCTTAACTAACCTACAACTAGTTTCTAAATTTAACATTCTTAGGGAAAGGTTCCCATTAATTTTATCCAAGATAAATTCTTTAAAATTTATCCTTTTATCTTCCTTTGGATGTCATTTCAAACCAAATTATGGTTTTTCCCAAACTAGTCGAGATTAGCGAACCGTACCGAAGTAATTATTTATTTTATTTCCCAATCCCAACCTATTCATCTCATGAAGCAAAACTGGTGATACTCCATATCTAATACCACGGTGTTATCGGTAAAATTAATTACCATTTCACGTTCAAATCTAATTAAAGATTTAACTATCGCTTGGAGCAAAACTGGTGATACTCCATTCTCGCTCATTTCCCAAATTTGATAATTTAGATTATCAATTCACATTTCAATCTAATTGCAGATTCATTAGAACTCCTTTACTGGGTTAAAGAACTAGCGTCATTTAAAACACAGTTCACGATAAACCCAAATCACATTCTATTTATTATCGGGTTAAAGAACTAGTGTTATTTAAAAGACAGTTCACGATAAACCCATGAATCAGTTCTATTTAAATCCATTTTAAATCCAATTTATTTATTTAAAAATAAATGGATTTTAATTTTAGTTCAAAACTAGTTCATTTCGATAAAAATCTATTTTTATCTTTTTAAATGTGGAGTTTTTCATTCCAATTTTTCCCAAATCATTTCTTATGATTTTACACAAATCATTACTATTTTTAATAATTTTATCAAGGCCTGTACAGTCGATTTCCATCAACGGCCATCGAACTGCACTTACAGCGACCTTTTCCAAATTTGATTTGGACATATCTCCAAATCCAACCGTTAGATTTCAAATTCCTAATATTCGTTAGAAATCTCTTTTCGATACGAACCCAACGGTTCCAGTTTTAGGAGAATCTGACGGTCGGATCTCTCGTAATGTCCGTTTGAAATAAATGGTCGAAATTCACGAACTGCCGCGGCGCGGCGCGTTCTATTCAGGCCATTATATTATATATATAATATATATTTCGTCGATTTTCTTTTAAAACGAATTTTATAAATAGTTTTAAATTCGTTTCAAAAACAATTTCAACTTTTATTTCAAACTCCAATCAAAATTGATTTTCTATTATAAATCCATTTTACTTTCATCTCTATTTGATTTCAATTCAAATCGATTTTTATTCGATTCGAATTCATCTTCTTTTCAATTCAATTCGATTCGAATTCGTTTTCTTTTCAATTCAATTCAAATCCGTTTTCTATTCAAATCAAATTCAATACGTTTTCTAATCAAATCAAATTCGTTTTCTATTCAAATCAAATTCAATTCGTTTTCTAATCAAATCAAATTCGTTATATATTCAATTGAAATCAAATTCGTCTTCTATCCAAATCAAATTCGTTATATATTCAATTTAATTCAAATTTCAATTCAAAATATTCGATTTCGAAATCACTTTTCAATATTCATTTTAAAATGAATAAAATCGATATAAATATCGTTCACGTCAAAATGGCGTCAATCTAATCAACACGGCTTCATATATTTCTATTTTCAAATATTCTATTCAACAAGTGAACATTTATTTTTGTCAACACACGACTAATCTCAACGAATGAGTACTGTCCACGTGTGACTATTTTTGTTATTTAATATATTTTATAAAAATTAGGGTATCTATCGTTTGATATCAAATCAGCCCCCAACCGTAAATTAGTAAGAGAACGATTCCCTAAATATTAACCCCGAAGGCCGAAACCAACATCAGATCAATATCCAGGAGATCACTCATCTTATCTATCTTCCAGTTAATTTCTGATTTCATATATGATAAAGATGTAAATTTTATTATTAAATATTTCGTTCAACACATGACTAATCTCAACGGATGAGTACTGTCAACACATGAACCTTTATTTTATAGTGATAAAGTTATAAATTTTATTGTTAAAATATTCTTTATTTTCTAAATTGGAATGAGGCCCAGTCAATTACCATATAGCGTTAACTATATGGATTCCATACAATACATGTATATAATAGCAACGATAAATAATCAACCATTAACCAAAGTGCACTACACTGTATAAGCATCAAATATAGATATCTAATGCTTATAACAGTCTATCAATCAATCGATCGACATATTTAATCAATCAGGATGAGTGAACTTAAAATTTCATCCCAACACCCGTGTGGGGTTTCAAACAATCAAACACAGTTTTTAGTTGTGCAGTTGGGCGATGTGTAAAATTTATCGTCCCAATCAATGTCTGTCAAATCAGTGTACATAAACAAACCGTCCGGTTTGTAAATGAATATTTTATTTTATTCACATTCACGTTAAGAATTATATTTTTAACGATAAAACATTTTATTTCAACATATGAATTTCTATTCAGTTCATTCTTTAAATAAAATGATATTTTTATTTTACTAACATATTTTAGAAAATTTCGGCGGCATGACGGCACGATACTAGAAACGGGACAAGGCCTAGCCTTATCCCCAATCTAGTGAAGGCCCACGCCATTCACACATCAATCAAATCCATTCCATTTCACTAAACAATTCAATTCAAACCAAATAAACTAACCAACTACACAACCAAACAATTTAACAAACAAGCCATCCATGGTCTGTGGATGACGGGTGTCGGGTGCTACTAAACACCGTCTGCATCCTAGTATATATATATAAATAGGAAAGAAATTGAAGAGTGAGAAATTCTCACCAATAGCTATCCAATACCACGACTCTTCATTTATAGAAATCTTCATCGCTATCGCATCTTTGTCATCTTCGTTGCCCGTAGCCACTACATATATAAAAATCGAATTTTTACTTTGCTATTCAATATATAAAAATCGAATTTTTACTTTGCTATTCAATATATAAAAATCACATTTTTACTTTGCTATTCAATATATAAAAATCGAATTTTTACTTTGCTAATCAATATATAAAAAATCGAATTTTTACTTTGCTACTATATAGACAAAAATTATATTTTCTATTATGAAGATTTCGCATTTTCTATTATGAAGATTTCGCCTTTTCTATTATGAGGATTATATTTTTATTCGCTGCATATATATAAAAATCACATTTTTATATTTACTTTGTTATAAAAATTATATTTTTATATTGCTATTCTCCTAATTAAAAATAATCTCAACCTTCTATTGTTAAAAATCTAATCTTCTTCTTTTAAAAATTCATTACTTCCTTTTTTTTAAAAAACCATTACTAAGTTAAGAAGTAAAAAAAGAAAAGAATAATAAAAAAAATACTTACAGCGCTCAAGGGGGGGGGGAAGCGTTGATGGGATGGTCGGAGCGTCGGGGGAGGGGGGTCCAGAGCTGGTGAACAGCGGCGCTGGGGCTCAGGGCGCGGCGGTAGGCTATGGAGGAGGATGCGGCTTCAAATCGAGAGGGGAGGCTGGGCGTTTGGGTTGCTTCGTTCGAAGCTGGAGGGAAGAGGATGGGAGAAGATGAAGCGGCAGAGGGGAGTGGAGGAAGGAGGGTAGGGGGCGCGGCGCCTCCTGGCGGCGACGAGGCGATCGATCGCCTGGGGGGAATCGCGATTCCCCCCCCCTTTTTCTTATTTTTTTATTCGATTAGAAATGAACTGACTAGGGGGGGTTAGAAAGAATTTATATAATTATATATTTTAATATTTTAATTTATATTGACTTTTCATACGATCACCAAACAACACCCAATGACTGACGCCACTAGCTAATTACCTCCATTCCGAACTGAATGGGATATGCCACATAGGCCAATTCGATCATTTTGATCAGTTTTCGTCAAAATCAACATATAACTCTATATATTGAATTTCAACGCGCATTTCAATTTACCGGGGTCTCATACTAACTCAAATAATTCCAGAAAAATATTTTCTAGCTTCGTATTGATGATACGGTCCTAACAAAACTAGTTTCGTCGAATTCCGAGACCGTTGGAAAAATGGCCATTTTCCAGTCGATTAAAATCAACTGAAACTGGTTAAACGCATTTTCCTTTGTCATGCTCACATATTGATTCGAAAAATTATGAAATTTGGAATCTAGCAATAATTTGACATCACGGATCCAACAAAAGTGGTTTCGTCGAAATCTGAGGTCATTTGCAAAATTCCCCTTTTTAAGGGCCTGAATTCCATAGCGACTATTCAGAATTTTCAACTGGACATATCTTTTGAATCCCGCTATGAAATCTCGATTTTCCGGGTTCGTTGGAAAGATATTATCAAATAGATCCTATTATTTTTGGTTTCACTAAAATCCGGATTGTTTTGCACCCGGTACATTCCATTGAAGTTTGAAATCGAATTATCGAACTACCGCGCCATTTTCAATTCTATTTATAATTATATATAATTATTTATATTCTAACGACAACGTATATAATATATACGTTCGAATTATATTCAAAATAAATTTATCGTCGATATTATTTAAAATAATCTATTTTAAATGTTCAAAATTCATTAAAATTGCCAAAATAAAAATTTTAAACTGGCTCGGATTTTCGGGTTGTTACAATCTCCCCCACTTAAAACTTTTCGTCCCCGAAAAGGAACAAAGTCGAAAGTGGTTTGATCAATCAGCTCTACGTTCGATCTGGCTTCCATTCTCCAACTTTTCATTTTCTGAGAATTTTCAAATTTCCAAAAATTTGGCTAACACCCTAAATTTTCGCCATAACCTCCCCTGCACCGGGAGCCACGGGAAAATCCCGAAATTGCCATATAGGCCTTCTGATCTCAAAAAGAAAAAGAAAAGGCCAAGCGGCTAGCCAATAGGCTCATAAAATCATCATCACCCAAACAAAACAGTAAATTATAGTAAACATGTACCTATTTGTCGGGCAAACAAATTTTATTCTCTGCTCTAGCCTCCTTGCTATGACCTGTTCAATGTAAGTATATGTATATGCAAGCAAATGCAACTAATTTTCAATACAATTCAATGTTTGATGCAATTAGGCATAATGGTTCAAAATTATCAAACAAATAAACAAACAACACAAACATCAATCAATTAGTCGATTAGAGTTTCAAATTCATAATTTTGATATATATATACAAAAATCATGTTTTTGATGCCAATTCACAACAATGTGTTCTAGCTATATAAGTTTTTGTTCTCACACCAGTCTAAATGGAAATATATAGATATCACACCTTCGAAACACGAACATAAATACTGATGATGTCATGACAATTATCAGTACCATCTCCGGGCGACTAGAATGTGAGTCTATATCTATCCAATATATTAAAACTTCGAATATACGTTCATGACGCGTATATGCAAAACCTTTATATATCGAATTGTCCAAATTCAAAATAAATAAACATTCAAATACGTGTACTTGAATTTATCTTTCAAAACAAAATTGTTTTCATCTGAAAAATATACTCTTCACATTCATTCTAGGATACTACTGATCCTATCTCTAACGAGTCATTCTAATTGGATATTACTAATCCAATATCTGATGAATTCTTTCGTATGGTTCTAATGTGTCTTGTTCTCAAGCTCTGTAAACCAAAGCTCTGATACCAAATGTGACGACAAGGAATTTCGCTCGATCTGAATCAGTCGTTAAACCGATCTAGACCGTTCGAAACCCCTGATCGTTTTGAGAACAGGACAAAATAGAATGCAGACGGAAGAACATTTCATTGCTATTACAACAATTCCATCAGATACAAGAATATACAGAGTATAATTGAATAAATTACATTCGATAAATATCAGAGATTACATTAAATTAAATAGCAGCGGAAAATAATACAAAACACAACTGAAGGTGATATACGGGTATAGAGCTTTCCGGATATCATTCCAGCGGTAAACCAGGATCCTGTGAATATAAATCTACAAAACCAAAACTACTAGCTGCCCGTGCGGAAAATAAGGGAACCCAGAGTTTAGGTTAAAACAATAAACTCCAGGTCAGTCATGTGACTGGTGTGAGAACTAAAACAGTTATTTAAAACTTTACTTTAAAAGAGAGTAATTCAAGGGACCACGCTGTATAACACAGAACGGGTTTCCTCCCAAGAATACCAGTGCATAGAATAAACAATGCAATGCTTTTTCGAAAAATGAAGCTATTATAAGACCCAGGTCCCATCACACAATGCAACGCAAGCCGGAGGATAGGGTTTTCCCTTATAATAGCCAAACATGCTTGGTATGTTTAAAACAAATCATTTGATACTATAATAAGTGTATAATGTCAAAACATTTTCAATCATAAATATCAATCATAGACGGCATAGCATCCCATGCTACTATGTCGCCATACTAGGCTCTACAAATAAAGCCGAAATATCTCGTATTGGAAATTGGATTTCCGTCATGAGTCGAGGCAAGGGGCAAGCTCCTCTCCGCTTCGAGACACTCTAGCAAATGCCTCAGGACTACACACTCTGGGCAACCCTGGGATCCTCCAAGACCGGTCCTCTCTTACGTTTGAGGATTAATTATTCCTGAACACACGTTTCCCGGCCCTATAGGACCTATAATCGAGGCGCCTCGCATCCAAACAACAAAGGTGAAAAGTATATGAATGTCAGGGCTGGTAGGTCACTGACACCACCTATAGCTAGAAAGAAACATCGTGCACTCCTTGGGTCCTCATCCCGTTTTTGACTCATACCGAGGTGTGAGGCTCGCGAATCCACGCTATACACAAAGCTGCCACGTAGGCTGTGCTTTGATCATCAACCACAAGACTTTGCTTTTCAACAGAAGCCTTGATCTATGCAACTCAGCATGCCACACAGGCAATTCATGCCATGCGATTGATATCTATCGATATATAACCTCTAAGCTCGTACGTCTCAGAGAAGGGCTTTAAGCAAGAGAATAAATTCTCCGCCGCCAAACAGATATATATTTAACAGAAATCAATCAACATAGAATAAAATCCAATGTCAGACACACAATCCATTTACAAGTTCGTTTTGGGTCTGAACGAAACCGGAGGCACTTTCCTCACATATCCATCCATCTCCAAGTACGTCTGGACGACAACCAACTGATTCCCTCATCTTGGGTGTACAGCCCAATCAAGATCATCAGTAATCACCCAAACGATGTGAAGACTTCTGGTCTTCAACCACTGTCTTCATCTTCGACATATCGTCGAATCAGTTATTCAGAATGGGTAAAAACCCGGCCTTTCCGAACAACCCGCGTATATTAAAAACAAATGTTACACAAACACAACATACGCCTCATTCCAATTCATTAGTCACTAACCGTAAATCAGTAAGAGAGCAACTCCCCAAATATTAACCCCGAAGGCCGAAACCAACATCAGATCAATACCCAGGAAACCATTCTTCTTAACTTACCTACAGCTAGTTTCTAAATTTCACATTCTTAGGGAAAGGTTCCCATTAATTTTATCCAAGATAAATTCTTTAAAATTTATCCTTTTATCTTCCTTTGGATGTCATTTCAAACCAAATTATGGTTTTTCCCAAACTAGTCGAGATTAGCGAACCGTACCGAAGTAATTATTTATTTTATTTCCCTATCCCAACCTATTCATCCCATGAAGCAAAACTGGTGATACTCCATATCTAATACCACGGTGTTATCGGTAAAATTAATAACCATTTCACGTTCAAATTTAATTAAAAATTTAACTATCGCTTGGAGCAAAACTGGTGATACTCCATTCTCGCTCATTTCCCAAATTTGATAATTTAGATTATCAATTCACATTTCAATCTAATTGCAGATTCATTAAAACTCCTTTACTGGGTTAAAGACCTAGCGTCATTTAAAACACAGTTCACGATAAACCCAAATCACATTCTATTTATTATCGGGTTAAAGAACTAGTGTTATTTAAAACACAGTTCACGATAAACCCATGAATCAGTTCTATTTAAATCCATTTTAAATCCAATTTATTTATTTAAAAATAAATGGATTTTAATTTTAGTTCAAAAATAGTTCATTTCGATAAAAATCTATTTTTATCTTTTCAAATGTGGAGTTTTTCATTCCAATTTTTCCCAAATCATTTCTTATGATTTTACACAAATCATTACTATTTTTAATAATTTTATCAAGGCCTGTACAGTCGATTTCCATCGACGGCCATCGAACTGCACTTACAGCGACCTTTTCCAAATTTGATTTGGACATATCTCCAAATCCAACCGTTAGATTTCAAATTCCTAATATTCGTTAGAAATATCTTTTCGATACGAACCCAACGGTTCCGGTTTTAGGAGAATCCGACGGTCGGATCTCCCGTAATGTACGTTTGAAATAAATGGTCGAAATTCACGAACTGCCGTGGCGCGGCACGTTCTATTTAGGCCATTATATTATACATATAATATATATAATATATATTTCGTCGATTTCCTTTTAAAACGAATTTTATAAATAGTTTTAAATTCGTTTCAAAAACAATTTCAACTTTTATTTCAAACTCCAATCAAAATTGATTTTCTATTATAAATCCTTTTTACTTTCATCTCTATTTGATTTCAATTCAAATCGATTTTTATTCGATTCGAATTCATCTTCTTTTCAATTCAGTTCGATTCAAATTCGTTTTCTTTTCAATTCAATTCAAATCCGTTTTCTATTCTAATCAAATTCAATACGTTTTCTAATCAAATCAAATTCGTTTTCTATTCAAATCAAATTCAATTTGTTTTCTAATCAAATCAAATTCGTTATATATTCAATTGAAATCAAATTCGTCTTCTATCCAAATCAAATTCGTTATATATTCAATTTAATTCAAATTTCAATTCAAAATATTCGATTTCGAAATCACTTTTCAATATTCATTTTAAAATGAATAAAATCGATATAAATATCGTTCACGTCAAAATGGCGTCAATCTAATCAACATGGATTCATATATTTCTATTTTCAAATATTCTATTCAACAAATGAATATTTATTTTTGTCAACACACGACTAATCTCAACGAATGAGTACTATCCACGTGTGACTATTTTTGTTATTTAATATATTTTATAAAAATTAGGATATCTATCGTTTGATATCAAATCAGCCCCCAACCGTAAATTAGTAAGAGAACGATTCCCTAAATATTAACCCCGAAGGCCGAAACCAACATCAGATCAATATCCAGGAGACCATCGTATTATCTATCTTCCAGTTAATTTCTGATTTCATATATGATAAAGATGTAAATTTTATTATTAAAATATTTCGTTCAACACATGACTAATCTCGACGGATGAGTACTGTCAACACATGAACCTTTATTTTATGGTGATAAAGATATAAATTTTATTGTTAAAATATTCTTTATTTTCTAAATTGGAATGAGGCCCAATCAATTACCATATAGTGTTAACTATATGGATTCCGTACAATACATGTATATAATAGCAACGATAAATAGTCAACCATCAACCAAAGTGCACTACACTGTATAAGCATCAAATATAGATATCTAATGCTTATAACAGCCTATCAATCAATCGATCGACATATTTAATCAATCAGGATGAGTGAACTTCAAATTTCATCCCAACACTCGTGTGGGGTTTCAAACAATCAAACACAGTTTTTAGTTGTGCAGTTGGGCGATGTGTAAAATTTATCGTCCCAATCAATGTCAGTCAAATCAATGTACATAAACAAATCGTCCGGTTTGTAAATGAATATGTTATTTTATTCACATTCACGTTAAGAATTATATTTTTAACGATAAAACATTTTATTTCAACATATGAATTTCTATTCAGTTCATTCTTTAAATAAAATGATATTTTTATTTTTCTAACATATTTTAGAAAATTTCGGCGGCATGACGGCACGATACTAGAAACGGGACGAGGCCTAGCCTTATCCCTGGTCTAGTGAAGGCCCACGCCATTCACACATCAATCAAATCCATTCCATTTCACCAAACAATTCAATTCAAACCAAATAAACTAACCAACTACACAACCAAACAATTTAACAAACAAGTCATCCATGGTCTGTGGATGACGGGTGTCGGGTGCTACTAAACACCGTCTACATCCTAGTATATATATATAAATAGGAAAGAAATTGAAGAATGAGAAATTCTCACCAATAGCTATCCAATACCACGACTCTTCATTTATAGAAATCTTCATCGTTATCGCATCTTTGTCATCTTCGTTGCCCGTAGCCACTACATATATAAAAATCGAATTTTTACTTCGCTATTCAATATATAAAAATCGAATTTTTACTTTGCTATTCAATATATAAAAATCACATTTTTACTTTGCTATTCAATATATAAAAATCGAATTTTTACTTTGGTATTCGATATATAAAAATCGAATTTTTACTTTGCTACTATATAGACAAAAATTATATTTTCTATTATGAAGATTTCGCCTTTTCTATTATGAAGATTTCGCCTTTTCTATTATGAAGATTTCGCCTTTTCTATTATGAGGATTATATTTTTATTCACTGCATATATATAAAAATCACATTTTTATATTTACTTTGTTATAAAAATTATATTTTTATATTGCTATTCTCCTAATTAAAAATAATCTCAACCTTCTATTGTTAAAAATATAATCTTCTTCTTTTAAAAATTCATTACTTCCTTTTTAAAAAAAACCATTACTAAGTTAAGAAGTAAACAAAGAAAAGAATAATAATAACAAAAAAATACTTACAGCGCTCAGGGGGGGGGAAGCGTCGCTGGGATGGTCGGAGCGTCGGGGGAGGGGGGTCCGGAGCTGGTGAACGGCGGCGCTGGGGCTCAGGGCGCGGCGGTAAGCTATGGAGGAGGGTGCGGCTTCAAATCGAGAGGGGGGGGCTGGGCGTTTGGGTTGCTATGTTCGAAGCTGGAGGGAAGAGGATGGGAGAAGATGAAGCGGCAGATGGGAGTGGAGGAAGGAGGGTAGGTGGCGCGGCGCCTCCTGGCGGCGACGAGGCGATCGATCGCCTGGGGGGAATCTCGATTCCCCCCTTTTCTTATATTTTTTTATTCGATTAGAAATGAACTGACTGGGGGGGTTTAGAAAGAATTTATATAATTATATATTTTAATATTTTAATTTTCAATTTATATTGACTTTTCATATGATCTCCAAACAACACCCAATGACTGACGCCCCTAGCTAATTACCTCCATTCCGAACTCAATGGGATATGCCACATAGGCCAATTCGATCATTTCGATCAGTTTTCGTCAAAATCAACATATAACTCTATATATTGAATTTCAACGCGCATTTCAATTTACCGAGGGCTCATACTAACTCGAAAAATTCCAGAAAAATATTTTCTAGCTTCGTATTGATGATACGGTCCTAACAAAACTAGTTTCGTCGAATTCCGAGACCGTTGGAAAAATGGCCATTTTCCAGTCGATTAAAATCAACTAAAACTGGTCAAACGCGTTTTCCTTTGTCACGCTCACATATTGATTCAAAAAATTATGTAAATTTGGAATCTAGCAATAATTTGACATCACGGATCCAACAAAAGTGGTTTCGTCGAAATCCGAGGTCGTTTGCAAAATTCCCATTTTTATGGGCCTGAATTCCATAGCGACTATTCGAAATTTTCAACTGGACATATCTTTTGATTCCCGCTTTGAAATCTCGATTTTCCGGTTTCGTTGGAAAGATATTATCAAATAGATCCTATTATTTTTGGTTTCACTAAAATCTGGATTGTTTTGCACCCGGTACATTCAATTGAAGTTTGAAATCGAATTATCGAACTACCGCGCCATTTTCAATTCTATTTATAATTATATATAATTATTTATATTCTAACGACAACGTATATAATATATATGTTCGAATTATATTCGAAAAAAATTTATCATCGATATTATTTAAAATAATCTATTTTAAATGTTCAAAATTCATTAAAATTGCCAAAATAAAAATTTTAAACTGGCTCGGATTTTCGGGTTGTTACAGCTATACCAAATCTAGTCGGCCCACATATTCCTTCAAAAGCCCAGACCCGCGACTCACGCTTCTTCCCCAAAGGAAATTCGCTTGCTCTGTACAATACTAACCACTGCCGATCATTTTGTTCGATTTTTTTCTCCATCTCCTCTCAACTATAAATCCAATAAAAACTACCATAAATCTCCCCTTTAAACTCTGATTCAACCCATACTAAAATCAACGAGCTCGGAACCTCCTCCGACAACGCGTCAATGGCAACTTCTCGTTAACTACAGGAAGACTGGCGACTTCAAGAATCACCGAATCCACCCAAACATCCATTCAAGGTGCTAAACAACCTCACAAATCTCAAAACAACATCCGTTTCCTTCATCGATGCCTCCTTTCCACGATAATTCAAACCCTAGGTCAACTGCTGATATTCGAGTTTCAGCAAATCGATGATGCACTCTACAAAATAAATATAGGATCGAAGAGAATCGTCCAGGGAATTCATATATATAAGTTTTATGATTTTAGACTTTTTATATGGATTGCTTTGTTTTATGAAGATGTAGAAATACATGTTTTAGTTGTGGAGAGAAAACTGGCGGTGGGTTTGGTGATTGAATAGAGAAATAAGGTGTTTAGGGTTAGTGTAAGATGGAAGGGGTATTTATAAAGTGGCTTATTATTATTTTATTCGATTTTATATCCCATTTTAATCAAACGCTGCTTGTATTTGTCTTTTAAAAATGCATATGATCGTATACGATGCCCAAAAATCATGGAAATGGGCATGCAGCTACAGTTTGACATTACGGATCCAACGAAACTGGTTTCGTCGAATTCTGACTTCGTTTGCTGACACAACGTATTTTTAAAGTCAAATTATTAACTATTTTTCAGATTAAAATCCCGTATAGCCACATACTGACTCCAAAAGTCACGAAAATTGAAATCTAACAATAATTTAATATTCCGGATCCAACAAAATTAGTTTTGTTGAAAATGGAGTTCGTTTGCAGAACTGGCTTTTTTTAAAGCTCTAAATAAACCCATTTAAATATTAATATATTTAAAAATAATTAAATTAAATAATAATATCATATAACTCCAAAATAAATATATCAGGATTTATAACCCGATATTTCAAAATTCCCGGTTATATCGATATTCGATTTATATTTAAATCCTTTTATAACATATATAAATTGTTATAAATTATAAACGAATTCCATAACAACTATTTTAAAATTTGATTTGGACATAACTAACAATCTATATAACGAAATCTCGATTTTTCCCTTCCATTAGAAAAATACACTTCACCAGCTCCGAACGTTTTTTGTTTCACAGAAATTCGAGTTAAAACGCATTCTATACATTCAATGGAAGCTCGGGTCGCCAAATTACGAACTACCGTGCCATTTCGAGCTCGATTATAATTAAAATATAAATTATATGTTCAACGGACATTTAAAAATAAATTCGTTATTATAATTCAATTATAAACTGAATTAAATTTCTAATAATATCCAATTCACACAATATTGTGAATTTCCACTATTTCCGACTATTTCGGAATTAAATATATTATTCTATTACTTATATTAATTCAATATTTGATATTATTTAATTAAACGACCATTTAAATTTCTAAATCATATTTTAAATTAATTAATTATTATATCGCTAAATTTACGGGACATTACATTCTTTCCCCCTTAAAATAATTTTGTCCTTGAAATTGCTAAGGTAGAAAACAAACCCTATTAATTGGGTTAACAATTATTTGCTTACTTCTTAACACCAGTTTCAACTGAACCAATTTCTTTCAATTAAAATATTAATTAATTCTTATTAACGAAAATTTCCAAAAATTTTGAAAATTTTCTAACACCCTAAATTTCTGAAAAATTTCGCCAGCACCTCCTTTGTACGACTCAGTCGGTACAACTACAACTCGCCTCTCTGGGCCTTCTCCAATCCAAAATAAAATAAAACAGCCAAGCGGCTTACCAAATCGGCTCATAAACCACCAAACTCATATATAAATAAACATGTAACTTTTTGTCGGGCATATCATTATATCCCTTCTATCTTCCATCAATTCAACATATACCAATGTCATCCCAATCAAACTTCAATAAGTTTTTATTCTCAAACCCAAATCATTCACGTATCCAAGCCAATTTCCATTTCAAACCAAAGTTCCAATCTGGATTCTAAAGTCCTAACTCATCGATTCAACTTACTTAACCTTGTTAAGCTCCATCCACATATTTCATTAACTAGTTAATTCCTCTAGTCAGTTATCATCATCCCAAAGTCACAGTTCTGATTTTTATTTCAAAAATCAATCCATTTACTCAACTGAGTCCAATTATGCACCAAATTCCAATTATACTTGATATTACTCCATTTCAATGCAGTTTCCACTTAACTGGCTTTAACTCATTTTTAATTTGTTTTCACAAATCCCCTTTTTAATTTGTTTTAATTCAAACAATCTGTTTCTGGGAGTTTTAAACAGCTTAGCTTCTCAAAAATCAAATATCTTTTTTTTTCGGAATTCAAAACAATTTTTTTTCACAAAACAATTCCAAAAATCAAAATCTTTGGTAGTAATCCGTCACTTACAATCCAGCATCATCAGAATTATTTCCCAGCGATCGAAGTGAGTTCAATACTATATCACTTTCAAAACTCAATTCTTAAACACCTCCATTTTGAAACAATTCAAAATACCCTTCGCAATGCTCGTAAACAATTTAAAATCTCCCAGGATTTTAAAATTCTCATATATTTGATCCAGATTTATTTATCAACACTTATTCAAGTTTTCAGAGTTTTAATTCCAATTCTGATTTTAATTCCACATTTAATTCATCTGATTCCATATACTACACTTATATGAATTCCGATTGGTTATTTACATAACCATTTCAATTATAACCTTATCCGATTATAATAACAACCAACACATCCAATATACTATTATCATTCCAATATAAATCATTCTTTTATATCAAAATATAATTTGGGTAAAATTATTTCGTTTACCCTCTTTCTAAAACATATTGTGTCGGTTTATCGTATTCAAGTGTTTAGAAACCCCTACCGATACAGTGGATCAAACTGATCGACAAGAGTTCATAAACAACTCAACCAATAAATCACCACAATATAAAACATTTTTTTTATAAAATCTACAAATACGCTTTCTCTTATATATACACTCAAACTCAATCTAGGGCATTACTAACCCCATCTCTACTGAGTCACGATACAGAGCCAAGGTAAGTCACTTAACCTTCAGCTCTGATACCACTGTAACGACCCGAGAATTTTCGACTCTAAAAATCGACACAAACACCAATGTCGACTATTCAGACATCAGAAATATCTGATCATTAATGGAAAGAAGTTAGAGGGTGAGAATAGATAAGATAGAAAATTAGAATAGAAGAAGAATACATCAACATCAGAGTAACACGAATCTCACAGCGGAACGAATAAAATATAGTATACAAAATGAACTTTGAAAAACAAATCTGGATTTGTATATTGGAGTACAACACTTATATTACAGTGGAAATAAACAATAGCTAAAAAATGTTGTTGAAGCCTCCTGTTCCAAGCTCCATCTAGTGTATCTATAAATCCCGACCACTTGACTGCCGGTGCAAAATAAGGCACCCAAGAGTTTAGGGAAGACAAAACAAAATAAACTCTGCGTCAGTCATGGGACTGGTGTGAGTAAACTTAAACCACTTGGTCTAACTTTAAAAATCATTTTCAAAAGAAATGATAATCGTAAGACCAATCCACACATAAACACGGATGGTTTTTACCTTACGATAACCCAAAACATTTTCAAAATCGATACTTTTTTGATATTATAATAATGCCTAATCAAAAATAATTAATAATCTGGCAGAACACTTGCATCTCACGCTCCACATATATATAGTATACAATCAAAACCACATGCGCTTATTGGAGATTGGATTCCGACTATGACAAGATATGGAACCACCTGCCGATAGTGTATCTCTAGAGAGGAATACACTAGGTTCAACAAGAACGTCTTGCAACCCGGTCCACACATGATCGACCACTCATTTCTCTTGAGTGTATCGAATATATTGTCACCTACGGTTGATAGCAACATAACCGTTCATGGGAGATACAGAAGTAACAAATATGAATATTCTGTAGATGGTGATAATACACCCTAATGGGGGCGACCCACATAGCAATGCTGCCTGCCCGATTTTTGTCATTTCCCGGTTGACGAGGCTTAAGGTCATAACTTATCTTTTGACAGATCATACATTCATTTACTTTGAATGCCACATCGTCATACGCGCCAAATCACAAATTGATTTCCACAAAAATACCACAGGTATACAGCTAAGAGAAACGAATTCCTCCGCCACCAAACGTGGATACGTTTGAAGCGATCAACTTACATGATCCATTAGATATACTCTGTCAGACATTCGTCCATACACGTTGTCCTGGGCCTGGACAAACCGAAGGCACTATTCTGTAAATCCATCTTGGGAAATTTCTAACTAGGATCGCCATAACAGCCCTTGCTCAACTCCGTCTTCAATTTTCTTTATCATATTTGATTCGCAACGCTAATGCCCATATGGAGTTGTTTTCAAAAAATGAATCTGACCCCGGTCTCTCCATATTGACAACGGAAAATGGTCAAAACTTTAATAGTCGGTGATTTAACTATCAGAAGAAAACATGTGTACAAACAACGGTCGTATTTCCAAATGGAAATCTTACCGAGCAAATCATCAATCAACACTGATCCTCTTTAATTTAATTTTCCATTCGATTATTCATTTCCCTATCTTCGTTTCCATATATTCGTAAATTCTTATCTTCTAAATTCAGAAAATATACGTTATTAATCATTGAAAAATATTTCCATATTTACTCTCATTTCTTATTTTCTAAATTAGAAAACATTTCTGATTCTTATTTGGATAACAGTTCCAAAACTCCTTCATTGGATTTAAATAGATGTTTAAATAAAACATCACTATGCCAACTCAAACCGTTACACTCATTAACTAAATTTACTTAACCACCCTTCACTATCGAACCTTAACTATTCCTTAGTTAAAAATGAAGTCAATCAAGTTAGGGTATAACAACCTCTCAGACCTTAACTGAACAACATTTCTAACCTCGAAATTAACAAAGTTCACCCTTTAAATCTTAAACAAACTTCCTTACGTAACTCTCGGATTCTATTTACGAATCCACTTCCTTTATAGAATTAATTTTATTGTAATAATAGTGTTATAACCCCATACTTTTGATATATATATAATAACTTAAATATAACTTTTATTTCATAATTTAAACAAATAAACAAAGGATTTATTAAATAAATAAATCTTGATTTAAAAACCAGGAGTAAATAATACTTTCCTACATTTGATATAGTTGAATACTAATGTATAATTCTTTCTCGAATAAACTATATTCGATAACTCTCCTTCGAGTAAACTATATTCGATAATCTCTCCTTCTTCGAATAAACTATATTCGATAATCTCTCTTTGAATAATTTTGTTTGATAAGTCTTCTCTTCGAATAACTATATTCGATTAACTTTATTCGAATAACTAATATTCGATTAACACTATTCTAATAACCAATATTCGATTAACTCTAATTCAAATAAGTAATATTCGCTTAACTCTAATTCAAATAACTAATATTCGATTAATTCTATTCGATTAACTCTAATTTGATAAACTCTATTCCATTTGCTCTAATTTGATTAACTTTATTCCATTCCCATTTGAATTCCTATTTCAAAACCCAATTTCTTTATAAATGTTTTAATTTATAAAATATTTATTTTAATCCATTATTTAAATCGAATGTGAAAATATTCCTTTTGTATGATCCATTAAGTTTGATTTTGCAATTTAAAATAATATCCCATTCCTAAATTCTATTTATAGTTCTATTTATAGAATTATTCATATGAAATCTCCTTTTTATTTATAAAACTTAAATCTCATTTATAAATCCTTTTATAATTGCTGCATTCAATTTCAATCTCAAATATCGGTGTTAAAACAGATTTTTACTTCTATATATAAAATCATACTTATATATTCAATTTATCCAATGATAAATATTTTATTTAATTTATAAAATCATTATTTATAAATTAATCTTCTCAATTTATCTGTTAAAACAAATTCTGTTTAAAATCTACTTTAAGCAATCTTCTCGTAATTCTTTTATATCTCGTCAATTCCCTTTTATAATTCTATTTATTTTCTAAATAAATATCCCTTCTATAATTCTATTTATTTTCTAAATATTTCCTTTATATAATTCTCTTTATTTTATATAAATATTTCATTTATACAATTCTATTTATTTTATAAATAATCCCTTTTCTAATTATATTTATTTCCCAAATATCTCCTTTTATAATTAAATTTATTTCATATAAATATTTCCTTTTATATAAAATCCATTGATTTTATATAAATATTTTATTTTCAAAATACACTTTGAAAATTCCCTTTTTACTTTCCAGTACTACTTATGGTATTAAAATACCAAATCAAAAGGATCAATCATCATCCAAACACACATAATCAATAACAGATTATATACCACACCATATATCACAATATAAAAATCAGTATTATAAATATTGAGGAATCCAGTTGGATCCCTCCAACCTATTTCCCTGCATTCACAGATGTTAAACAATATAATTAACATCAATTTCATTTCAATATGAAATATTCTAATCAACAGAATCAATATTTAATTAATGAGATATATGTATAACTATATCGGTATTTTCAACCAATTAATTAGCCATTCAACTAACCAATCAACACACAACAATCAACCAATATTTCTCAGTTCTAAAAATACATTATGAAAATATAAACTGAGCAGAGTTAGTGAGATTTACTCACATTGGACGGTTATTGTTAAATAACGACTAACTATCTTTGATTCAGATGGACGTTTTATTTTTTTATAATTTGTAACGAGCTCCAATTCACTTCCAGTCAATTGCATTGTGTAGCCGTCGTCCCTACGATCCCAACGGATCAAGTTTTGTCAAATTCGGATTACGTATGACAAAGATATAAAG